>CM049426.1:1271665-1455843 GCA_026929855.1 Poa annua
GTCACATGATTTTTGCGAAATCATAAAAAACTCGTGATTGCAGGCGTTTCTGGCTGTTTTTGTGGGCCATAGTCCACGGTTTTTGGGTCCCGGGAAGATTTCAAAACCCCGTGACCCCCAGTACGCGACTCTAGTGGCATCGTAAAATCCCGCGATTTCTGGCATTTCTGGTCGTTTTCGTGGGCTATAGTCCACGTTTTTTGGGTCGTAGGAAGATTCAAAGCCCCGTGACCCCTGGTTCACGATTCTAGTGGCATCAAAAAAACTCGCGATTTCGGGCATTTCTAGCCATTTTCGTGGGCTATAGTACATGGTTTTGGGTCCCGGGAAGATTTCAAAGCCCATGACCCCCGTTACACGACTGTAGTGGCAATCGTAAAAAACTCACGATTTCGGGCATTTCTGGCCGTTTTCGTGGGCTATAGTCCATGGTTTTGGGTCCCGTCAGATTCAAAGCGCCGTGACCCCCGGTACACGACTCTAGTGGCATCGTAAAAACTCGCGATTTTAGGCATTTCTGGCCTTTTTTTGTGGGCTATAGTCCACGGTTTTTGGGTCCCGTGAAGATTACAAAGCCCCGTGACCCCCGGGACACGACTCTAGTGGCATCGTAAAATCTTGCGATTTCAAGCATTTCTGGCCGTTTTGTGGGCTATAGTCCACGGTTTTTGGGTCCCGGGAGATTTCAAAGCCCTGTGACCCCCGGTACACGACTCTAGTGGCATCGTAAAACCTTGCGATTCAGGCATTTCTGGCCGTTTTTGTGGGCTATAGTCCACTGGTTTTTGGGTCCCGTGAAGATTTACAAAGCCCCGTGACCCCCGGGACACGACTCTAGTGGCATCGTAAAACTCGTCATTTCGGGCATTTCTGGCCGTTTTCGTGGGCTATAGTCCACGGTTTTTTGGGTCCCGGGAAGATTTCAAAGCCCTGTGACCCCCGGTACACGACTCTAGTGCATCGTAAAACTCGCGATTTCGGCATTTCTGGCCGTTTTCGTGGGCTATAGCACACGGGTTAGGGGTCCGACGTGGATTTAATGGTCCGGGACCCCGTCACATGATTTTTGCGAAATCATAAAAAACTCGTGATTGCAGGCGTTTCTGGCTGTTTTTGTGGGCCATAGTCCACGGTTTTTGGGTCCCCGGGAAGATTTCAAAACCCCGTGACCCCCAGTACACGACTCTAGTGGCATCGTAAAATCCCGCGATTTCTGGCATTTCTGGTCGTTTTCGTGGGCTATAGTCCACGTTTTTTGGGTCTTAGGAAGATTTCAAAGCCCCATGACCCCTGGTTCACGATTCTAGTGGCATCAAAAAACTCGCGATTTCGGGCATTTCTGGCCATTTTCGTGGGCTATAGACATGGTTTTTGGTCCCGGGAAGATTTCAAAGCCCCATGACCCCCGTTACACGACTGTAGTGGCATCGAAAAAACTCACGATTTCGGGCATTTCTGGCCGTTTCGTGGGCTATAGTCCATGGTTTTTGGGTCCCGTCAAGATTTCAAGCGCCGTGACCCCCGGTACACGACTCTAGTGGCATCGTAAAAACTCGCGATTTTAGGCATTTCTGGCCTTTTTTTGTGGGCTATAGTCCACGGTTTTTGGGTCCCGTGAAGATTACAAAGCCCCGTGACCCCCGGGACACGACTCTAGTGGCATCGTAAAATCTTGCGATTTCAAGCATTTCTGGCCGTTTTTGTGGCTATAGTCCACGGTTTTTGGGTCCCGGGAAGATTTCAAAGCCCCTGTGACCCCCGGTACACGACTCTAGTGGCATCGTAAAACCTTGCGATTTCAGGCATTTCTGGCCGTTTTTGTGGGCTATAGTCCACGGTTTTTGGGTCCCGTGAAGATTACAAAGCCCGTGGACCCCCGGGACACGACTCTAGTGGCATCGTAAAACTCGTCATTTCGGGGCATTTCTGGCCGTTTTCGTGGGCTATAGTCCACGGTTTTTGGGGTCCCGGGAAGATTTCAAAGCCCTGTGACCCCCGGTACACGACTCTAGTGGCATCGTAAAACCTCGCGATTTCGGGCATTTCTGGCCGTTTTCGTGGGCTATAGCACACGGGTTTGGGGTCCGACGTGGATTTAAATGGTCCGGGACCCCGTCACATGATTTTTGCGAAATCATAAAAAACTCGTGATTGCAGGCGTTTCTGGCTGTTTTTGTGGGCCATAGTCCACGGTTTTTGGGTCCCGGGAAGATTTCAAAACCCCGTGAACCCCAGTACACGACTCTAGTGGCATCGTAAAATCCCGCGATTTCTGGCATTTCTGGTCGTTTTCGTGGGCTATAGTCCACGTTTTTTGGGTCGTAGGAAGATTTCAAAGCCCCATGACCCTGGTTCACGATTCTAGTGGCATAAAAAAAACTCGCGATTTCGGGCATTTCTGGCCATTTTCGTGGGCTATAGTACATGGTTTTTGGGTCCCGGGAAGATTTCAAAGCCCCATGACCCCCGTTACACGACTGTAGTGGCATCGTAAAAACTCACGATTTCGGGCATTTCTGGCCGTTTCGTGGCTATAGTCCAATGGTTTTTGGGTCCCGCAAGATTTCAAAGCGCCGTGACCCCCGGTACAACGACTCTAGTGGCATCGTAAAAACTCGCGATTTCAGGCATTTCTGGCCTTTTTTGTGGGCTATAGTCCACGGTTTTTGGGTCCCGTGAAGATTACAAGCCCCGTGATCCCCGGGACACGACTCTAGTGGCATCGTAAAACTCGTCATTTCGGGCATTTCTGGCCGTTTTCCGTGGGCTATAGTCCACGGTTTTTGGGTCCCGTGAAGATTACAAAGCCCCGTGACCCCGGGACACGACTCTAGTGGCATCGTAAAACTCGTCATTTCGTGCATTTCTGACCGTTTTCGTGGGCTATAGTCCACGGTTTTTGGGTCCCGGGAAGATTTCAAAGCCCTGTGACCCCGGTACACGACTCTAGTGGCATCGTAAAACCTCGCGATTTCGGGCATTTCTGGCCGTTTTCGTGAGCTATAGCACACGGTTTTGGGGTCCGACGTGTATTTAAATGGTCGGGACCCCGTCACATGATTTTTGCGAAATCATAAAAAACTCGTGATTGCAGGCGTTTCTGGCTGTTTTTGTGGGCTATAGTCCACGGTTTTTGGGTCCCGGGAAGATTTCAAAACCCCGTGACCCCCAGTACACGACTCTAGTGGCATCGTAAAATCCCGCGATTTCTGGCATTTCTGGTCGTTTTCGTGGGCTATAGTCCACGTTTTTTTGGGTCGTAGGAAGATTTCAAAGCCCCGTGACCCCTGGTTCACGATTCTAGTGGCATCAAAAAAACTCGCGATTTCGGGCATTTCTAGCCATTTTCGTGGGCTATAGTACATGGTTTTTGGGTCCCGGGAAGATTTCAAAGCCCCATGACCCCCGTTACACGACTGTAGTGGCATCGTAAAAACTCACGATTTCGGGCATTTCTGGCCGTTTTCGTGGGCTATAGTCCATGGTTTTTGGGTCCCGTCAAGATTTCAAAGCGCCGTGACCCCCGGTACACGACTCTAGTGGCATCGTAAAAACTCGCGATTTAGGCATTTCTGGCCTTTTTTTGTGGGCTATAGTCCACGTTTTTTGGGTCCCGTGAAGATTACAAAGCCCCGTGACCCCCGGGACACGACTCTAGTGGCATCGTAAAATCTTGCGATTTCAAGCATTTCTGGCCGTTTTTGTGGGCTATAGTCCACGGTTTTTGGGTCCCGGGAAGATTTCAAAGCCCTGTGACCCCCGGTACACGACTCTAGTGGCATCGTAAAACCTTGCGATTTCAGGCATTTCTGGCCGTTTTTGTGGGCTATAGTCCACGGTTTTTGGGTCCCGTGAAGATTACAAAGCCCCGTGACCCCGGGACACGACTCTAGTGGCATCGTAAAACTCGTCATTTCGGGCATTTCTGGCCGTTTTCGTGGCTATAGTCCACGGTTTTTGGGTCCCGGGAAGATTTCAAAGCCCTGTGACCCCCGGTACACGACTCTAGTGGCATCGTAAAACCTCGCGATTTCGGGCATTTCTGGCCGTTTTCGTGGGCTATAGCACACGGGTTGGGGTCCGACGTGGATTTAAATGGTCCGGGACCCCGTCACATGATTTTTGCGAAATCATAAAAAACTCGTGATTGCAGGCGTTTCTGGCTGTTTTTGTGGGCCATAGTCCACGGTTTTTGGGTCCCGGGAAGATTTCAAAACCCCGTGACCCCCAGTACACGACTCTAGTGGCATCGTAAAATCCCGCGATTTCTGGCATTTCTGGTCGTTTTCGTGGGCTATAGTCCACGTTTTTGGGTCGTAGGAAGATTTCAAAGCCCCATGACCCCTGGTTCACGATTCTAGTGGCATCAAAAAAACTCGCGATTTCGGGCATTTCTGGCCATTTTCGTGGGCTATAGTACATGGTTTTTGGGTCCCGGGAAGATTTCAAAGCCCCATGACCCCCGTTACACGACTGTAGTGGCATCGTAAAAAACTCACGATTTCGGGCATTTCTGGCCGTTTTCGTGGGCTATAGTCCATGGTTTTTGGGTCCCGTCAAGATTTCAAAGCGCCGTGACCCCGGTACACGACTCTAGTGGCATCGTAAAAACTCGCGATTTTAGGCATTTCTGGCCTTTTTTTGTGGGCTATAGTCCACGGTTTTTGGGTCCCGTGAAGATTACAAAGCCCCGTGACCCCCGGGACACGACTCTAGTGGCATCGTAAAATCTTGCGATTTCAAGCATTTCTGGCCGTTTTTGTGGGCTATAGTCCACGGTTTTTGGGTCCCGGGAAGATTTCAAAGCCCTGTGACCCCCGGTACACGACTCTAGTGGCATCGTAAAACCTTGCGATTTCAGGCATTTCTGGCCGTTTTGTGGGCTATAGTCCACGGTTTTTGGGTCCCGTGAAGATTACAAAGCCCCGTGACCCCCGGGACACGACTCTAGTGGCATCGTAAAACTCGTCATTTCGGGCATTTCTGGCCGTTTTCGTGGGCTATAGTCCACGGTTTTTGGGTCCCGGGAAGATTTCAAAGCCCTGTGACCCCCGGTACACGACTCTAGTGGCATCGTAAAACCTCGCGGATTTCGGGCATTTCTGGCCGTTTTCGTGGGCTATAGCACACGGGTTTGGGGTCCGACGTGGATTTAATGGTCCGGGACCCCGTCACATGATTTTTGCGAAATCATAAAAAACTCGTGATTGCAGGCGTTTCTGGCTGTTTTTGTGGGCCATAGTCCACGGTTTTTGGGTCCCGGGAAGATTTCAAAACCCCGTGACCCCCAGTACACGACTCTAGTGGCATCGTAAAATCCCGCGATTTCTGGCATTTCTGGTCGTTTTCGTGGGCTATAGTCCACGTTTTTTGGGTCGTAGGAAGATTTCAAAGCCCCATGACCCCTGGTTCACGATTCTAGTGGCATAAAAAAAACTCGCGATTTCGGGCATTTCTGGCCATTTTCGTGGGCTATAGTACATGGTTTTTGGGTCCCGGGAAGATTTCAAAGCCCCATGACCCCCGTTACACGACTGTAGTGGCATCGTAAAAACTCACGATTTCGGGCATTTCTGGCCGTTTTCGTGGGCTATAGTCCATGGTTTTTGGGTCCCGGCAAGATTTCAAAGCGCCGTGACCCCCGGTACACGACTCTAGTGGCATCGTAAAAACTCGCGATTTCAGGCATTTCTGGCCTTTTTTTGTGGGCTATAGTCCACGGTTTTTGGGTCCCGTGAAGATTACAAAGCCCCGTGATCCCCGGGACACGACTCTAGTGGCATCGTAAAACTCGTCATTTCGGGCATTTCTGGCCGTTTTTCGTGGGCTATAGTCCACGGTTTTTTGGGTCCCGTGAAGATTACAAAGCCCCGTGACCCCCGGGACACGACTCTAGTGGCATCGTAAAACTCGTCATTTCGTGCATTTCTGACCGTTTTCGTGGGCTATAGTCCACGGTTTTTGGGTCCCGGGAAGATTTCAAAGCCCTGTGACCCCCGGTACACGACTCTAGTGGCATCGTAAAACCTCGCGATTTCGGGCATTTCTGGCCGTTTTCGTGAGCTATAGCACACGGTTTTGGGGTCCGACGTGTATTTAAATGGTCCGGGACCCCGTCACATGATTTTTGCGAAATCATAAAAAACTCGTGATTGCAGGCGTTTCTGGCTGTTTTTGTGGGCTATAGTCCACGGTTTTTGGGTCCCGGGAAGATTTCAAAACCCCGTGACCCCCAGTACACGACTCTAGTGGCATCGTAAAATCCCGCGATTTCTGGCATTTCTGGTCGTTTTCGTGGGCTATAGTCCACGTTTTTTGGGTCGTAGGAAGATTTCAAAGCCCCGTGACCCCTGGTTCACGATTCTAGTGGCATCAAAAAAACTCGCGATTTCGGGCATTTCTGGCCATTTTCGTGGGCTATAGTCCATGGTTTTTGGGTCCCGGGAAGATTTCAAAGCCCCATGACCCCCGGTACACGACACTAGTGGCATCGTAAAAACTCACGATTTCGGGCATTTCTGGCCGTTTTCGTGGGCTATAGTCCATGGTTTTGGGTCCCGGCAAGATTTCAAAGCCCCGTGACCCCCGGTACACGACTCTAGTGGCATCGTAAAAACTCGCGATTTCAGGCATTTCTGGCCTTTTTGTGGGCTATAGTCCACGGTTTTTGGGTCCCGTGAAGATTACAAAGCCCCGTGACCCCCGGGACACGACTCTAGTGGCATCGTAAAACTCGTCATTTCGGGCATTTCTGGCCGTTTTCGTGGGCTATAGTCCACGGTTTTTTGGGTCCCGGGAAGATTTCAAAGCCCTGTGACCCCCGGTACACGACTCTAGTGGCATCGTAAAACCTCGCGATTTCAGGCATTTCTGGCCGTTTTTGTGGGCTATAGTCCACGGTTTTTGGGTCCCAGGAAGATTATAAAGCTCCGTGACCCTCGGTGCACGACTCTAGTGGCATCGTAAAAACTCGTCATTTTGGGCATTTCTGGCCGTTTTTGTGGGCTATAGTCCACGGTTTTTGGGTCCCAGGAAGATTACAAAGGACCGTGACCCTCGGTACACGACTCTAGTGCATCGTAAAAACTCGTCATTTCCGGCATTTCTGGGCTTTTTTGTGGGCTATATAGTCCACGGTTTTTGGGTCCAGGAAGATTATAAAGCCCCGTGACCCTCGGTGCACGACTCTAGTGGCATCGTAAAAACTCGTCATTTTGGGCATTTCTGGCCGTTTTGTGGGCTATAGTCCACGGTTTTTGGGTCCCAGGAAGATTACAAAGCCCCGTGACCCTCGGTACACGACTCTAGTGGCATCGTAAAAACTCGTCATTTCGGGCATTTCTGGGCTTTTTTGTGGGCTATATAGTCCACGGTTTTTGGGTCCCGGGAAGATTTCAAAGCCCTGTGACCCCCGGTACTCGACTCCAGTGGCGTCGTAAAACCTCGCGATTTCGGGCATTTCTGGCCGTTTTCGTGGGCTATAGAACACGGTTTTTGGGTCCGACGTGGATTTAAATGGTCCGGGACCCCGTCACATGATTTTTGCGGAATCATTAAAAACTCGTCATTTCAGGCATTTCTGGCCGTTTTCGTGGGCTATAGTCCACGATTTTTGGGTCCCAAGAAGATTTCAAAGTGTTGTGACCCCCGGTACACGACTCTAGTGGCATCGTAAAACCCCGCGATTTTGGGCATTTCTGGCCGTTTTCCTGAACTATAGTCCATGTTTTTTGGGTCCTAGGAAGATTTCAAAGCCCGTGACCCCCGGTACACGATTCTAGTGGCATCGAAAAAACTCGCGATTTCGGGCATTTCTGGCCATTTTTGCGGGCTATAGTCCACGGTTTTTGGGTCCCGGGAAGATTTCAAAGCCCCGTGACCCCCGGTACACGACTCTAGTGGCATCGTTAAAACTCACGATTTCGGGCATATCTAGCCGTTTTCGTGGGCTATAATCCATGGTTTTTGGGTCCCGGCAAGATTTCAAAGCCCCGTGACCCCCGGTACACGACTCTAGTGGCATTGTATAACTCGCGATTTCAGGCATTTCTGGCCTTTTTTGTGGGCTATAGTCCATGGTTTTTGGGTCCCGTGAAGATCACAGAGCCCCGTGACCCCCGGTACACGACTCTAGTGGCATCGTAAAATCCCGTCATTTCGGGCATTTCTGGCCGTTTTCGTGGGCTATAGTCCACGGTTTTTGGGTCCCGGGAAGATTTCAAAGCCCTGTGACCCCCGGTACACGACTCTAGTGGCATCGTAAAACCTCGTGATTTCGGGCATTTCTGGCCGTTTTCGTGGGCTATTGTCCATGGTTTTTGGGTCCCGGGAAGATTTCAAAACCCCGTGACCCCCGGTACACGACTCTAGTGGCATCGTAAAAACTCGCGATTTCAGGCATTTCTGGCCTTTTTTGTGGGCTATAGTCCACGGTTTTTGGGTCCCGTGAAGATTACAAAGCCCCGTGACCCCCGGTACACGACTCTAGTGGCATCGTAAAATCCCGTGATTTCTGGCATTTCTGGTCGTTTTCGTGGGCTATAGTCCACGTTTTTTGGGTCGTAGGAAGATTTCAAAGCCCCGTGACCCCTGGTTCACGATTCTAGTGGCATCAAAAAAACTCGCGATTTCGGGCATTTCTGGCCATTTTCGTGGGCTATAGTACATGGTTTTTGGGTCCCGGGAAGATTTCAAAGCCCCATGACCCCCGTTACACGACTCTAGTGGCATCGTAAAAAACTCACGATTTCGGGCATTTCTGGCCGTTTTCGTGGGCTATAGTCCATGGTTTTTGGGTCCCGGCAAGATTTCAAAGCCCCGTGACCCCCGGTACACGACTCTAGTGGCATCGTAAAAACTCGCGATTTCAGGCATTTCTGGCCTTTTTTTGTGGGCTATAGTCCACGGTTTTTGGGTCCCGTGAAGATTACAAAGCCCCGTGACACCCCGGACACGACTCTAGTGGCATCGTAAAACTCGTCATTTCGGGCATTTCTGGCCGTTTTCGTGGGCTATAGTCCACGGTTTTTGGGTCCCGTGAAGATTACAAAGCCCCGTGACCCCCGGGACACGACTCTAGTGGCATCGTAAAACTCGTCATTTCGGGCATTTCTGACCGTTTTCGTGGGCTATAGTCCACGGTTTTTGGGTCCCGGGAAGATTTCAAAGCCCTGTGACCCCCGGTACACGACTCTAGTGGCATCGTAAAACCTCGCGATTTCGGGCATTTCTGGCCGTTTTCGTGAGCTATAGCACACGGTTTTGGGGTCCGACGTGGATTTAAATGGTCCGGGACCCCGTCACATGATTTTTGCGAAATCATAAAAAACTCGTGATTGCAGGCGTTTCTGGCTGTTTTTGTGGGCTATAGTCCACGGTTTTTGGGTCCCGGGAAGATTTCAAAACCCCGTGACCCCCAGTACACGACTCTAGTGGCATCGTAAAATCCCGCGATTTCTGGCATTTCTGGTCGTTTTCGTGGGCTATAGTCCACGTTTTTTGGGTTGTAGGAAGATTTCAAAGCCCCGTGACCCCTGGTTCACGATTCTAGTGGCATCAAAAAAACTCGCGATTTCGGGCATTTCTGGCCATTTTCGTGGGCTATAGTCCATGGTTTTTGGGTCCCGGGAAGATTTCAAAGCCCCATGACCCCCGGTACACGACTCTAGTGGCATCGTAAAAACTCACGATTTCGGGCATTTCTGGCCGTTTTCGTGGGCTATAGTCCATGGTTTTTGGGTCCCCGCAAGATTTCAAAGCCCCGTGACCCCCGGTACACGACTCTAGTGGCATCGTAAAAACTCGCGATTTCAGGCATTTCTGGCCTTTTTTTGTGGGCTATAGTCCACGGTTTTTGGGTCCCGTGAAGATTACAAAGCCCCGTGACCCCCGGGACACGACTCTAGTGGCATCGTAAAACTCGTCATTTCGGGCATTTCTGGCCGTTTTCGTGGGCTATAGTCCACGGTTTTTGGGTCCCGGGAAGATTTCAAAGCCCTGTGACCCCCGGTACACGACTCTAGTGGCATCGTAAAACCTCGCGATTTCAGGCATTTCTGGACGTTTTTGTGGGCTATAGTCCACGGTTTTTGGGTCCCAGGAAGATTATAAAGCCCCGTGACCCTCGCTGCACGACTCTAGTGGCATCGTAAAAACTCGTCATTTTGGGCATTTCTGGCCGTTTTTGTGGGCTATAGTCCACGGTTTTTGGGTCCCAGGAAGATTACAAAGCCCCGTGACCCTCGGTACACGACTCTAGTGGCATCGTAAAAACTCGTCATTTCGGGCATTTCTAGGCTTTTTTGTGGGCTATATAGTCCACGGTTTTTGGGTCCCAGGAAGATTATAAAGCCCCGTGACCCTCGGTGCACGACTCTAGTGGCATCGTAAAAACTCGTCATTTTGGGCATTTCTGGCCGTTTTGTGGGCTATAGTCCACGGTTTTTGGGTCCCAGGAAGATTACAAAGCCCCGTGACCCTCGGTACACGACTCTAGTGGCATCGTAAAAACTCGTCATTTCGGGCATTTCTGGGCTTTTTTGTGGGCTATATAGTCCACGGTTTTTGGGTCCCGGGAAGATTTCAAAGCCCTGTGACCCCCGGTACTCGACTCCAGTGGCGTCGTAAAACCTCGCGATTTCGGGCATTTCTGGCCGTTTTCGTGGGCTATAGAACACGGTTTTTGGGTCCGACGTGGATTTAAATGGTCCGGGACCCCGTCACATGATTTTTGCGGAATCATTAAAAACTCGTCATTTCAGGCATTTCTGGCCGTTTTCGTGGGCTATAGTCCACGATTTTTGGGTCCCAAGAAGATTTCAAAGCGTTGTGACCCCCGGTACACGACTCTAGTAGCATCGTAAAACCCCGCGATTTTGGGCATTTCTGGCCGTTTTCCTGAACTATAGTCCACGTTTTTTGGGTCCTAGGAAGATTTCGAAGCCCGTGACCCCCGGTACACGATTCTAGTGGCATCGAAAAAACTCGCGATTTCGGGCATTTCTGGCCATTTTTGCGGGCTATAGTCCACGATTTTTGGGTCCCGGGAAGATTTCAAAGCCCCGTGACCCGTGGTACACGACTCTAGTGGCATCGTAAAAACTCACGATTTCGGGCATATCTAGCCGTTTTCGTGGGCTATAATCCATGGTTTTTGGGTCCCGGCAAGATTTCAAAGCCCCGTGACCCCCGGTACACGACTCTAGTGGCATTGTATAACTCGCGATTTCAGGCATTTCTGGCCTTTTTTGTGGGCTATAGTACATGGTTTTTGGGTCCCGTGAAGATCACAGAGCCCCGTGACCCCCGGTACACGAGTCAAGTGGCATCGTAAAACTCGTCATTTCGGGCATTTCTGGCCGTTTTCGTGGGCTATAGTCCACGGTTTTTGGGTCCCGGGAAGATTTCAAAGCCCTGTGACCCCCGGTACACGACTCTAGTGGCATCGTAAAACCTCGTGATTTCGGGCATTTCTGGCCGTTTTCGTGGGCTATAGTCCATGGTTTTTGGGTCCCGGCAAGATTTCAAAGCCCCGTGACCCCCGGTACACGACTCTAGTGGCATCGTAAAGACTCGCGATTTCAGGCATTTCTGGCCTTTTTTGTGGGCTATAGTCCACGGTTTTTGGGTCCCGTGAAGATTACAAAGCCCCGTGACCCCCGGTACACGACTCTAGTGGCATCGTAAAACTCGTCATTTCGGGCATTTCTGGCCGTTTTCATGGGCTATAGTCCACGGTTTTTGGGTCCCGGGAAGATTTCAAAGCCCTGTGACCCCCGGTACACGACTCTAGTGGCATCGTAAAACCTCGCGATTTCGGGCATTTCTGGCCGTTTTCGTGGGCTATAGCACACGGTTTTGGGGTCCGACGTGGATTTAAATGGTCCGGGACCCCGTCACATGATTTTTGTGAAATCATAAAAAACTCGTGATTTCAGGCATTACTGGCCGTTTTCGTGGGCCACGGTTTTTGGGTCCCGGGAAGATTTCAAAGCCCTGTGACCCCCGGTACATGACTCTAGTGGCATCGTAAAACCCCGCGATTTGAAGGAGATATGCCCTAGAGGCAATTAATAAAGTGTATTCTTTATCATACCTCGTTTGTTCATAATAGGTTTTTGTGTCATGCTAGAACCGTATTAAGCGGAAACATTAATACAGGTGTGATGCGTAAACAACCAGGTCCCTAGTAGCCTCTACTAAGACTAGCGATTGATGATCGAGGTTTCCCGGTCATGGGGCATGGCGCCGGTCGGCAATGGGAGTCATATCGTTGGAGAACGATGTGATGGACATACCCAGATTTGGAGGACGTAGTCGTTACGCCTTTGACCGTGAGATCAACTCTTATTGTTATTCCTGGAAGATACTTTGATCGCACCAAACTTCGTATCTTATATAGTATGACAATAACGGTGATACTTTTGGGAATCGGAAAGGAGTAGTTAAGACGAGGGTTCAAGAGCGGGATTTGCCAGTCCGCATAGCAGGATAGATACTCTCATGCCCACTCGGTGAGATCATGTCTAATGAGCTTGCAAGCATGTGACTAGGTCACGGAGACATGAGATCATGGACGAGTAGAAGATAGCGTTGTCGGTAACGAGGTCGATATTAGGTATGGAGATGTCTATGGAACGACGCTCAGACATGCTAAGTATCGCTATGGCAAAAGGTTTAAGACTTTGCGTTCAGGTTTGATAGATGAAAGTCATTTGTTATATCACAGTGATTAATTCATGGGGTCCAGGCCTACGAGTTAGTCGTTGATCATAGAGGAGTCTTGGTCATACCTGTTATTATATCGAACCGCTAGGGTAACACACTTAAGGGGTTTCGACAAGACAACCGGAAAGGAAAGAGATCACCGGGAGCGTCCCGGGAGGGGTCCGATGGAGATCGGGCAGCGCCGAAAGAGTTTTCGGAGCTAGGAATAATTATATATATTATGTTTGATATGAATTAGTGTAATTAATATGCAAATATGATTTTATATTTTTATTTTCGAATTTATTTAGGCTGATTTCCGTAAATGGGCCTTCTAGTCGAAAGAAGGCCCAAGAGGGGGGGAATCCCCTAGGGGATTCGGTGGGGGCTTGGGTGGCCGACCCAGGAGGGCCAAGAGGCCCACCAGGGGGCCGGCGCACCATGGCTGGCCGCACCAGGCATGTGGGGATAGTCCCACATTGCCTGGTGAGGAGGTTGGCTCCCCCCTGGGAGCCTATATAAGAAGGGGCACCCCTGGCCTTTTAATTCACCAATTAATTCCCAATTTCTCTCTCGATCTCGTGGTTCCCTTGTCGGAGCCACGCCGAGCTGAGGAGGGGGATCTCTTCCACCATAGCCCGCTGCCGCGCTGCTGGTGTTCCGGTCCAAGTCTTCCGCTTATCGTCCTGGACTGGAGCTTCGGTGGCCGTCGTCTCCACCGTACGTGTGTGACGCCCTGCGAGGTGCTACGCTAGCGGTACTCGGAGGTCTGCTTCCTCTACACGACCTTGAGGTCGGCTTCGTCGGTCTTCATCGACAACGTTTGTGCGGGAACGTAATCCCCGCTTTCGGTCTACAAGGGTACGTATTCCGTTCTCCGTTCGTACTACTATATCTGCATAGAATAGATCTTGGCATGCTTTAAGGATATCGTTGGTAGGAAAAAAAAATCTGCACACGATCCCCTTCAGTGGTATCAGAGCCGATCTATCGTAGATATAGCTGTACGCTGTTAGAACCCGTGTTCTGCACGGGGGCACCGTTCCTGTTAACGGTTTATTCCCGATGAGCTGGCGATTGACAGGGTGTTGCAATCGTTGCCACAAGCTATAAAGGCTTCGTCATGAACTACAACATGCAGGGCATGGCTTAGTCCCTGGGTGAAGTGTTCGTGATGCTCAAAACTGCTGAGGTAGAGATTAAGAAGGAGCACACGCTATCGATGGTCAACAAGGCCGTTGATTTCAAGAAATCCGGTGGCAAGGGAAAGCAAAGCTGGAAGTCCAGGAGGGAAGGCAAGTTGAATGCCAAGCCCAAGACTAACAGATCTGGTCCCAGAGCTAGCGTGGAGTGTTTCTACTGCAAGGGGAAGGGTCACTGGAAGCGCAACTGCCCCAAGTACCTGGAGGATAGGAAGTCTGGCAAGACGGTCGACAAAGAGCAAGGTATATTTGAAATACATGTTATATATGTGTACCTTACATCCGCCCGGAGCAACACGTGGGTATTTGATACTGGTTCTATTGCTCATATATGTAACTCTCAGCAGGAGTTACGGAATAGACGGCGGCTGGCGAAGGATGAGGTGACGATGCGCGTCGGCAACGGATCGAGAGTCGACGTGGTGGCTGTCGGCACGCTCCCTCTGCATCTACCATCGGGATTAGTGTTTGTTTTAAATAAGTGTTATTTTGTGCCATCCTTGAGTGTAAACATTATAAGTGGGTCTTGCCTGTTACAAGACGGTTATTCATTTAAATCAGTATCAAGCAATTGTGCTATTTATATGAATGATATCTTTTATGTTGATTCTCCCAAGAATAACGGTTTATTCTTGTTGAATCTCGATCGTAGTACTCACATCCATAACATAGAAGCCAAACGGATTAAGTGTAGTGATGATACCGCCATGTATTTATGGCATTGCCGTCTTGGTCATATTGGTGTAAAGCGCATGAAGCAACTCCACTACGATGGACTTTTGGACTCGTTGGATTTCGGATCCCTCGATACATGCGAACCATGCCTTATGGGAAAAATGACCAATACATCGTTCAAAGGTTTCGTTGAACGGGCGTCGGATTTGTTGGGGATCATACATACAGATGTGTGTGGACCAATGAGCGTTTCGACACGCAATGGTTATCGTTACTTCGTCACCTTCACTGATGACTTGAGTAGATATGGTTATATCTATTTGATGAAACACAAGTCTGAAACTTTTGAAAAGTTCAAAGAATTCCAAAGTGAAGTTGAGAATCAGCTTAATAGGAAAATCAAGCACCTCCGATCCGATCGCGGTGGTGAGTACTTGAGTTTTGAGTTTGGCACACATCTGAAGAGTTGTGGCATAGTACCCCAACTTACGCCGGCCGGAACACCGCAGCGTAACGGCGTGTCCGAGCGACGTAATCGTACTCTACTGGATAGTGTTCGATCTATGATGTCTCTTACCGATTTGCCAGTGTCCTTCTGGGGTTATGCGTTAGAAACAACCGCATTCATTTTGAATAGGGCTCCATCCAAGTCCGTTGAAACGACACCGTATGAATTATGGTATGGCCAAAATCCTAAGTTATCGTTTCTGAAGGTTTGGAGTTGTGAGACGTACGTTAAGAAACTACAGCCCGACAAACTCGAACCGAAGTCGGAGAAAGTCGTCTTTGTAGGATATCCGCGGGAAACCGTTGGGTACACCTTCTACAACCAAGCTGAGGGCAAAACTTTTGTCACGAAGACCGGTACCTTTCTAGAGAAGGAGTTTCTCGCGAAAGGAGTAAGTGGGACGAAGGTAGACCTCGATGAAATCGTTGATCCTGAACTCGAGATTCCGAGTGGCGCAACGGAAGCAATTCCGGAAACGTCCTCCGTGGAAGGAGCGGGAGAAACTGTCGAGGAAGGTATTTTACCTCGTAGGTCTGGTAGATCTCGGATCGCACCAGAATGGTATGTCAACATGGTTTGCACCGTCATGTTAGTTGAACAAGACGAACCTACGAACTACAAGGAGGCAATGGCGAGTCTAGAGTCCGAGATATGGCTTGAAGCTATGAAATCCGAAATAGGATCCATGTATGATAACAAACTGTGGACTTTGATGGATATTCCCGAAGGGCGCAAGGCCGTCGAGAATAAATGGATCTTTAAGAAGAAGACTCATGCTGATGGTAATGTGACCGTCTATAAAGCTCGGCTTGTCGCAAAGGGTTTCCGACAAGTTCATGTAATTGACTACGATGAAATTTTTTCACCGGTAGCGATGCTTAAGTCTATTCGGATTTTGTTAGCAGTAGCTTCCTATTATGATTATGAAATCTGGTAGATGGACGTCAAAACAGCCTTCCTAAATGGAAACATTGAGGAAGAGTTGCACATGGTACAACCGGAAGGTTTTGTCGATCTAGGGAATGCTAACAAGGTGTGCAAGCTTCAGCGATCCATCTATGGATTGAAGCAGGCATCTCGGAGCTGGAATCTTCGCTTTGATGAGGTAATCAAAGGTTTTGGATTTATCCAAAATTTGGAAGAGACCTGCATTTACAAGAAAATGAGTGGGAGCTCGGTTGTGTTCTTAGCACTGTATGTAGACGACATATTGCTGATTGGGAATGATGTGGAACTTCTGAATAGCGTGAAGGAATATTTAAACAGTAAATTTTCCACGAAGGATTTAGGAGAAGCTGCGTATGTTTTAGGCATAAAAATCTATCGTGATAGATCAAGGCGCCTATTAGCACTGAGTCAGACTACTTATCTTGATAAAATACTGAAGCGTTTCGGTATGGAGAAGGCAAAAAAGGGTTCTCTGCCGGTTATCAAGAATAAGATATTGTGGAAGGCACAGTGTCCGGTAACGGAACTGGATAAGGCCGATATGACTAAACATCCTTATGCTTCAGCCATAGGATCGATCATGTATGCAATGTTGAGTACTAGACCGGATGTGGCATTAGCTCTAAGTTTGACAAGCCGGTTCCCAGAGTAATCCTGGAATGCCGCATTGGATAGCTGTTAAGAGCATTCTTAAGTATCTCAATAAGACAAAGGAAATGTTTCTTGTGTATGGGGGCTGCGATGAAGAACTTGGCGTAACGGGTTACGTAGATGCAAGTTTTTGCTCAGACCCCGATGACTCTAAGTCACAGACAGGTTATGTGTTCAAGGTGAATGGAGGCGCCGTGTGCTGGAGAAGTGGGAAGCAACCCATAGTCGCACAATCTACAATGGAGTCGGAGTATATCGCTGCTTGCGAAGCCGCGAATGAAGCTGTGTGGCTGAGGAAGTTCGTCATCGAACTTGGAGTGTTCCCGAGCGTGCAAGACCCCGTGATCCTCTTCTGCGACAATACGGGTGCCATTGCGAACGCCAAGGAGCCAAGGTCTCACTCCACCGCCAAACACATTCTCCGACGCTTCCATGTGATACGTCAGTACGTACAAGGAGGCGATGTGAAGATTTGCAAAGTGCATACAGATCTGAATGTGGCAGATCCGCTGACGAAGCCTCTCCCGCTTGATAAGCATGAAAAGCACCAGTTAGCTATGGGTGTTAGGCTTTTACCAAGTTGTAATCTAGATTAATTTGTACTCTAGTGCAAGTGGGAGACTGAAGGAGATATGCCCTAGAGGCAATTAATAAAGTGTATTCTATAACCGTATTAAGCGGAAACATTAATACAGGTGTGATGCGTAAACAACCAGGTCCCTAGTAGCCTCTACTAAGACTAGTTTCGTTGCGCGATTGATGATCGAGGTTTCCCGGTCATGGGGCATGGCGCCGGTCGGCAATGGGAGTCATATCGTTGGAGAACGATGTGATGGACATACCCAGATTTGGAGGACGTAGTCGTTACGCCTTTGACCGTGAGATCAACTCTTATTGTTATTCCTGAAAGATACTTTGATCGCACCAAACGTCGTATCTTATATAGTATGACAATAACGGTGATACTTTTGGGTATCGGAAAGGAGTAGTTGAGACGAGGGGTCAAGAGCGGGATTTGCCAGTCCGCATAGCAGGATAGATACTCTCGGGCCCACTCGGTGAGATCATGTCTAATGAGCTTGCAAGCATGTGACTAGGTCATGGAGACATGAGGTCATGGACGAGTAGAAGATAGCGTTGTCGGTAGCGAGGTCGAAAATTGGGTATGGAGATATCTATGGAACGACGCTCGGACATGCTAAGTATCGCTATGGCAAAAGGTTTAAGACTTTACGTTCAGGTTTGATAGATGAAATTCATTCGTTATATCACAAGGATTAATTCATGGGGTCCAGGCCTACGAGTTAGTCGTTGATCATAGAGGAGTCTTGGTCATACCTGTTATTATATCGAACCGCTAGGGTAACACAATTAAGGGGTTTCGACAAGACAACCGGAAAGGAAAGAGATCACCGAGAGCGTCCCGGGAGGGGTCCGATGGAGATCGGGCAGCGCCGAAAGAGTTTTCGGAGCTAGGAATAATTATATATATTATGTTTGATATTAATTAGTGTAATTAATATGCAAATATGATTTTATATATTTATTTTCGAATTTATTTAGGCTGATTTCCCTAAATGGGCCTTATGGTCGAAAGAAGGCCCAAGAGGGGGGAATCCCCTTGGGGATTCGGTGGGGGCTTGGGTGGCCGACCCAGGTGGGCCAAGAGGCCCACCAGGGGGCCGGCGCACCATGGCTGGCCGCACCAGGCATGTGGGGATAGTCCCACATTGCCTGGTGAGGAGGTTGGCTCCCCCTGGGAGCCTATATAAGAAGGGGCACCCCTGGCCTTTTAATTCACCAATTAATTCCCAATTTCTCTCTCGATCTCGTCGTTCCCTTGTCGGAGCCGCGCCGAGCTGAGAAGGGGGATCTCTTCCACCATAGCCCGCTGCCGCGTTGCTGGTGTTCCGGTCCAAGTCTTCCGCTGCTCGTCCTGGACTGGAGCTTCGGAGGCCGTCGTCTCCATCGTACGTGTGTGACGCCCTGCGACGTGCTGCGCTAGCGGTACTCGGAGGTCTGCTTCCTCTACACGACCTCGAGGTCGGCTTCGTCGGTCTTCATCGACAATGTTTGTGCGGGAACGTAATCCCCGCTTTCGGTCTACAAGGGTACGTATTCCGATCTCCGTTCGTACTACTATATCTGCATAGAATAGATCTTGGCATGCTTTTAGGATATCGTTGGTAGGAATTTTTTTGTTTTCTGCACACGATTTCGGGCATTTCTGGCCATTTTCGTGGGCTATAGTCCACGGTTTTTGGGTCCCGGGAAGATTTCAAAACCCCGTGACCCCCGGTACACGACTCTAGTGGCATCGAAAATACTCAAGATTTCGGGCATTTCTAGCCGTTTTCGTGGGCTATAGTCCATGGTTTTTGGGTCCCGACAAGATTTCAAAGCACCGTGACCCCCGGTACACGACTCTAGTGGCATCCTAAAAACTCGCGATTTCAGGCATTTCTGGCCTTTTTTGTTGGCTATAGTCCATGGTTTTTGGGTCCCGTGAAGATTACAAAGCCCCGTGACCCCCGATACACGACTCTAGTGGCATCGTAAAACTCGTCATTTCTGGCCGTTTTCGTGGGCTATAGTCCACGGTTTTTGGGTCCCGGGAAGATTTCAAAGCCCTGTGATCCTCGGTACACGACTCTAGTGGCATCGTAAGATCTCGCGATTTCGGGCATTTCTGGCCGTTTTCATGGGCTATAACACACGGTTTTGGGGTCCGACGTGGATTTAAATGGTCCGGGACCCCGTCACATAATTTTTGCGAAATCATAAAAAACTCGTGATTGCAGGCATTTCTGGCCGTTTTCGTGGGCTATAGTCCACGGTTTTGGGGTCCCGGGAAGATTTCAAAGCCCCGTGACCCCCGGTACACGACTCTAGTGGCGTCGTAAAAACTCGCGATTTCGGGCATTTTTTGCCGTTTTCGTGGGCTATAGTCCACGGTTTTGGGGTCCCGGCAAAATTTCAAAGCCCCGTGACCCCCGGTACACGACTCTAGTGGCATCGTAAAAACTCGCGATTTCAGACATTTCTGGCCGTTTTTGTGGGCTATAGTCTATGGTTTTTGGGTCCTAGGAAGATTATAAAGCCCCGTGACCCTCGGTACACGACTCTAGTGGCATCGTAAAAACTCGTCATTTCGGCCATTTCTGGCCATTGTTGTGGGCTATAGTCCATGGTTTTTGGGTCCGAGGAAGATTTCAAAGCCCTGTGACCCCCGGTACATGACTCTAGTGGCATCGTAAAAACTCACGATTTCGGGCATTTCTGGTCGTTTTCGTGGGCTATAGTCCATGGTTTTTGGGTCCCGGCAAGATTTCAAAGCCCCGTGACCCCCGGTACACGACTCTAGTGGCATCGTAAAAACTCGCGATTTCAGGCATTTCTGGCCTTTTTTGTGGGCTATAGTCCATGGTTTTTGGGTCCCGTGAAGATTACAAAGCCCCGTGACCCCCGGTACACGACTCTAGTGGCATCGTAAAACTCGTCATTTCGGGCATTTCTGGCCGTTTTCGTGGGCTTCCCAGGGGTAGAACTTTTCTGGAATCCTGTAGGGCAACGGCCCCCGGCAGTATAGCTTTGGTGGAGAGGGAGGGCAAAACGGGCAGAGAAACAGCTCGGCCGGCATGCTACAAATTTAACTGTATTTTCCATGAATTAATCCAATTAATATGTCTTGCTATATAAAGGGGGGAGGGGGTGTGCAAACACCTTGCCTCCCCCATGTGGGACTAAACAAAGGAGGAGGTGGGGGTGGCGCACCCACCATGGGCTGGCCGAACCAGCCATGGGCCCACCCCCTTATTGGTGCGGCTCCCCCTAATGGGCCCAAATTGACCCATTAGGTGGGCTGCCCATTTTTCCTTTATTTTGAATTAATATTAAATTAATATAAAATATTATTGATTCATAATTAATATATTTACATATAATTTAACCTCCCGTGACTCCGAAACATTTTCCGAACCATCTGAACATCTTTCGGACATTCCTGGAACCCTTTCAGACCTTACCGAAACTCCTTCCGGACCACCGGAACTCTTTCCTGGTCATTACTCTCTCTCCAATAAAATCCTATATTATTCCAGAACCTTCTCCAGGTGTCGTTAAGACCTTAAGTTTGTTACGCTATGGTTCGAGAACACTCCAGACATGGTCGAGACACTCCGCTCACCAATGACCGCTAGGGATACCTGGATGCATATGACAGCCCCTATGCATTCTACGAATATCGTCGTTGAACCATAAATATGATATTGATTCCCTTTGTTTCTGCGATACTACCTTGTCCGAGATATGATCGTAGACATCCGATATCCTTGTTGTATCTCGTTACCGACAAATGTTATTAACTCGTCTGTGATATTACATCTCCATGACCTAGTCATAATCTGCGCAGCTATATAGATGCAATCTCACCGAGTGGGCCCAGAGTATCTTTTCATTACTAGAATGAACAAATCGCGCTCTTGATCCTTACGTCTCAACACTCTTTCGGGATACCCAAGATGGACACCGTTATTGTCATGCTATATAAGACACAACGTTTGATGCTCTCAAAGTACCCCTACGAAGTAGCGATAAGTACGGTCTCACGGTCTAAGGAATAAGCTATCATATTACTCATCTATTGCAAATGACAAACATCGTAACACGATCATATTGCAATACTTTACGTATGTCCATCACCTTATTCAACTAATAAGATGACCCCATTGTCAACCGACGTCATTGTCCTTGATCGGAAATCTCGATCAACTGTTGCCCAATGGACTAGTTCATATAGATGCTTACTAGGGACTCTGGTTGTCTATGTATCACACGTGTATTAATAATTCCGATTAATACAGTTATAGCATAATACACAAACCTATTATAAACTTATGAGATAATGCAATAAATACTACTTATTTATTTGCCTTTATGTCATATCTCCTTCACTAGCAAGTGACCACCGTATTCTCACAAGGCACAACATATGATGCATGTATTTTTGGGCTGGTCTACGCGTGTAAATCAATATTCAGTTTTCTTTCGATGTGCTAAGCTGCTCTAGTGCTCTTAGGATAATCTTAAGTTTTCTTTCGATCTACCACTTTTAGTGGCTGCTTGCTTTTGGTGTAGTTCATCTCCTGAATTTACCAGGAGGTTTAAGTTGTTTGTGCATGAAGTTAATTTTTACATTTCTCTCTAATTTATTGAACGGTTTGTGTTGGTGGACGCCCTCCAAACAACACATGCGCGCTCGAGATTGCGCCCTCGAGGCCTAAGGCAGCCTTCCCCACGACATGCTCGTCGTTGGACACCCTCCCACAACACATGCACGCCGACGACGCCCTCGAGTCTTAGGAGTCCACAACGCAGCTCTAGGAGGTCCAAGTCGCAACTCTAGGAGGTCCAAGTCACCTTGATAAAAAATGGGAATTTATGTCATTAATTATTAAGACATATTCATACTACATCCGGGTGTAACTACACCCACATGTATTTTATGTGTTCAGTTACATATTGTATGAAGTTCAATTACAGTTTTTTGGTGGTTCAGCACCTTGAAACCTGACAGTTCAAATATCCATTTTTTTTTGGAAATACGCTCATTCGTATTTGAATTAAGATTTTTTTGGGTAGTTGGTTTCACTACTTATTGATAAAAATAATTAATTCATCTGGGAAAAAGGTTGTTGGCTAGCGTGTGTTCATGTTATGATTTTTTTACTAAATGGGAAGTTCGATTTAACATGTTCGGAGTTCGCTTTAATCATATCGGTAGTTCATCTCAAACGTGTTAGCAGTTTACATTTATATCAGCGGTTCTCTTAACCACTTGACGGTTTGCTTTTGTATTAGGGGTAATCCCCTTTGAATACGTCGGAACTTCCTCTTAGGCCGGGTGAGACGTTCAAACAGTCTCAAACAACCGGGGAATTTAAAATACTCTATCTTCTAGGTCCAGAAGTTTATTATTTTTTGTTTGTTGATGTCACTAAAATGTTTATTACTCTGGAGGTTCATTTTAAATGTGTTGGAGGTTAACTCTTTCAACTCGAGAAGTTTCACAGTTCGAACTCCTGAAGTTCACCATTCATTATGAGTTCAATATTACTCCAATATTTAGCGAGTTCAAATTTTCTATATATCCCGGAGGTTTACATAAGTTGTGACCAGCAATTCATATACATATTAGTTGAATGCCCGTGCGTTGCTTCGGTGAATGCCGTGCATTGTATGAAAATACAATATGACATAGAAATTCATAAATTTAAATGGTGTTATTATTGTTTCGTCCATCTACCTATTGCTACTCCTTCTATGTCTATGCCCATTTTTGTGTTTTCATATCAGACAACAACCAACAATTTACTTGTGCTCATATTTTCCAAATCCATGGATCTTGATGGTTGAAGTCCCCTTAAGTGACCTTTCCACCTGTCCTGGGCATCCACAAGCACCAACATCAAATATTCAAATACAATTTATAAAATATCATAACTAAATGTGCGGTACATCCTTGTCCATAAACATTTTGAACGCAAACTCATGGCATTACAAAAAAAGTGCATGAGACTTGTCTCAAAATCACAAGGATATATATAAAACACATGAATAATTCGGTTGCACTTCAACTCTGCAAGGAACGATATATTAACTGGAAAGGTTGTGTGACGACTGATGAGGTATATCAAGAGCTTGCAAAAGAGTGCCCTTTCAATAAACTTGGAATCCTCAACTTCCTTCCTATCTCTGCTAGTTGCAATACTGTCAAAAACAAATAACAGATCTATCAAATTAGGTGATTATCTACACAAGTGGCAATTATGAGAATTAAACTGCAAGTCTGTAACACAATTCCCTTGGGTAATTAAGTCTACAAGGCAGAAAATAAATTCAGGACAACAAATAAAGTGTAAAACAAAACTAAATTGGTGATAAATCTACACAGTCGAGTGATTCCATATGGCAGATCAAAAGAAAAAATTATCATCTGAGAACCAAATGATTTCATAGATGTGAAATAAGATACCTAGTGCTCCAAAATTAACATGTCTTTCATTAAAGCTCAAAATAAAATGGTTGCCATTAAACAGTACATTAGGTAGCTGGTTTTGAAAGAGCTACTCATTGCACTTCATGTTTTGATATTTTTTTGTGAACAAAGCCCACAAATGTAGGGAGCTTCCTTTAGACAAATATGAATGTTAAAAACAATCATTATCATAGGCAATAACGTTGTGCTAAAGAACCCGTGTGGTGTCAATTTATTTAGGGAACCATCTTGTTAACCCGATTCTCAAGAAAGCAGGTAGGATGGTGTGTGCTAACCTGGAGGAAGCACATGCAGAAGTTCGGGATTAAGCGTTATACACTTTTCAGGGTTTTATCGTATGGATGAACTACTGAATTTTGTGTAGCCTGTAGTTAACCAACAGATGAACGGGAGGATAGACAATGAATATATATAGTGAGGAGGAGTTCAAAACAGCCTTATTTAGTGAAGTGGGCCTAGCTCAGCTGGTTGGTTCCTTGTGGTGGAGCTAGCCCACCCAGATTCAAGTCCTAGACTTGACATGGGTGCTCACACTTTTCTGAATTTTCCAGGAATTATCCGGCGCTATTCTTTCAGTGGTAGGTGACGTACCCATCAACAGCGAGGCGCCTGTGGTGACTTCGTCAATCTCCAAATCTGCTGGACCAGTCTCTCGGAGGTGCTTATAGGGGTAGGTTTTGCGTGCGTGCGTTCATAGGGGTGTCTGTACGTGTGTGTTTGAGCGTTTACGTCTGTACTGTGTTTCTAAAAAAATAACCTTATTTAAGATGCCCCCGTGGCAGCGGAACCTCGCGGGAGAAGACGGGAAGTGGCGGCGGCAAACCCTAGCGCTCGAACTCGACTCTCCTTCCCGTGCGGAAGGGAGGGAACGAAGGAACTGACCCGGTACGAGCTACGAGGTGAGGACTGTTTGAAAATATTTTGTTATGGGCCGGCCCGTGTTATCGTTGGCAGCGTGAGATCGACCGATCGGCAGAAATTTTTCACTTTCGTCGAACCATACATAAGTAAAGATAGGGAGAGGTTCACCATCGTATTAAAGGCGGTTCATATACTCTGTTTCACGAGACGGAAATTTTACGCAAAGAATTCATTCAAACGAGTTTCAGTTGACAAAATCAACTTTATATACGTACAATTAATATTGATATGAATCTAATTAACTATCCCATGCTATCACAGTCCACCCGAAAATCATAATCGAGCCAATCTGAAATAGTTCCCGTAGCATCTTATTGTCCAATTTTTCGTATTTTCAAAATTAAACAAAAATCATACTGAATTAGAAAAATATTTTCTACCCATGATTCTCCGTTTTTGAAGTGAAGAACTCGTTCGAGATGTGTATTTCTAAAAATGAGGTACCATTTTGGACATGGTGGCAACAATCTGCTCTGACTAGCATGATAAGCTGAGCTGCCCTCTTATAATTTCTCCAATTTTCTGCCATGATGTGCACAAGCACCGTTTTATAATGTATGAGCACCGTTTATCAATAGAGTAGGCATTGATGAATTTCTAATGGGCGCCATTTCATTGTTGTAAAATAATCAGTCAGGGATATGATGATTTGTTTGCAGCGAATAATTGCAAAAGAGTAGGCACTGATGATAATTGTATACAGTGCTACTCCCATTGCGCATTTGGATCGATGCTAAATAATGCTAGATAAAAAATGAAAGCATCCGCAGGCGGGTGTACAGAGTGCTCACCACAAATATACTCACACGCTGCAAATTATTTGGATCAATACATATGGCACCATGTGAAGAGCGTCGGGACAATTTTTCTGTTTTTGTTAGGCTAGTCATGAAAGGAGTTGCCCCATTCCTCTTTGGTAATTCACTCAAAATAATTCACCCATAAAGAAACCTTGTGGGAAATTTGGCACCAATCTTGAGGAAATCAACGTTGCCGATTACTATCTCTCTAGTTATGTAACATATAAAGGACACCAAGATTCACCTTCTTTCGTTCATCCATGTCGTCCCATTTACGCCAACCGTCCGATGGGCCGAGACTAACGGCCAATATATATAATTATAATTATATTATAATTATTATACTATATATATAGGTTGGAAGGGGTCACTGTGTGCTGCATTCGTTTGGCACTTTGGCACCGACTTCCACGTGGCCCCGTTACTGTAGAAGGGCGCTTCTACAGTAACCGGCCGCCTCCGCGCCGTGCGATCGTGATCCGACGGCACGCAGATCCGTTTTCACAAAAGCCCTTCCGTTTTGCGAAATTCTTGAATCAGTCCTACACAATATTAGGCACGCCCTAACCCTAGAAATCGGATCGAGCTAATTCCCCACGTCTCTCCCATCCCCAGCTCGCCCCCGCCGCTGCTGTCCACCTCCCCGGCCGGCACCGACCACGCCAGAGACGGAGCCGCCTCTGCTCTCCCCACCCTCTGGGAGGCTCTCCCTTCCGTCTCTGTCTTCGGTGGCCAGGTCCGCCTCCTCCCGCCAACGCCTCTGCTTCGCCCAGGCCCATCCAGCGCACGGTCGACGCGGCCGCCTCCGTCTCGCCGCCGCTGCACGAGGCGCACGAGGAACCAGGAACCCGTCCAGGACGCCATTCCCATCGACAGATCCCCGGCTGGTCCCCGACACGAGCGCCTTCGCCCCGACGCCACCATCGCCGCCCAACCTGCCCTCGCGAACCCGTCGACTGCACCGGCTCCCCAACAGGGCTGCCCATACGACGTCGACCTCTACAGCCTCCACGGACTCACGCACCACCTCCAGGATGAGTCCTGGAACATCGACGGCTTCTTGCTGTACGTGTTCTCACTCAATCCTCTATGTGGTTTGCCGCTTAATTATCTTTCTGTGTGCTTACGCGATTCCCCTTTGGTTTCTGCTAGCTAGATGCAGCTAATCCTGAACAACATGGGTATTTAGGTCTTCTGCTTGAACAACATGCCCTGATCTTACTTAGTTTCAGCTCACGTGTTCTGCAAATTGGGTCATGGCCCGATTCCCATCGTGCAGGTTGCATGAGAATTGAGATTCACTGAGACTTTAGTTGTACTATCACTATGATCCCAGTTATTGCAGTTCATTAGGATCTTAATTTCCAGTGTAAACTGTGAAATCATTCCAGCCTAAGTACACCTAGAGGCTTGGTCACTGTATGAGTGCCATTAATCTGCATTTACGGTTTGGTTAGTAAGGACCTCCAATCCTCCATAACTCCATTGCACATTTGTCGTGTGTTTCTTAATCGAGCCATCCAATAGGGATATAATATATTCTTTTCTCCATTCACTCTCTTCCTTTTGATTTACAGTAACAAGAATGGCTAAAGTTTTCTGCGGATTCATAGATAAATAAACGTATAATCTCTCTGCAAAATGACATCAAACTTTTGGTTGTATCTTTTTCCTTTGTTCTTTTCTAAGCGTTCAGAACAGCTCACTCTATTTTTGATGCTGGAAGTATTTATATTTCGTTTCAGGTTCAGAGTTACCCGAGATCTCCTTTTGCTGAACAAGAATTAGGGTGTTAACCATGGCATCGATTTACTGGATAACTCTATATTTTTTACTGCTATTATACTTATGTTCAGATATTTAATATGCATACAGACAGACATACTCATGATATCTCTTATAGTGAATTTAGATGCTTTCTACAACGTTCAACTGCCAGTTATGTGGTCTCAGCATGTTACCTTCCAGGTTTATTTACGAAGCTAATTACAGTTGATAGCTTCACAAGTTAACATTGCCATATGAACAGAAAAATACCACTTCCTTTTTTTTTCATGGCTTCATTCGTGAATTGTGTTGTTTCTTTTATGCCCCAAGGTGCGCCTGTCCCTAATGAATATATTGGTAGTGAGGTTCACTGTTTAAATTTACCGCTAACTTTCTTCATAATCCACATGCGGAATTTGCACCGCGCTGCACACAGCGGCTATTTTCCCTTTCCTTTGTTTTCAGAGAAAATGGTTTCTCCTTTTCACCAGTTTTCAACGTTTTTTCAGGTTGTTTACAGGAAGATATCGCTGCCCCGTATATGCTAATATTTTCTCCCGTATATCAGCCGGGGGCACTTGGACTCCTTTGTCTGCTATTTGTTTGTCTTATTTCGATGACGCCACGGCTTCTTTTCATGCTGCTGCTCCATCTATGCCTACAAATGCTGCTTTTACAAGTTCAGTCTCAGAACCATGTTCCCACTATTTTTCCTGAACCTCATGTTCATGCATCTGAAGATGACATATCTTTTGGTGCGTCTATTTGTCAATCTTCTCTTTTGTTTTAAGCTTATATTTGTTTTTATGTTGTGTTTTTCATTGCGTTCTACCTTAACTCCACTTATATAGGCTCATCATGTAGCCTGGTTGTTTTTAGACTCATCATGTGACCTGGTTGTTCTCAAACTCATGTGCCTTATTTGGTCTCATCAATAGATTATCTTATATGTACTTCTGCACTAAGCATTCAATCCACTATTAGTAACATGTACCTTTTGCAACGAGGGATTAATTTTGTATGTGAATCACTTAACCTTTGCTCTCTGTTGTAATAACAGAATAATGAAGAAACAAACTATTTATGAGGTATAACTTCCTTTCAGAATCTAGATACCATTTCTATCCAACATGATATAAAGAGAAGATACTTCTGTTAAAAATATTGGATACAAAAAAAACATCATTCCAAAGCAAAAGTTAGAACACAGACTGCATGAGTATGTATGTATCGCTACTTCATGGTGATCTTTCATCTATTGCCGAATCAGCGTCGTCATTCTCCTTTCCTAGACTTGCTTCTTCTGGTTTGGGTCTCCTTTGCTGCATATTGTCTGAGTGGACAGAGCAGTTGCTTTCCTTTCTTTTGTCTACTAAGAAAATGGTTCTCTTTTTTCAAGTTCTCAACTATTTTTTCCAGGTGGTTTCGAAGAATACATCGCTGCAGGTATTGATGATTCCTTTGACGATTGGCTTCAAATGAATGCAGGGGCCAAGAAAGATCCAAATGGAGTTGGTTACAAAGATTAAGGTGTGTTCATAATGGTTTGCCAAGCTGTTGCCTCCAATTGGGATGGTAAGATGAAGAAGTTTGATTTATGGACCTGACATCTGCACTTCCTTTGTAGTCTGTCAGTAAATTATGCTGCTAATAGGGGCTACTAATTTGGAGTGCAATTTATCATGCATGCACTAGCTGCCGATCTATTAGACAGTAGAGTGGGCATACATATGAGCTTAAAACGAACAACTTTTTATCCATTGATGATTTGAGATGTCCATGTTCTTTTCCTTTGTTATTATGTTGTCTTTATGTTTAACAACTCGATGTTATGCGTATGTAGAATCTGCAATCAACGTTTTCCTTCTATACAAATTGACCCTCTCCCAACGACACTACCTATCAGCACATCAGCTAATTTCTTGCATGGATCGCAATCTATCTCTATGCAGAGCACCTGCTAATGAAACGAGGAATAGATTGTATCACGAGGTGCTTCATAACCTATGAATACACTACATGTTGCAGGTAATTCTTGCTATACCTATGTGTCCTATTTGCTTTCAAACTTACATATTCCTTTTCCCTCATCACTAGGTTTGCTCACAAGCATTTCCATGGCTTTTCTAATCTGAAACTTTTTATAGCATTTCAAACTGTTCAGTTCAGCATAAGCACCCAGTTAATTTTGTATCAAGAAATTATATTTGCACACCTTGGGCAAAGCTGCCTATCCCAAAATCAGATTGAAAAATGCACAGCCAACACACAATATTTTACCTCAGCTGTAATGTATTGGATGTCTCTACGATCTTTTCACTGAAGCATGGTCTGGTTTCACAATTCAGATATCATCTCCACTTATTATAGAATAAGGGAACATTAGCTTCTTTTTTAGAACGTCGAATTAAAACATCCCGAGTTTTTCTGGAAGATAAAATAAAACAGTCCTATTAGGCGTTAATTTTAGGTATCTAAATGTATGTTCCATTAACTTAACTTCAACTTCTTTGAAAGATAAACTAGCATGTATATCTTTGCCAAGAACTATATGCATCAAGGTACTCCCACGACACTTGACAGACACAACCCAACAACATATAATTTAGTTTGACTTCATATTTCTTCTTTAAATAACAAGAATAGGTGATATCCGGCATAAGACCAACAATTTTATTTAACTTTCACATATCATTTGTTCACCGATGTTGATCATAATCAATTTACGGGATGAGTCAAAAGGTCGCGGCGCACCGCCACCACCGAATGCTCCAATACAACACCACTAGAAGGCAAATGGCGACTACAACAGTTGGCTATAGTAGTTCTATCAATCTTTGCTATATTCTATGTTTAGCACTATCTATGTAAGCTAGGATGCAATCTAATATATATAGTTATTAGAATCGTCTTATCTCATTGCTATATATCTCGCTGCCCAGATAACCCCCAATGTAGCTCCCTTTTTATGCATACTGGTGACCAATATCGCTTTTTCTTTATAACTCTAAATATAGATGAGCTCTACATAAGTACCTCTACTTACTACATCTCTTTAATACTACAAACAATTGCCGTGACAACACAAGCGCGGCGTGCAGCCACGCCCAATCTTCCTAGTAATATAAAGGACACCAAGATTCGCCTTCTTTCGTTCGTCCACGTCGCCCCATTTACGCCAACTGTCCGATTGGCGAGACTAACGGTCAAGATGCGGCCACGCCGGCTCCTAGATGCGGAGTTACTGTAGACGACGAATTTCTACCAATCAACATTCGACACGCGCCCCAGTCACCACATTCGGTCGATTCCGGTTCCACCGGTAACCGCGTCTATTTTGTAGAAAAAACCCTCTAAGATCATGCCCGTGCCCCGCTGTCCACAAGTTAACGTTGCTAGGACCTATGCGTGAATACGTAAAACATTACATGTTGTTTTGCAAAAAGGTCTGGGAGAAATTCCCCTCGCCCTTCTCTCCCGCACGTGATCTCCATCGCCGACGCCGCTAAGAGCCTCTCCGGTTCAATATACGACTTCGGAGAGCTCCGCCGTCGCGCTCTCTACGTCCTCGCCTCTGCTAGGAACCTCTCCGGTACAAATTACACCTCAGTTCTTCCATGTAAGTACCGTGCCCTAACCCTAACTCCTCATTTTCCCACCCCACCATCCTTTTCTCGCGACCAGGCGACACAGTCTCCGCCTCCGCCGATCCCTTCCTCACCTCGGTGGCCGCGCCAGAGGAGGTGGTCGTGCGTGCTGCGGCAGCGCCGCCGCCTGCCATGCCACCGGCCGCCACCAACTCTGGGTCTGCCGTGCCCCTACCCACGCCGCCGGGTCTCCGCGCTGAAGGAGGAGAGGACCACGCGCCCGCCGTCCTCTCGCCAGCGTGGGGCATCCCTCTGGTCGCCGCGCTTGCGCGTGCTCAACACAGCCGCCCTCTTCCTCTTCTCAGGCTCGAAGGCCGCTCGAGCTCGCCGCGCCTCTTCTTCGCCGCCCGCCTGCGCCCGGGCTGCCTCGCCTCCGCTGCCCCCCCTGCCTCTGCTCCGCGGCTTGCATCCATCCTCACGCCGCGGCCGTCCGGTGCTCCTGCTGCGCTGCCCCTCGCAAGAAGCGCCGTCTGCTCCGCCAAGCTCCAAGGTAAGCACGATGTACACTGTCCCTCCCTCTCAGCCTCTCTCCACCTACCGATCCGTATCGTTATTTTACCCTTCTGTTCGAGCTAATTAACTTTCCAGTCACATAGCAAGCTAGCCGTAGCAGCTAATCACCATGAGATCAGTGGCTGTGCTCAGCTGAATCTTTTTCCCTCTTCTGTAAACCAGTAGTGCCTACTCCACATCTACATTATTGATGCTACTGCTCCAATTAATTGTTACAAACTTGCTCGCTAAACATTGTATTTGCTTCAGCATTGACTACATGCACGTACCTATAATTTTTAAGTTGTTACAAATGTATTAGCATTTAAATGAATCATGGATATATTATGTGGTCAACCTCTACTTTCTTGAAATACGTGTTGTCAATCTTGTGATGCATACCGCCCCTGTATAGTTTAGTGTTCATGATTTCATTTGCTTTTTCATTCTGTTCAGTGAACTGGGTGAGCTGATTTGGGCGCTTTTCCTCTTGATCCATGCAGCGATTGGAAGGCAAGTGTATGGAACTGAAGCATCCAATCCAATCTACTCCCCGGTAGTTTTGTGTTCATGGATTTTATTTGCCTTTTCATTCTGTTCAGTGAACTGGGTGAGCTGATTTGGGCGCTTTTCCTCTTGATCCATGCAGCAATTGGAAGGCGAGTGTATGGAACTGAAGCATCCAATCCAATCTACTGCCCGGTATTTTGCCTTGGTATTCTTTGTTTTAGTTAAGAGGCTGGCAATTATGCGCGACATGATTTGTTTATTCTGATATATAATGTACTATGTCAAGTCCAAGTTTATATCACACGAGGTCTTCCATTAAAAAGTTCTATCTTTAGTTAATGAGATGAATATATAGCATGATTTCACTACAAAATGTTCATAGATGTTAAGTACAAGTATGTCTTATCTGACTATGAGGTTCACAGTGAGGGCTATATACATATTTTTAGTACAAGTACAATGTTTTTATTATATTTTCTGTACAAGATGTCAGTATTTTCTGAATGGCAAATAGATATTCCAAAAAAAAAATACTCTACGTGTGTGTCATCATCAAAATACTAATTTCTGAACACCAATATGCAGGTTTGTTCCATTCTACCAGCTGCAACAGGTGGATGGTGTTTTGCTTAATATGTTAATGGAGACCCTTTGTTTTTTCTCATGACTGAACTCCAAATATTTTCTTACTTACAATCAAGGTGTGAGCTGCAGTTTATGTTCTCCATGGATTTTCTGCAATTTTAACTGTGGTATCCATGTTTCGTTCGCTCATTTTTATATTATTTATGACATCTACTTTGCAGCTCTAGAGTCTAGATTTATAAATGACACATATAGAAAATGATGCCAGAGAGCCCATTTAGTGTATTTCACATTTATACAGCTGACTTGTATGCATTTATTTTGGTTCCAATATTGTTGGCTAAATCTGTATTCACAAAATTAGTAGGTATGCATTCCATTGTGCGCAGCATAATAGATTATATACTATATATGTGCTTCTAAATCGAACAATACTCTGTAATAAGATATATCTATATAGAGTGAGAATGGTATTAAATAACCTTTATCTTTAGTCTTCAAGAGATTTGGTACCAAAAAAAACTGCGTGTGCATATTTTGGTTCTGATTGTAGTTCATATTTTTGCACAGTTCAAAATAAAGGAGCGACATTGTATTTCTGGAAGTTGCCAGGTTAGTATTTTAAATTGTCCTCGGCACATCCTTTTTTGGACAAGATTAGTCCCGCGGGAGTTTTATTCGACTCGCTGCTGGGCTTTCTAGACGTAGTTTGTTGTCTGCAAAAGCACAAATCAGTAGCACCTTTATTGTTGGATGATGCAATATTATGCCTTTACCTGTTAAAGCTATAGTTCATACACTATATCAATGATTCTTGGACATAAATATTTGTTTATCAAATACTATTTCTGTCCTCATGTCCTCCGCTGTTGATCCTCCTATTCCCTAGTCAAAAAATATTCCAAAGACTCGTCACACTTTTTTTAAGGGAACAATAGGTCACACTTGGTACTTTACTTAAGACCTGTCGATTTGTTTGGAGGGCCTTCCTTACCACATTGGCCAGCTTGGTTTTATGCGATCATTCCAAAATGCTCTACATCCATATGTTTTTTGGTCTCTCCATTTACTTCACAAGCTATCGACGAACTTTCGATTTCTATTTGTGAATTTTTCCATGAAGGCACATATTGTCTTTTCAAATCTTTGAGGATATGTCTATACAAGCAAATGTGCCTGCTCTAGCAATGGAAGAGATACTGGAATTTCTAATGTGTGCAATTGGCTTCTTTTCTGAGAACGTTTATACCTTTCATCTTCATTTGTACTATGGATCATAAACCACTTTACATATATGAGTTTTGGTTGCTTCAATTGAACGCGCATTCATTTCCTTTGTGAGAGTTTGAGAAAGACTTAATTGTTAAGGTTTTTTTCAATGCCTTATTGCTCTGGTGTTGTTTTTGGGATTTTGATTGCAACACACATTATTTATTCGGAAACATGTATGTATTTTAGTGCCTCTCAGAAGATGCATTAGTGATGCCTTCCTCTTGCCAATTACAACAAGCTTAACTGTCATTATTGAATTTACATATATTTGTTGGAGCCTTAAGGATGTCAGCTTTCAATATAGTACTCCCTCCGTCCCAAAATAAGTGTCTCAAGTCTAGATACATCACCTTTTTGAGAGACTTGAGACACCTATTTTGGGACGGAGGGAGTACTAATATGTTATTCCGTGTAGATGAATTTTGAGGAAAGGGAAAAGTATTTCTCATTTTCTGGACATGTAGCATCTTTAGTAGGTTAAGCATGAGTTAAGTACTGATTATTGGGCTGTTCTAAAATATATGGTCTTAAAATTTCTTTTGCTATTTGATGTATGAGTTACTGTCTTTGTTTCTCTCTTCCAGGTGCCATCTTTTCAGAGATCCTACCTATCTCATTGTCTTTATTACACTTTGGCTAATTTTCCCTTTTCTTTTGGTGTATTTCATATTTTCCATACTTTTTTTATTGTGCTCACCACATCATAATTCAACTCTGCTACTCTAGTTTTTGATTATAGGAGTGTTTTCACCTTATGTATGAGAGAGGCAACTGTTACAACAAGGCTAATTCACACATGTGCGGCGTATCGCCGCGCCACATCCCCTAGTAGCTATACTAAACTGAAGAATATCTAGACATGTCTCTTTAGTGCCTGACATCAGTAGTATAAATACAACCTTCTACAGTCTACACTAATACATGATCTGGTGACATGTTTTCATTCCAATAATCAATGTACTTATCTATAATTAACTTACTAAAAATATATTGTTGTAAAGAAAAAGTTAAGTATCAGTGGAAAGATAACCTTAGCAATTCATAATCAAGGGTTAAGTGCTAGGGGGCTAGGCAAGTGATGAAACACAACTTGTTGTAAATGGCGCTTTAGTCTCTAGGTGTCACATAGACATACTGAATCATGAAAGCATGGGTTAAATTTTGCCAAATGAAAAAATAGTATTCTAGCTAATTTAAGGGCGATTATTAATTTAGACTACCCCACCCAGTCTTGTTTGCATAATTGCATTGAAAGTGTGCCCCACTTTCGAGAAGAATACACCCACCATTTTGGCAGTAGGCCAAGCTCATCTCAGTAATTTTGTTTGGTGCTCACTCCCCTAATACGCTAGACCACCGACAAAATCGGTTTAGGTCACTTTGGATTCAGTTTAGGTTAAAACGGTTCGGTCGTTCGGTTCTCGGGTTATATGCCCACCCCTAGTTTTTGGTACACTTTTCAGTTCTACTTATATTGAATGTCAACAAGATGTAGTTTTCTTTCAGTGCAAAAAAGAAATGTGATATATGGTTTAGACATCGCAGTGAGCTTCCTTTAGGTACGACTATGACAAACAACGACGGGGGTGGTCTCAAACGAGGAAAGTCTTGTAGGTTTGTAATAAAGGGCCATGAATGCTCCTCTCAGAACTAAATCGTGTCGATCGTAAAGTAGTGCTGCTAGTATTGAGTCGTAGGCAGATGAATAATATAGCATCACAATTTTGACAAAATCCATTCGTAGAAGCCGCTGGCACAACCTAGTTCCCTAGGACGGGGTATCTTTCACATTTCTCCTCTAAAACCTTCTCCCGGCGTTCCCTGTCACAATCCCCTTGCCGCTCGGCTCAGGGCCCAAAGGCTGATGGCAGCGGGCCACTTTCCACAGCGATTTCACCCCTTCCCACATGCTCATGCACTCTTTGCTCATTTGCTTGTCTCAGTGGTCGTTCCTGTCCTGGCTAAGGGTTGATCGGTACGCGATCTCACATCCCACGTTCCCTTGGCAGGCGCCCCTAGCCCTCGCAACAGGCAGCGCCGTGCTCGCAGGTGCTCTGCGTCCTGTGTGTCAGACGCGGTGGTGTCAACTGCCCGTGCTCATGCTCTGCCGCCCGCCGGTGGTGGTTGCTGAGCTTGCGGCTATGGAGGCACTCTTGCATAGGATGACAGAGGATGCCTTCGGTTGCTATGGATTTTCCTTGGCTAGTGGCAGAGCGGCGCTGGACAGTGGTGAACAGATCAGTGTCTGAGCGTGGATTTGGAATGGCATGGTTGTTGTGGAGTGAGGTGCCGTAGTTATTGTGTTGTGTGGGTCTGATTGGTAGTCGGCGGCAAGGCACTTTAGGGTTTAGTGAGCTCGGTGGATACCCGTGAGTGATGGTGTCTTGATAATATGTGAGTATGAGTTCGTCCGCTCAATCTCGGGATGGTACGATGGGACAGTGGTCCAAGATATTTGGTGCAATATCTATGGTTTGCAGTCTAGTGTAGGAAGGGCAACAAGGACTCAGAGGCGTGTGATTGCCTTCTAGTTTCACTTCTCCTCTTTGTCCACCTCTGGTCTCCAAATCTGGTTTCCTTCACCTCCAAGAATCCACCAAAATCTGATCACCGCTATTCTTCGCCTGTAGCCCGTAAATGCAGTATTAGGTACTGTTGGAGGACCATGGAAGTTGTAGGCTAGGAACCTTCTGCCCGACCAAGAGAGCAAGGTTGGCGCTGCAGTTTGGGGCTTATGGCGGGCGGTTTGCCAACTTGGTGCCTCCTTTCTTGAAGTTGATGAGGACGCGACCATGAATTGGCGCTAGCCTTGCCCGACCAGGAGAGCAAGGGTGGCGCCGCAGTTTGGGGTTTATGGCTGGCGGTCAGCCTTCTTGTTTTTAAAGTTTGAGTCTTCAACTCTTAGTTTTACAGTAGATGTACAAACACATTCTCTTATTATATTATACCATGTTCTTTTCTCTCTCCTTTTTCATCTTTTCTGATTTAATCTTAGTCTCGATTTCAAATAGTGCTCCCAGGTTTATATTTCTACATTGTTAGTCTCAATTTCAAATAGTGCTCCCAGGTTTATATTTCTACCTTCTTAGCTTTAGAGGGCATTTTGTGCGTGCGTACATGTTGGTCATAAAATTATAAAGATACCAAATTGTTAATTTAAGTCATTATCTGTCAGATTTTTTGACTGCCTACCTGTAGCATTGCAAAGTTATTGAGATTTAAGTTTCATACTTTTTGTAATATCTGTTCTACGAGAGACACTGGATATGCAGGTGGGCGGCTTCGCCGATTGCGGAGCGCATGGGGACGAACGGACACATACCTCTATGAATCCCCCCTTGATTCCCCCTTCGATGCCGACGAGCTCGGGCGCCTCTTGTGCACCCATTTTTCCCGCAACTTTGGTTCGGAAACTCCCCTCCTTGTCCTCTATCTCATGGCATGGACCTTTGCTAACTTCAAACCAATTTGCAAGCTCTTGCAGATGTCAAGGATGTGGTGTCGTAGTTGTCGGAGGTTTACAAGCTTGTTTGCGCTTAGAAGCAAGCCACCTCATTAGGAACCAGGTCAGAGTAATTACTTACGTGAGATAAAACTACTAATTCTATAGCTATATTCCTGCAACAAATTTTACCTCTTTCTGTAATGTGCAGGTCCTCTTGGAGATGGATGTACAGTTTTTTTAAAACATGATTGGCCCCTGCAAAACAGGTTCATTCTCGTCGATTTATTGTGGACATAGTCTGTTTGTTATTCTTGTGGGTAATTAGTTTCTTCATACCTAGAATATAGTGTCAGTTGTATCATAAGTTCATAGCATCATTCGCTATTACTGCAAGTAATAATAACCTTTTCTTGTGTTAATAGTCAGTTCTGTAAGAAATGACCTTAAACATTAAGGAACTGTAAAGTGTTATTCTGTCCCTGATATTGGAAGAAACTTGCTTCATCTTTAATACTCCCTCCGTCCCAAAATAATTGTCTCAGATTTGCCAAAAAGTGGATGTATCTAGACATGAAACATATTAAGATACATCCACTTTTGATTAAACTTGAGACACTTATTGCTGGACGGAGGGAGTACATTAGAGATTTCAGTCTGTTCATCTTGATGTATTCTATGGCATTTTTTTGTCATATCTATAATTTGTCATAAAAGTGCTAGCTGCTGCAGAACTCTTAAGTTGGGTAATGCATGCCTTAGCTCTGAAAGTTGTGTTGGTTATTGGGTTTGATTAATGTACTTAATCAGCATCATTTTTATAGACATTACGTGTTGATTAGTGTTTGTTTTCCTTTACAGCAAGAGGTGTCACCACTGACCTCTGGCCGCCTCAACAGCGGCAACTCTCTTTCCGACAGCCTGCCTATCTCGCCGGATGTCGACTACAGCAGGGTATTCATTTCTTTCTCTCCCTCTCTTTTGCCTTAGCAATTTTCTTCTATCGGATGATCAACTGTAGTAGCTAATCCCATCTTGCAGATTTAAATGGGCTCCTTGAATATTTTTGTATTAGTATAGTAGTTTGTTCACGAGACTTGGACCATAATACTCACATGTATTGCAAAATTATATGAAGTTCGGTAGCTAGTCCCATCTTGTAGGTTTATTGGCTGCAAATGTCTAGAATCCACTCACATTCTACTGTTTTCGGGAGCAGAAATGCAATTGCTTTTAACATTTACTCGCAGATATATGCCTAATGAATTGACTCTGTATCTTGTTTCACAAAGTGTGTTTTTCATATGATTAGGTATGTGAAATGTCGATGGGTCCAGATATATGTTAGATTTACAACATGCTAATTGCCTTATCTTGAGTACCACAAATCTTATGTTTTAAACTTCCCTATCCTGATGGCTGGGAATTGTTTCAAAACCGTGCTGAAACTTTCTTTCTTTGGACATCAATTTTTGCACTCTTTTTATGGAACTTGAACCAAAATCTTCTTGTAATGAGATTTTGGTAACTAAGTTCATTCATGCTATGTGAGGCACAGTTTGGTTTCCATTACCAACTATTTGGATTTCTGCAAAAACTGACATGTTCCCTCTAGTACACATGGTAGGCTTATGGCATCTCACCTTTTTTTGAAGTGCGACATATAGTATAAACTGACATTTTCCCTCTAGTACATATGGTAGGCTGGCATCTCACCTTTTTTTGAAGTGAAGCATATAGTCTAATAAGTACCAAGTACTAACTCATGTCAACAGAAACAATACGTGAAAGTGCTGTTATGATCTCCGTAACATTAGCTCTACACACACTGATTTCTGTCATCTCCATTGCGATCAGTTTAACTATTCTAGAATCTTCTGGAAGAAATGCATGTTTTCTTTTCCATTGAATGCATCAGTGCTTGTGTGTTTGTAGCATACGAGTTTTTCTGACATGAAGTCCATCACTTAAAATGGTTTGGATACTATTATGGATACTGAAATCCTTCAAACCTTAAATATCCTTATGATGTTAGGATATACTATTTAAATGTTCCCGGGTGAAACTTAAAATTAGTGCACCGGTGTAAGGCCACCTTCTATTTCTGCTGAACACTGAAGTGCGACATATAGTATAAACTTAAAATTAGTGCACCAGTGTTTCATATAGTTATACTAAAATGAAGAATATGAAGACATGTCTCTTTAGTCCTGACATCAGTAGTATAAATACAACCTTCTACAGTCTACATTAATACTTGATCTGGTAACATGTTTTCAATCCAATAATCAATATACTTATCTATAATTAACTTACTAAAAATATATAGTTGTAAAGAAAAAGTTAAGCATCAGCGGAAAGATAACCTTAGCAATTCATAATCAAGGGTTAAGTGCAAGGGGCTAGGCAAGTGATGATACGCAACTTGTTGTAAATGGCGCTTTAGTCTCTAGGTGTCGCATAAACATACTGAATCATGAAAGCATGGGTTAAATTTTGCCAAATGAAAAAATAGTATTCTAGCTAATTTTTAAGGGGGATTATTAATTTAGACTACCCCACCCAGTCTTGTTTGCATAATTGCATTGAAAGTGTGCCCCACTTTCGAGAAGAATACACCCACCATTTTGGCAGTAGGCCAAGCTCATCTCAGTAATTTTGTTTGGGCCTCACTCCCCTAATACGCTAGACCACCGACAAAATCGGTTTAGGTCACTTTGGATTCAGTTTAGGTTAAAACGGTTCGGCCGTTCGGTTCTCGGGTTATATGCCCACCCCTAGTTTTTGGTACACTTTTCAGTTCTACTTATATTGAATGTCAACAAGATGTAGTTTTCTTTCAGTGCAAAAAAGAAATGTGATATATGGTTTAGACATCGCAGTGAGCTTCCTTTAGGTACGACTATGACAAACAACGACGGGGGTGGTCTCAAACGAGGAAAGTCTTGTAGGTTTGTAATAAAGGGCCATGAATGCTCCTCTCAGAACTAAATCGTGTCGATCGTAAAGTAGTGCTGCTAGTATTGAGTCGTAGGCAGATGAATAATATAGCATCACAATTTTGACAAAATCCATTCGTAGAAGCCGCTGGCACAACCTAGTTCCCTAGGACGGGGTATCTTTCACATTTCTCCTCTAAAACCTTCTCCCGGCGTTCCCTGTCACAATCCCCTTGCCGCTCGGCTCAGGGCCCAAAGGCTGATGGCAGCGGGCCACTTTCCACAGCGATTTCACCCCTTCCCACATGCTCATGCACTCTTTGCTCATTTGCTTGTCTCAGTGGTCGTTCCTGTCCTGGCTAAGGGTTGATCGGTACGCGATCTCACATCCCACGTTCCCTTGGCAGGCGCCCCTAGCCCTCGCAACAGGCAGCGCCGTGCTCGCAGGTGCTCTGCGTCCTGTGCGTCAGACGCGGTGGTGTCAACTGCCCGTGCTCATGCTCTGCCGCCCGCCGGTGGTGGTTGCTGAGCTTGCGGCTATGGAGGCACTCTTGCATAGGATGACAGAGGATGCCTTCGGTTGCTATGGATTTTCCTTGGCTAGTGGCAGAGCGGCGCTGGACAGTGGTGAACAGATCAGTGTCTGAGCGTGGATTTGGAATGGCATGGTTGTTGTGGAGTGAGGTGCCGTAGTTATTGTGTTGTGTGGGTCTGATTGGTAGTCGGCGGCAAGGCACTTTAGGGTTTAGTGAGCTCGGTGGATACCCGTGAGTGATGGTGTCTTGATAATATGTGAGTATGAGTTCGTCCGCTCAATCTCGGGATGGTACGATGGGACAGTGGTCCAAGATATTTGGTGCAATATCTATGGTTTGCAGTCTAGTGTAGGAAGGGCAACAAGGACTCAGAGGCGTGTGATTGCCTTCTAGTTTCACTTCTCCTCTTTGTCCACCTCTGGTCTCCAAATCTGGTTTCCTTCACCTCCAAGAATCCACCAAAATCTGATCACCGCTATTCTTCGCCTGTAGCCCGTAAATGCAGTATTAGGTACTGTTGGAGGACCATGGAAGTTGTAGGCTAGGAACCTTCTGCCCGACCAAGAGAGCAAGGTTGGCGCTGCAGTTTGGGGCTTATGGCGGGCGGTTTGCCAACTTGGTGCCTCCTTTCTTGAAGTTGATGAGGACGCGACCATGAATTGGCGCTAGCCTTGCCCGACCAGGAGAGCAAGGGTGGCGCCGCAGTTTGGGGTTTATGGCTGGCGGTCAGCCTTCTTGTTTTTAAAGTTTGAGTCTTCAACTCTTAGTTTTACAGTAGATGTACAAACACATTCTCTTATTATATTATACCATGTTCTTTTCTCTCTCCTTTTTCATCTTTTCTGATTTAATCTTAGTCTCGATTTCAAATAGTGCTCCCAGGTTTATATTTCTACATTGTTAGTCTCAATTTCAAATAGTGCTCCCAGGTTTATATTTCTACCTTCTTAGCTTTAGAGGGCATTTTGTGCGTGCGTACATGTTGGTCATAAAATTATAAAGATACCAAATTGTTAATTTAAGTCATTATCTGTCAGATTTTTTGACTGCCTACCTGTAGCATTGCAAAGTTATTGAGATTTAAGTTTCATACTTTTTGTAATATCTGTTCTACGAGAGACACTGGATATGCAGGTGGGCGGCTTCGCCGATTGCGGAGCGCATGGGGACGAACGGACACATACCTCTATGAATCCCCCCTTGATTCCCCCTTCGATGCCGACGAGCTCGGGCGCCTCTTGTGCACCCATTTTTCCCGCAACTTTGGTTCGGAAACTCCCCTCCTTGTCCTCTATCTCATGGCATGGACCTTTGCTAACTTCAAACCAATTTGCAAGCTCTTGCAGATGTCAAGGATGTGGTGTCGTAGTTGTCGGAGGTTTACAAGCTTGTTTGCGCTTAGAAGCAAGCCACCTCATTAGGAACCAGGTCAGAGTAATTACTTACGTGAGATAAAACTACTAATTCTATAGCTATATTCCTGCAACAAATTTTACCTCTTTCTGTAATGTGCAGGTCCTCTTGGAGATGGATGTACAGTTTTTTAAAACATGATTGGCCCCTGCAAAACAGGTTCATTCTCGTCGATTTATTGTGGACATAGTCTGTTTGTTATTCTTGTGGGTAATTAGTTTCTTCATACCTAGAATATAGTGTCAGTTGTATCATAAGTTCATAGCATCATTCGCTATTACTGCAAGTAATAATAACCTTTTCTTGTGTTAATAGTCAGTTCTGTAAGAAATGACCTTAAACATTAAGGAACTGTAAAGTGTTATTCTGTCCCTGATATTGGAAGAAACTTGCTTCATCTTTAATACTCCCTCCGTCCCAAAATAATTGTCTCAGATTTGCCAAAAAGTGGATGTATCTAGACATGAAACATATTAAGATACATCCACTTTTGATTAAACTTGAGACACTTATTGCTGGACGGAGGGAGTACATTAGAGATTTCAGTCTGTTCATCTTGATGTATTCTATGGCATTTTTTTGTCATATCTATAATTTGTCATAAAAGTGCTAGCTGCTGCAGAACTCTTAAGTTGGGTAATGCATGCCTTAGCTCTGAAAGTTGTGTTGGTTATTGGGTTTGATTAATGTACTTAATCAGCATCATTTTTATAGACATTACGTGTTGATTAGTGTTTGTTTTCCTTTACAGCAAGAGGTGTCACCACTGACCTCTGGCCGCCTCAACAGCGGCAACTCTCTTTCCGACAGCCTGCCTATCTCGCCGGATGTCGACTACAGCAGGGTATTCATTTCTTTCTCTCCCTCTCTTTTGCCTTAGCAATTTTCTTCTATCGGATGATCAACTGTAGTAGCTAATCCCATCTTGCAGATTTAAATGGGCTCCTTGAATATTTTTGTATTAGTATAGTAGTTTGTTCACGAGACTTGGACCATAATACTCACATGTATTGCAAAATTATATGAAGTTCGGTAGCTAGTCCCATCTTGTAGGTTTATTGGCTGCAAATGTCTAGAATCCACTCACATTCTACTGTTTTCGGGAGCAGAAATGCAATTGCTTTTAACATTTACTCGCAGATATATGCCTAATGAATTGACTCTGTATCTTGTTTCACAAAGTGTGTTTTTCATATGATTAGGTATGTGAAATGTCGATGGGTCCAGATATATGTTAGATTTACAACATGCTAATTGCCTTATCTTGAGTACCACAAATCTTATGTTTTAAACTTCCCTATCCTGATGGCTGGGAATTGTTTCAAAACCGTGCTGAAACTTTCTTTCTTTGGACATCAATTTTTGCACTCTTTTTATGGAACTTGAACCAAAATCTTCTTGTAATGAGATTTTGGTAACTAAGTTCATTCATGCTATGTGAGGCACAGTTTGGTTTCCATTACCAACTATTTGGATTTCTGCAAAAACTGACATGTTCCCTCTAGTACACATGGTAGGCTTATGGCATCTCACCTTTTTTTGAAGTGCGACATATAGTATAAACTGACATTTTCCCTCTAGTACATATGGTAGGCTGGCATCTCACCTTTTTTTGAAGTGAAGCATATAGTCTAATAAGTACCAAGTACTAACTCATGTCAACAGAAACAATACGTGAAAGTGCTGTTATGATCTCCGTAACATTAGCTCTACACACACTGATTTCTGTCATCTCCATTGCGATCAGTTTAACTATTCTAGAATCTTCTGGAAGAAATGCATGTTTTCTTTTCCATTGAATGCATCAGTGCTTGTGTGTTTGTAGCATACGAGTTTTTCTGACATGAAGTCCATCACTTAAAATGGTTTGGATACTATTATGGATACTGAAATCCTTCAAACCTTAAATATCCTTATGATGTTAGGATATACTATTTAAATGTTCCCGGGTGAAACTTAAAATTAGTGCACCGGTGTAAGGCCACCTTCTATTTCTGCTGAACACTGAAGTGCGACATATAGTATAAACTTAAAATTAGTGCACCAGTGTTTCATATAGTTATACTAAAATGAAGAATATGAAGACATGTCTCTTTAGTCCTGACATCAGTAGTATAAATACAACCTTCTACAGTCTACATTAATACTTGATCTGGTAACATGTTTTCAATCCAATAATCAATATACTTATCTATAATTAACTTACTAAAAATATATAGTTGTAAAGAAAAAGTTAAGCATCAGCGGAAAGATAACCTTAGCAATTCATAATCAAGGGTTAAGTGCAAGGGGGCTAGGCAAGTGATGAAACGCAACTTGTTGTAAATGGCGCTTTAGTCTCTAGGTGTCGCATAAACATACTGAATCATGAAAGCATGGGTTAAATTTTGCCAAATGAAAAAATAGTATTCTAGCTAATTTTTAAGGGGGATTATTAATTTAGACTATCCCACCCAGTCTTGTTTGCATAATTGCATTGAAAGTGTGCCCCACTTTCGAGAAGAATACACCCACCATTTTGGCAGTAGGCCAAGCTCATCTCAGTAATTTTGTTTGGGCCTCACTCCCCTAATACGCTAGACCACCGACAAAATCGGTTTAGGTCACTTTGGATTCAGTTTAGGTTAAAACGGTTCGGTCGTTCGGTTCTCGGGTTATATGCCCACCCCTAGTTTTTGGTACACTTTTCAGTTCTACTTATATTGAATGTCAACAAGATGTAGTTTTCTTTCAGTGCACAAAAGAAATGTGATATATGGTTTAGACATCGCAGTGAGCTTCCTTTAGGTACGACTATGACAAACAACGACGGGGGTGGTCTCAAACGAGGAAAGTCTTGTAGGTTTGTAATAAAGGGCCATGAATGCTCCTCTCAGAACTAAATCGTGTCGATCGTAAAGTAGTGCTGCTAGTATTGAGTCGTAGGCAGATGAATAATATAGCATCACAATTTTGACAAAATCCATTCGTAGAAGCCGCTGGCACAACCTAGTTCCCTAGGACGGGGTATCTTTCACATTTCTCCTCTAAAACCTTCTCCCGGCGTTCCCTGTCACAATCCCCTTGCCGCTCGGCTCAGGGCCCAAAGGCTGATGGCAGCAGGCCACTTTCCACAGCGATTTCACCCCTTCCCACATGCTCATGCACTCTTTGCTCATTTGCTTGTGTCAGTGGTCGTTCCTGTCCTGGCTAAGGGTTGATCGGTACGCGATCTCACATCCCACGTTCCCTTGGCAGGCGCCCCTAGCCCTCGCAACAGGCAGCGCCGTGCTCGCAGGTGCTCTGCGTCCTGTGCGTCAGACGCGGTGGTGTCAACTGCCCGTGCTCATGCTCTGCCGCCCGCCGGTGGTGGTTGCTGAGCTTGCGGCTATGGAGGCACTCTTGCATAGGATGACAGAGGATGCCTTCGGTTGATATGGATTTTCCTTGGCTAGTGGCAGAGCGGCGCTGGACAGGGGTGAACAGATCAGTGTCTGAGCGTGGATTTGGAATGGCATGGTTGTTGTGGAGTGAGGTGCCGTAGTTATTGTGTTGTGTGGGTCTGATTGGTAGTCGGCGGCAAGGCACTTTAGGGTTTAGTGAGCTCGGTGGATACCCGTGAGTGATGGTGTCTTGATAATATGTGAGTATGAGTTCGTCCGCTCAATCTCGGGATGGTACGATGGGACAGTGGTCCAAGATATTTGGTGCAATATCTATGGTTTGCAGTCTAGTGTAGGAAGGGCAACAAGGACTCAGAGGCGTGTGATTGCCTTCTAGTTTCACTTCTCCTCTTTGTCCACCTCTGGTCTCCAAATCTGGTTTCCTTCACCTCCAAGAATCCACCAAAATCTGATCACCGCTATTCTTCGCCTGTAGCCCGTAAATGCAGTATTAGGTACTGTTGGAGGACCATGGAAGTTGTAGGCTAGGAACCTTCTGCCCGACCAAGAGAGCAAGGTTGGCGCTGCAGTTTGGGGCTTATGGCGGGCGGTTTGCCAACTTGGTGCCTCCTTTCTTGAAGTTGATGAGGACGCGACCATGAATTGGCGCTAGCCTTGCCCGACCAGGAGAGCAAGGGTGGCGCCGCAGTTTGGGGTTTATGGCTGGCGGTCAGCCTTCTTGTTTTTAAAGTTTGAGTCTTCAACTCTTAGTTTTACAGTAGATGTACAAACACATTCTCTTATTATATTATACCATGTTCTTTTCTCTCTCCTTTTTCATCTTTTCTGATTTAATCTTAGTCTCGATTTCAAATAGTGCTCCCAGGTTTATATTTCTACATTGTTAGTCTCAATTTCAAATAGTGCTCCCAGGTTTATATTTCTACCTTCTTAGCTTTAGAGGGCATTTTGTGCGTGCGTACATGTTGGTCATAAAATTATAAAGATACCAAATTGTTAATTTAAGTCATTATCTGTCAGATTTTTTGACTGCCTACCTGTAGCATTGCAAAGTTATTGAGATTTAAGTTTCATACTTTTTGTAATATCTGTTCTACGAGAGACACTGGATATGCAGGTGGGCGGCTTCGCCGATTGCGGAGCGCATGGGGACGAACAGACACATACCTCTATGAATCCCCCCTTGATTCCCCCTTCGATGCCGACGAGCTCGGGCGCCTCTTGTGCACCCATTTTTCCCGCAACTTTGGTTCGGAAACTCCCCTCCTTGTCCTCTATCTCATGGCATGGACCTTTGCTAACTTCAAACCAATTTGCAAGCTCTTGCAGATGTCAAGGATGTGGTGTCGTAGTTGTCGGAGGTTTACAAGCTTGTTTGCGCTTAGAAGCAAGCCACCTCATTAGGAACCAGGTCAGAGTAATTACTTACGTGAGATAAAACTACTAATTCTATAGCTATATTCCTGCAACAAATTTTACCTCTTTCTGTAATGTGCAGGTCCTCTTGGAGATGGATGTACAGTTTTTTTAAAACATGATTGGCCCCTGCAAAACAGGTTCATTCCCGTCGATTTATTGTGGACATAGTCTGTTTGTTATTCTTGTGGGTAATTAGTTTCTTCATACCTAGAATATAGTGTCAGTTGTATCATAAGTTCATAGCATCATTCGCTATTACTGCAAGTAATAATAACCTTTTCTTGTGTTAATAGTCAGTTCTGTAAGAAATGACCTTAAACATTAAGGAACTGTAAAGTGTTATTCTGTCCCTGATATTGGAAGAAACTTGCTTCATCTTTAATACTCCCTCCGTCCCAAAATAATTGTCTCAGATTTGCCAAAAAGTGGATGTATCTAGACATGAAACATATTAAGATACATCCACTTTTGATTAAACTTGAGACACTTATTGCTGGACGGAGGGAGTACATTAGAGATTTCAGTCTGTTCATCTTGATGTATTCTATGGCATTTTTTTGTCATATCTATAATTTGTCATAAAAGTGCTAGCTGCTGCAGAACTCTTAAGTTGGGTAATGCATGCCTTAGCTCTGAAAGTTGTGTTGGTTATTGGGTTTGATTAATGTACTTAATCAGCATCATTTTTATAGACATTACGTGTTGATTAGTGTTTGTTTTCCTTTACAGCAAGAGGTGTCACCACTGACCTCTGGCCGCCTCAACAGCGGCAACTCTCTTTCCGACAGCCTGCCTATCTCGCCGGATGTCGACTACAGCAGGGTATTCATTTCTTTCTCTCCCTCTCTTTTGCCTTAGCAATTTTCTTCTATCGGATGATCAACTGTAGTAGCTAATCCCATCTTGCAGATTTAAATGGGCTCCTTGAATATTTTTGTATTAGTATAGTAGTTTGTTCACGAGACTTGGACCATAATACTCACATGTATTGCAAAATTATATGAAGTTCGGTAGCTAGTCCCATCTTGTAGGTTTATTGGCTGCAAATGTCTAGAATCCACTCACATTCTACTGTTTTCGGGAGCAGAAATGCAATTGCTTTTAACATTTACTCGCAGATATATGCCTAATGAATTGACTCTGTATCTTGTTTCACAAAGTGTGTTTTTCATATGATTAGGTATGTGAAATGTCGATGGGTCCAGATATATGTTAGATTTACAACATGCTAATTGCCTTATCTTGAGTACCACAAATCTTATGTTTTAAACTTCCCTATCCTGATGGCTGGGAATTGTTTCAAAACCGTGCTGAAACTTTCTTTCTTTGGACATCAATTTTTGCACTCTTTTTATGGAACTTGAACCAAAATCTTCTTGTAATGAGATTTTGGTAACTAAGTTCATTCATGCTATGTGAGGCACAGTTTGGTTTCCATTACCAACTATTTGGATTTCTGCAAAAACTGACATGTTCCCTCTAGTACACATGGTAGGCTTATGGCATCTCACCTTTTTTTGAAGTGCGACATATAGTATAAACTGACATTTTCCCTCTAGTACATATGGTAGGCTGGCATCTCACCTTTTTTTGAAGTGAAGCATATAGTCTAATAAGTACCAAGTACTAACTCATGTCAACAGAAACAATACGTGAAAGTGCTGTTATGATCTCCGTAACATTAGCTCTACACACACTGATTTCTGTCATCTCCATTGCGATCAGTTTAACTATTCTAGAATCTTCTGGAAGAAATGCATGTTTTCTTTTCCATTGAATGCATCAGTGCTTGTGTGTTTGTAGCATACGAGTTTTTCTGACATGAAGTCCATCACTTAAAATGGTTTGGATACTATTATGGATACTGAAATCCTTCAAACCTTAAATATCCTTATGATGTTAGGATATACTATTTAAATGTTCCCGGGTGAAACTTAAAATTAGTGCACCGGTGTAAGGCCACCTTCTATTTCTGCTGAACACTGAAGTGCGACATATAGTATAAACTTAAAATTAGTGCACCAGTGTTTCATATAGTTATACTAAAATGAAGAATATGAAGACATGTCTCTTTAGTCCTGACATCAGTAGTATAAATACAACCTTCTACAGTCTACATTAATACTTGATCTGGTAACATGTTTTCAATCCAATAATCAATATACTTATCTATAATTAACTTACTAAAAATATATAGTTGTAAAGAAAAAGTTAAGCATCAGCGGAAAGATAACCTTAGCAATTCATAATCAAGGGTTAAGTGCAAGGGGCTAGGCAAGTGATGATACGCAACTTGTTGTAAATGGCGCTTTAGTCTCTAGGTGTCGCATAAACATACTGAATCATGAAAGCATGGGTTAAATTTTGCCAAATGAAAAAATAGTATTCTAGCTAATTTTTAAGGGGGATTATTAATTTAGACTACCCCACCCAGTCTTGTTTGCATAATTGCATTGAAAGTGTGCCCCACTTTCGAGAAGAATACACCCACCATTTTGGCAGTAGGCCAAGCTCATCTCAGTAATTTTGTTTGGGCCTCACTCCCCTAATACGCTAGACCACCGACAAAATCGGTTTAGGTCACTTTGGATTCAGTTTAGGTTAAAACGGTTCGGCCGTTCGGTTCTCGGGTTATATGCCCACCCCTAGTTTTTGGTACACTTTTCAGTTCTACTTATATTGAATGTCAACAAGATGTAGTTTTCTTTCAGTGCAAAAAAGAAATGTGATATATGGTTTAGACATCGCAGTGAGCTTCCTTTAGGTACGACTATGACAAACAACGACGGGGGTGGTCTCAAACGAGGAAAGTCTTGTAGGTTTGTAATAAAGGGCCATGAATGCTCCTCTCAGAACTAAATCGTGTCGATCGTAAAGTAGTGCTGCTAGTATTGAGTCGTAGGCAGATGAATAATATAGCATCACAATTTTGACAAAATCCATTCGTAGAAGCCGCTGGCACAACCTAGTTCCCTAGGACGGGGTATCTTTCACATTTCTCCTCTAAAACCTTCTCCCGGCGTTCCCTGTCACAATCCCCTTGCCGCTCGGCTCAGGGCCCAAAGGCTGATGGCAGCGGGCCACTTTCCACAGCGATTTCACCCCTTCCCACATGCTCATGCACTCTTTGCTCATTTGCTTGTCTCAGTGGTCGTTCCTGTCCTGGCTAAGGGTTGATCGGTACGCGATCTCACATCCCACGTTCCCTTGGCAGGCGCCCCTAGCCCTCGCAACAGGCAGCGCCGTGCTCGCAGGTGCTCTGCGTCCTGTGCGTCAGACGCGGTGGTGTCAACTGCCCGTGCTCATGCTCTGCCGCCCGCCGGTGGTGGTTGCTGAGCTTGCGGCTATGGAGGCACTCTTGCATAGGATGACAGAGGATGCCTTCGGTTGATATGGATTTTCCTTGGCTAGTGGCAGAGCGGCGCTGGACAGGGGTGAACAGATCAGTGTCTGAGCGTGGATTTGGAATGGCATGGTTGTTGTGGAGTGAGGTGCCGTAGTTATTGTGTTGTGTGGGTCTGATTGGTAGTCGGCGGCAAGGCACTTTAGGGTTTAGTGAGCTCGGTGGATACCCGTGAGTGATGGTGTCTTGATAATATGTGAGTATGAGTTCGTCCGCTCAATCTCGGGATGGTACGATGGGACAGTGGTCCGAGATATTTGGTGCAATATCTATGGTTTGCAGTCTAGTGTAGGAAGGGCAACAAGGACTCAGAGGCGTGTGATTGCCTTCTAGTTTCACTTCTCCTCTTTGTCCACCTCTGGTCTCCAAATCTGGTTTCCTTCACCTCCAAGAATCCACCAAAATCTGATCACCGCTATTCTTCGCCTGTAGCCTGTAAATGCAGTATTAGGTACTGTTGGAGGACCATGGAAGTTGTAGGCTAGGAACCTTCTGCCCGACCAAGAGAGCAAGGTTGGCGCTGCAGTTTGGGGCTTATGGCTGGCGGTCAGCCTTCTTTTTTTTACAGTTTTAGTTTGCAACTCTTAGGTTTACAGTTGATGTACAAACACATTCTCTTGTTATATCATACCATGTTCTTTTCTCTCTTGTCATTTTCATCTTCTATGATTTAATCTTAGTCTCAACTTCAAATAGTGCTCCCAGGTTTATATTTCTACGTTCTTAGCATTTGAGGGCATTTTGTGCGTGCGTACATGTTGGTCATAGAATTATAAAGATACCAAATTGTTAATGTAAGTCAATATCTGTCAGATTTTTTGACTGCCTACCTGCAGCATTGCCAAGTTATTGAGATTTAAGTTTCATACTTTCTGTAATATATGTTCTGCGAGAGACACTGGATATGAAGGTGGGCGGCTTCGCCGATTGCGGAGCGCATGGGGACGAACGGACACAAACCTCTACGAATCCCCCTTGGATTCCCGCTTCGATGCCAATGAGCTCAGGCGCCTCTTGTGTGCCCATTTTTCCCTCAACTTTTGTTCGGAAACTCCCCTCCTTGTTCTCTATCTCATGGCATGGACCTTTGCTAACTTCAAACCAATTTGCAAGCTCGTGCACTGTCGCAGTTGTCAAGGTTTACAAGCTTATTTGCACTCAGAAGCAAGCCACCTCATTAGGAGCCAAGTCAGAATAATTACTTACGTGAGATAAAACTACTTATTCTGTAGCTATATTCATGTAGCAATTTTTACCTCTTTCTGTAACGTGTAGGTGCTCTTGGAGATGGATGTACAGTTTCTTTAAAGCATGATTGGCCCCTGCAAAACAGGTTCATTCTCGTTGATTTATTGTGGACATAGTATGTTTGTTGTTCTTGTGGGTAATTAGTTTCTTCACACCAAGAATATAGTGTCAGTTGTATCATAAGTTCATAGCATCATTCGCTATTACTCCAAGTATATAATAACCTTTTCTTGTGTTAATTGTCAGTTCTGCAAAAAATGATCTTAAACTTTAAGGAACTGTAAAGTTTTATTCTGTCCCTGATATTGGAAGAAACTTGCTTCGTCTTTAATACATTAGAGATTTCAGTCTGTTCATCTTGATGGATTCTGTGGCCTTTTTGTTGTCATATATATAATTCGTCATAAAAGTGCTAGCTGCTGCAGAACTCTTAAGTTCGGTATTGCATGCCTTCAGCTTTGAAGTGGCAGCTTTGAAGTGGCAGTTGTATAACAGTTGTGTTGGTTATATGGTTTTATTAGTGCACTTAATTAGCATCATTTTTATAGACATTACGTGTTGATTAGTGTTTGTTTTCCTTTACAGCAAGAGGTGTCACCACTAACCTCCGGCCGGCTCAACAGCGGCTACTCTCTTTCCGACAGCCTGCATGTCTCGCCGGATGTCGACTACAGCAGGGTATTCATTTCTTTCTCTCCCTCTCTTTTGCCTTAGCAATTTTCTTCTATCGGATGATCTTGACTGTATTATATGAACTGTAGTAGCTAATCCCATCTTGAAGATTTTGGGTGCGTATAGGGAATGCTTAAAGATATCTTTCAGAGGAAAGCTGGCTTGCTCTGGATTCTCTCGGTTAAGCATATGGTCTTCCATTTCCGAAGGTAAATACTTTTGGCTCATGGAATAAATATATTTTTGTATATCTCATAGGATACATGTGTTCAAGAACATGTACTTCACTTACTGTTTTGTTAGTTCTTTGATCAAATGTTAGCTTTTGGATATATAGTAAATAAGTTGACACATTCATTGGGAAGAAAAGTAGGAGGATTTTCTTGGACAAATGATTTTTCTTCAGACAAAGATAGATGATATTTCATATTTATGTCTTGGTAGTTGTTTCAGACTTCGAACTGTTTTTCTGTACTATAGGAACTGATTTAGTAATTATGGAGAACAAGCACTGAAATATATATTACGATATTGAGTATTGCGTTGGTGATTTTATGCCTGGCTAGTTCACTCTTATTCCTGATATCAAACTCAAAGTTCAACCTCAAGCTATGTGTGTCAACTTCGTAGCCCAAACTTCAGCTAACAATCAATACTAGCTCATTTGTTATGTTTAAATTTTAATATTGGACAATCAACAGAGCTCTACTGTCTACTCTCAACAATCTATTAGCCTAATTAAAAAAACAATTTATGAGTCTAGAATAACCTACAAGTAGATTTCATATATTTGGGTAGCGGATTCAGATTTTATTAGATATCTGTTTCAGTGCATTTTCCATTAGTAAGTTTGGCTACTACTAACTTTTTTACTACTAGCTTGAGCAGCTTTATTCCCAGATGTTTGCTCAAATAATATCCATAAGTTGTTTGAAAGAAACCACTCCTATCTTTTTCTAGCAAGAACTAAAAAGTTTAGCGGCATGATTTTTTAGTCGCCGACCCTGCCACTCGCCGTATAGTCGCCCCAAGTCCCTATATAGTCGCGAGTCACACTGATCTTTGAGAAACGACTTGGCGATTAGTCGGCGACTCAAAAACCAGGTTTAGTGGTATAACCAAGTTCATGTCTAACAATTATACCAGATACACCCCGAGGGTTGTCCCTAAGTGTTCTTACATATCACAAGTACTTTCATGAGCCCTTCTTCTGTCGTGATTGCCATGGATTAAGACAAACCAATGCTTCTGTTACCAATCTTCATGTTTCCACAACACACAAAACTCTGATGTCGGATATTCTGTCACAATGGTGAAGATTACAGAAAGTCTTCAAGGTTGTGCTTCTACAAGTTGTAGATAAACACACCTTCCTGAAAACCAAAGTTCAAAAAGGCGTTGGGCGTTTATTATGCGTTTTGCTACCTACTTGCGCCTTGCTAGCTTATGCGCTGCCTAGGCGCGCCTAGGCATTCCGTACAATAGTATACGGACTGGACAGAGAACAAACCAGGGAGTAGCAGGAGAGCAATTTTGTAGCAGTTTACCATCTAAAATTGTAAGCAAGGGATATTTTATTGGAACCTGGTGCTCTACCTGGGTTGAAACCTTTGTTTTGACATGATGTTGCAAAGCATCAACCATTCAACACCACCAAATTCAACACACAGACCAATTCAGATCCAGCATAACAATACATAGCAGCTAGTCAGCAACATACAAAGCATAAACATACTTAGCAGCTCGATGGAGGGATGGGAGAGAAATCACGCTCAACTGCTTGGGGACGCGAGGCGGACAAGCAGCTCGACGCGGCTGGCAGCCGGACGAGGAGCTCGAGGTAGCTTCCGCCGGGAGGAGGAGGAGCTCGCGGAAGCTGACTGGCGGCGGGAGGCGAAGGGATCAATTCATGTCCTCGATTTGGTCTGCCGGTGGCGCGATCTGGCGGCGGGAGGCGGAGACCTAAACCTAAGGCAGCTGCTCGATTTGGTCCTCCCTCTCTCCTGCCGTCGGTTGGACTCGACCTAGTACCCGTTCCCGCTGCTCGATTTGATCTTTGCCGCCCATGCGACTCGATTTTGCTGATTCCCGCTGCTCCTCTCTCCCCGGTTCTGCGCTGCTTCCGCGCGCATAATCGCCCCTTCTGCGCGCCTAATCGCGCAGAGAAGAAAAGGCGCTACGCCTAGGCGCTCCTTGCGCTTTTCCCCACGCCTATGGCCAAGGCGAGGCGTTTTGCCCGCTACTCGCGCATCCGCGCGCCTTTTTGAACCATGTGAAAAACATATCATAGTACCAGTAGTTTGTCATGAAATGGGTGGATTGCCGCTTGACTCTTGGGTAGACAAATATATGATAGTTTGATCTTGTTCTTCTGTTAAGTGAATCATATCTTCTTTCTTATTTATGTTTTTGCCGAAAACAAGCGAAGTGTAGAATTATTTCATCCTGCCTTTATATCCTAAAGCTGTGTTGCTCACAATAAACTTCAAAAGCAACAGTGGTTCCTTGAAGACATGGCCACAAAGATAAGTGAAGCGAAAACCTTCCAGGATTTCATCTCCTCAATTGTCTACTCTGTCTCATCGATTTTGTTTGCGAGCATGGCTGCTACTTCCATTTATATTAGATGTATAGCCAATGAAATTAATGATTTAGAGATAAGTTTTATGACACTTCTCATCCACCAAGTGGTTCCTTGAAGACATGTTGTACTGCAGATTGGCAGTAGCATGATACTTGTATGTCCTTTCTTAAGCTATGCATGGTGGTGAAGTTTAAGACAATTTTCCTTGCAATAGCGTAGTATGCAGTTTTGTAAAATACTGAAGAGACCCTTGAAGGTTCCATTGTCTTGCAGTTAGAAGATAGGGATAATTTTGTACTTCTTAATTCATATGCCACATCTTATCAATTGACTAGGGCAGTGAAAGCTATAAACATCTTGGAAAGTTGTTCACGAGGGTAGTGTTTATAGGTGTGCCAAGGAAAACTGCACAAACAAGACCTCATGTCCAAGGTCGATATTGGAAACAGTTTATTTTACAAACCTTTCCTTTGCTTCCTTTAATGCAGGCACAAGATGCTGCTCATAGCGGTGGATGAAGGTTCCATTATTGAGATGGTGTTTTGTTGGTGTGGCGCAAGACATTGTTGGCAAAATTGTTGGTGTTCCTCTATTTGGAGGAGATAAGTTGTTGAGGTGTCTGTCCGCACTATTCCAGTTGGTAAGATGGATTTTTGTTTCCAGGTTTTAGATTTTGTTTTCGAAGACAAAGCTTTTGTGTGAATTGTGGACCATCCCAACAGTGGTGGTAACGACACCAGAAAAACGAAAGTGTTCAGCACTAAAGCACCAAGCTATGATTTCAAGACATTTGTTCTTTGATAGTCTTACACATTTTTATTTTCTTCGAGGCAGTAGTTTCGTAGTATGTATTACCATATCGTGATAAGTTGTTGCATTTTTATTCATTTTTATTCGTGGACACACATTTATGTGGATGTAAACTCTACATAATTATTTCACAAGCACATCCATTCATTGTAGTTTCCTTATTAGGATAGTTTTCAATTTCACCACATGTCAAAGATTAGTGCACGGGTACCATATTTTTGAATCAATGGATTTGGCTATCTGCTATATAGGAATATTTGACACACTGCTTAAGGTACTAGAAATATTATTTGCTTTTCTTCCGAAGATCATGTTTCTTATCTTTAGTTTTCAACACTTCTTATTCTTAATTGGAATGTTGATAATGTGAAGTTTCAAGTAACCATTTTATGTGTGCCACCTAACATGATATGTTATTTCTAGGTTCAGATTTGTGAAAAAAAAGTGTCTTGCTTGGTGTTCTGACAAGATACAGGACACCGAAGAAAACCCTGAAGGTCGGATCCACATAAGGGAAGAAGGTTGTCATCTCTTCTAGTCTTATAACCCTTCAGGTTCCAATCTTTTGATCTTCACATGCATCGATACAAATTCGGTACTGATTGCACTTGATGGAATAGTAAGTCAAAATATTCTATATTTTCTGGAATATAGTTGAGAGGCAAACCTTATTATAGTCCTCTTTGTAGAAGGGTGACCTTACAGTAAGTTTTGCATATTTTTCTGTAGCTACAAAATTATCTCGAAGTGTTAATCTGGTTTCGTAGCATAAATGTCAAAATGTTCATATCTGCGTCATTTTATAAGCACTCCTGTTTTGTCTCATTTTTGGCCTCTTCGACTTATATAAAGTGATCTAAACCCTAAACTCTAAAACCAAAATTATGAATATCTACCTATTAAAATTATTTCAAGTGCATGAATGTTTCATTTTTGGCCCCCTCGACTTATATAAAGTGATCTTACACGAAACTTATTGTGTGTGTTATAGCCCACAAAAATGGCCAGAAATGTCCGGAATCACGAGTTTTTATAAACTCATGTGACAGTGTCCCGAGCTGTTTAAATCCACCCAAACCCCAAAACTGTGCTATAGACCACAAAAACGGTTAGAAATGCTCGAAATCATGAGTTTTTTTATAATTTCGTGAAACTCGTGTGACGAGCTCCTCGACCGTTTAAATCCACCACAGACCCCAAAACAGTCTGCTATAGCCCACAAAAGCGGACAAATAAGTTTGAAATCACAAGTTTTTTATGAATTCTTGGAACTCGTGCGAAGGGGTCCCGGACCGTTTAAATCCACTTGGACCCCAAAAATGAGTACAGTAGCCCACGTAAAAGGCCAGTTATTCCCGAAATCATGAGTTTCTTACGATTTCGTTAAACTTGTGTGACGGGTCCCGGTTGTTTAAATCCACCCCGAACCCCAAAACTGTGTGCTATAGCACATAAAAATGGCTAGAAATGCTTGAAATTACGAGTTTTTATACATGGTCTTCGACCTTTTTAATCCACTCAGACCCCAAAACTACGTGCAATAGCCCACGAAAACGCCAGAAATGCCCGAAATCACGAGTTTTTACGATTTCGTGAAACTCGTGTAACGGGTCCCATTCCGTTTAAATCCAAATCGGACCCTAAACATGTATGCTAAAGCCAATGAAAACAGCAAAAAGTGCTCAAAATCACGAGTTTTGACGATGCCACTAGTCATGTACCGGGGTCACGAGGCATCGAAATACACCGGAGACCCAAAAATCGTGCACTAGACCCCACGAAAACGGCCAGAAATATCCGAAATCACGAGTCTTTACGATGCCGCTAGTCATGTACCGGGGGTCACAGTTAGGGCTGGACATAAAACTCGAATTTCGTTAAGCTTGTTGAGCGCTCGGTAACTCGACTCGTTTGCGCTCGACTCGTTATCTTAACGAGCCGAGCCGAGCTTTAGTTTCAACTCGTTAATACTAATGAGCTTAACAAACAAACTAGCGAGTTTCGTGAGCTACTCGTTAAGATCGTTAGCATTATCACAGCATGCCTGTAAATCCTAAAGATGTAGCCCACCTAATCGATTATGCCAATAACCCATCAGCGAGAGGCGACCAAGTAATCAAGTATAACCAAAATTACGGCGCCTGCTCCTCTTCCTCTCCCGATCTTTCTCGCATGTATGTCGCCTCCTCTCCTCGTCTTCTCATCTTCTTCTAGACTAGATGTGGCGGCTGCCTAGGGTTCTATAGCTGCCACAGCCTGCCACACCTAGGGTTCTCATCTTCTCATCCTCTCCCGTTCCATGCTTCTATCCTAGCCTCCTCAGCCCCTCGCTGTCACCCATTCCTGCTTGTGTGAGTGGCCGTCCGCGCAATGGATAAGCGGATGATGCCGGGATCCAAGGAGACCTCGGACGCGGCGCCGGTCAGAGAGCATTTCAAGGGCGCCAAAGCATCCATCACATCCCCAAGGACGAGCAGCTGAACCTGCATGTGCACTGGCGGCGTCAGGCACAAGTGCTGCTGCTGCTGATGAATCGGTGAGTTTCAAAGATTAATTACACAATCTTTTATTACTTATGCAGTTATGCGGAAAGCCCTCTATGGTTAGATTCTAATAAAGAGAGTAGTCTGTAATTAACAAATGCGATCTATGTTTCCCCCTTTTTTTATTTTAGAGAATTTATGTTGAAACTGCTAGGCGTATCATGTTGTTTCATTTGCTATTTTTACAGGAAAATGAATGGATTGAGGTTGATGATGGGTGTCAAGAAATTGATGAGGCGGAGAAGTTTGATATGGATGATGAAATGTATGAGCCTTCTCTTGGATTAGGTAGTGGCGGAAATGACAAAGAAAGTGTGCAGGCCAGTGCCGTTGAGATGCATAAGAAAGCAGGGAAGAGAAAAAAAAAGGTGAATCTGCTGCTGGAAAGGCCAATGGGAAGAAAACCAGAGCTAAGCGTTCAAAATGTTGGAAGTATTTTAAAGAGGTCAAAGCTGTATCGAAGAAGAAGCCAGGGGAAGTTGTTATAAAGGCGAAATGCTTGTATTGTTCTGAGTTTTTTGCTTATAGTGGATCAACTAGTAGTCTCCTGAGGCATTCGGAGGCTTGTCCAATCTTACTGAACCAGAACGCAAAACATCTACGTCAAGGTACAATTGGTTTTGATCCTGAAAAGCCTGGTGCATCTCTTATAGTGAATCATGAATATGACCATGAAGAATGCCGAAAGATAATAGCAAAGATGATAATTGTGCATGAGTACCCTTTTAGGATGGTTGAGCATGCTTGGTTTAATATCCTCATGAATTATATGAATGCATCATACAAGTTCATTGGTAGGAAGTCAATTAGAGCTGAATGCATGAAGGTATATTTATCTGAAAAGGAGATCTTGAAGAAGCAACTCAAGTCTGTTGAAAGCATTAGTTTGACCTGTGATCTATGGACTTCAAACCAGAATTTATGCTACTTAGCTCTGGTTGCTCACTACATAGATGATGAATGGATTATGCAATCTCGTGTTCTGAATTTCATAGGGTTAGATCCACCACACTCGGGCGTTGTCATAGCTCAAGCCGTGTTTGAGTGTTGCCAAGAATGGAAAATAGAAGATAAGATCATGACAATGACCATGGATAATGCTTCCTCCAATGATGTTGCCGCTAAGAATTTGACAGGCAAGTTCAAAGCTAGGAAAATAACAAAGTTCATACCAAGTACTTTCATGTTCGCTGCTGTGCACATATAATCAATTTGATAGTGAATGATGGTATTGCACCGCTTGAACCTTTAATTGGCAAGCTTAGATCGACTGTCAAGTACTTTAAGAAGTCCCCATTGCGCATGAAAAATTTCTTGGTAGTTTGCAAGTCTCTGAATATTAAAGTTGGGAAAGGATTATGCTTAGATGTATCAACCAGATGGAGCTCTACTCACAGAATGTTAGATGCTAGCATTTTGTATAAAGAAGCTTTAGATGAATATGCTCAAACAGATCCTACTTACAAATGGCAGCCCACTGATTATGATTGGACATTATATGGTAATATTCAGCCAATTTTGAAAGCATTTGCTGAGGTGACCACGGTATTATCAGGATCTAACTATCCCACTGCCAATATCTTTTATCCATATATCATGAATGTTAAGATTGCTGTAAACGACCATGCCGTCAAAAAAAGTGATGCAAATTTAAAGGCAATGGGAAAGGCAATGCTGGACAAGTTTGATAAATATTGGGATAGTACTTATTCTGAGAATGATAATGACAATGGGAAAGACAAAAAAAAGGTGAAGAATAATCTTATGGTCATTGCAACCATTCTTGATCCTAGGTTTAAGATGAAACTTGTTGCTTACTGTTTCAAGGAGTTGTATGGCAGAGAGAAAGGGATGCGTGAGGCAGAGGATATCAAATCTGAGTTCTTTGATTTGTATGCTACCTATGAGGTGGAAAAAAGACAGCAAGAGGCAGCGAATGGCAATGAACAAAGTGAAAATTCTAGTATGCAACAAGCTACCTCTATGTCCACATTGAGTGGGTTTCAGTCCTTTCTCGAGGAGACAAATTCAGAGCCCTCTCAGTCTGAATTGACGAGCTATCTTGAAGAAAAAACTCATCCCATGACTGATCCGAATTTTAGATTAGTTGATTGGTGGAGGCTGAATGCTCATAGGTATCCTATTATGGCGAAGATGGCAAGAAAGTTCTTGACCGTACCAGCAACTAGTGTGTCTTCAGAGTCAACATTCTCTACAGGTGGTAGAGTTCTAGATGACTACCGTAGTTCTTTGCGCCCAAAAATGGTTGAGGCACTTGTTTGTGCTGTGAGCTTCATAAAAGGATAAAAAAATAACAACATTAAACCTACTATAACAGTAAGTTTACTTGTTACTTCTTGATATCTCTGTCCCAGCCTGTACACTTTACACTTTGAGTGAAACATTTAACTTAATATAATTTCCTTTTGCAGCAAGATGATAGCGATGATGATGTGGAGTTCATACCATTTCCTGATTCCTGTGTGGGAAGCAACTAAAGGAGGGCAGGAGGCTATCTCTCCTATCTAAAAAGAAAATTTGGTTCCTCCTTCCCTCATGTTTCGTCCAACTTTTTGTTTTTTTCCTGCAATACATGACATCCTTTGGTCCATTTATTCCTCCCATACATTAGATGGCAGGCAATAAACGGAATCAATTAAAGGAATTCAATCAACTCCGGCCAATTGAATACATAGACCGGAAAAGGAAAGAGATCCTCATCTACTTCTTCCTCCTGAGCAGTTGCCAATTTGCTCCTGCACCCTCCCGAGCAGGCCCGCATGCCCTTATTCCCCTGATTCTTCATGTGGTAGCCGGATTCGAGCATTGACATCTTCTTCCGGCAGCGTGAGGGGTCGAGCTCCACGAGGGCTTGCGCCAGGACAAACGGGAGTGGAGGCTTGACAGCCATATGACCTGACCCCCAATCCGCCGCGGCCTGCTGATAGCTCGGTCGGCCGCTGTCTTCATTAACGAACGAGATGCATCTTGTGGTCTACCAGACAACCCACGCTTATCTCCCTGTTTTGATCCAAAATTTTAGTAACAAAAAACTACATCTCATTCGGATTCGGATAGAGATGTTTGTAAGCATGGACTGCTACAATATACAGAAAACATCTACTTTCTCAGACTGAATTCTGCAATGGCATCTTACTTCTGTGTTGTTTAGGAGTATTTTTTTAATATTCTTCTTCTTGATGAACTAGCAGAGTTCTAATATCTCTGGACTCTTCAATTCCCATGTCACGTGAGCAAGAAATAGGCCAAATACCTTTACCAAATTATGGCATGTCATCGTCATGTGTAGGAAGGTTACATGGGCACACGTGATGAGGAGACATGTAAGTTTTTCAAGCATTCTTCGATTCACATACTCCTCTGTGTAAGATCTGCTGGGACAAGACACAGCTTGGTGAAGCAACAGGTTATATTAAAATTCACAAATGAACCCCCCTCATGTCGTACCTGTCCATCTCTAAATACAGGTTTTCTTTCAGTAATCATTATTTGCGGCCACGTTTTGATGATGACAATTGGTTGGGTTCAGTTCATTTCCTAGGATATGCAAATCAGGCAGATTATGCGCTGCAAGGTTAGCTTCTTTTACAAACTGTGATTGTGTTGTGGTCATAGCCAAGTTCTTGTGTAAATAAGCGTTTCTATATTTAAGGAGTTCTCATGTAGATAAAAATCAGTGGAACCTTGAAAATTATCACAAGGAATGTGCAACAGGCATGATTTGGTGTACCTGTAACATTAGACATCATGAAGTTGGGTCTGCTAGCAAATCATTATTTCCTCGTGTTAAACCTGCAGGTCTTGACATGCACCAAACTGTGATTGCGTTAATTCAGCAGGAATCCTGATTTTCTTGTGGAGTCGATGGATGCAGGGTCGCGTGCAAGAACACAGTAGAAATCTTGTTCATGTCCAGTCTGACCGGTTGGTGCATTCTCAACAAGTTAATTAGTATCAAAGAGGAACTATCAAGGTACTCGCTTTGATTTGATCTGTTAGTTTTTGTTTGATGGTTGCCAATTCGGTTTAGGTGGTTATGTATTTTGTACAGAATGTTGTTCTCATAATTGAATATGCTAACCTCTACCTTCTGAGATTGAGTATTGCATGCTATGTGTTGTCATTTCCGTGAATATGTTATATGAACAGACTAATTTTAGTAAGAAAAATCAACTGAGGCACGATTAGCAGACGAAGTAAAAGATATTACAATCTGAACTTCAGTTGTCGTGTTAGTTACACAGATATTATATAGACTGACATTCTGATAGGTACTACTTTAATTTCATCTAGGCATTATGTGATTACCACTATTTGCTATCTTTTACCAATCCAGTATGTTCATTGCACGGTCCATCCTTTAACGCTTGTATAGCTTGAATGTAACTTTATTGTTATCGTTGTTTAATAATCAGGATGAGGTCAAATTATTAGTCTTCGGTACTTCAACAAGAGGTCAAATACAGTGATGAGGTCGGTGTTTGTCAGGTTATCGAGCTTCAGTTGGGCGTCACAAAGGAGCCTCTAGAAGATCAGCATTAAGCATTAAAAGAGAGAGAAAATAAGTAATATTACGTTTCTACCTGGTAGGAGCATGGGGCGCACGGCAATTTGACAGGATTATCCCTATGTAACAGTAAGTTCAGTTTTGATTTTGTAAATTATGCTATAACTCAAATATCAATTTATTATCAGAAAATCCCACCTCAAAGCTAAGTCAGTTTGTTGTGGAGGTCAGTTCTGAAGTTCATTTTTTATGAACCGGCTAGGATCAGGATGTATCACAGTCTGTTTGGTTGCATCATGTACTTATAAGGGTATTAGCATGTAAGTTTTGGAGAAGTGCATATATTATTTAACATCATGTAGCATGTACTACTTAAGTTTGTTTCTGAACTTACAAATACGTCAGTTGTTATACTTGGAAGTTACAGATAAGGGGATATTGTTTTCAACAAGGTCTACATTCTAGAATATATTTTGGGAAGCCACTCAGATCGAGCATTCCTGTTTTTTCTTTTGTCCCGAATACATGATCATTAGCATCTTAATGTTTTTTAAAATTTTGTTTAATTTGTTAAAATATGGATGATATATTTAGAACAATTTAAGGGGGAGTAAAGTTTTGTGCATGAGTAAATATGTGTGTTGCCATTTTCTTAAGTGTTTAACACGTGCACATACTTTAGATAGATGTGATGCTTGTCCCAAGTGTGTAACAACCATTCGAGTTTAAAAACTGAAGTATGCTATACCAGTTGGTACCGGTAATTATAAATACAGGAGTATTTCATACTTTACGACTTTTACCACCGGCAATGAGCTTAAATCTATAAGGCTTTCCAAGCAAAATCTCTCTAACTACGCGTTCATGTTATTAGCATGGATGAGTCCTACAACATCGTTATCTCACCTCAACCTTATCCTCTTCCTCTTATTATTCATATAAACTGTGCCCACATGAGAGATGAGGGCGGAGAGAGGAGACACCAAATCGGAGGCGAGGATGAGCCTACCGCTCACGATGAGCTAGAGCCCTGCCCTTGGAACCGTGATTACAGGAACTAGATGATGTCGGCGCGTGTTGCAGCGGCAAATTTTTTAATATATATTTAGAATGTATATTCAACTAACATACACATTGTCTATTCACATGATTTTTTTTTTCGTTTTCACTAAATGGCAGATTTGCTTAGGTGGTAGGCTAGGATTGGTCAAAATGTTTGATGAGTTGGACACCTTGTATGTTGACAGAATTCTTTGTAGTGGGGTTCTCCCATTTAGATAGAGAAGATGACCGACTGGAGGGTGGCCTAGGAGGTCCTCAGTGTAGGATGGTGCGACTAGGCAGTGACTGCTGCTGGTAGGGACATCCGGAGTAGTTGTTGGGCCCGTGGAATCAACAAGGGTGGGGAAGACGGGGGAAGTTTGGGTGATGGTGGTTTTCTCCTTATGCGATCAGAAAACATCCTTGTTGTCGCTTTCCTAGCGGCGACCACCAATTAGTCTCCACTTTCTAGACACAAATTATAAATAACTCTAGCTTATTCTCATTGCATTTTGTTTACAATTTACATGGACAATTGTCTTAGTACTGGAGGAAACTGAAGTCTGCGGTATGTGCCTATATATTTTTAGTTACGCAACCGAATCACCGGTCACCAAACAGGTTACAAAATTAGGGTAGCTTGATGTCTACATGATAATGTTTTTGTGAACTAACCCCATACCCGAAGCCGCAAGCTCATGAGTCGTCTTATTACATTCTTGAGGTGTGTATTGTGATAAAAACTCACACGAAGATGATGGATAAACATAAAAAGGTTAAATTAATTAACAAACATGTACTTCATTTACTTATGTCATCCGTAGCAGCGCACGGACATTCAACTAGTCTTCATATAAGCCTTTTGACGTTCTGCTACTTATGTGTTTTTGGAGACCTTGATTTGTTGGAGACATATTTCTATCAAGTATTATGTTGGGCTGCATACATTCGTCAAGTTTGTTTTATTTATTTTCATTTCAATGTGTGTCACTTCTGCGAGTCTGTTAACTATTAGCCGTCGATTTGACGTTTTTTAAGTACTTTATACATTTTATGGCTGAAATCTTGTCTGGTTGATGCATTTTAAGTTTTTTTACATCTTCTTAACGAGTTTTAACGAGATACTCGCGAGTGCTCGTTAACAGCTAACGAACCGAGCCGAGCTTTAGTTTCAACTCGTTATCCGTAACGAGCTTAACGATCCGAGCCTTAACGATCACGAGCCATAACGAGTCGAGCCTTAACGATCCGAGTAGCTCGTTAGTCCAGCCCTAGTCACGGTGCATGGAAATCCTTCCGGGACCCAAAAACCGTGGACTATAGCCAACGAGAACGGCCTGAAATGATCAAAATCACGAGTTTTGACGATGCCGCTAGTCATGTCCGGGGTCACGGGGCATTGAAATCCTCTGTGGATGCTAAAATCATGGACTATAGCCCACGAAAATGGTAAAAAATGCCCGAAATCATGAGTTTTGACCATGTTGCTAGAGTCGTGTCCCGGGGGTCACGGGGCATCGAAATCGTCTCGGGACCAAAAACCTGTAGACTATAGCCCATGAAAACGACAAAAAGTGCCCGAAATCACAAGTTTTGACGATGCCACTAGAGTCATGTACCGGGGGTCACGGGGCATCGACATCCTCCCGAGACCCAAAATCCGTGGACACTAGCCCACGAAAACGGCTAGAAATTCTTGAAATCACGAATTTTTACTATGCCGCAAGAGTCATGTACCGGGGGTCACGGGCCATGGAAATTCTCCCGGGACCCAAAAACCGTTGACTATAGCCCACGAAAACGGTCAAAAATGCCCGAAATCATGAGTTCTTACGATGCCGCTAGAGTCATGTACATGAGATCACGGGGCATCGAAATCCTCCTGGAACCCAAAAACATGGAGAATAGCCCACGAAAACGGCAAAAAATGCCCAAAATCACGAGTTTTGATGATGCCGCTAGAGTCATGTATCGTGGGTCACGACGCATCAAAATCCTTCCGGGACAAAAATAACCGTGGACTATAGCCCAAGAAAACGGTTAGAAATGCCCGAAATCACGAGTTTTGATAATGTCGCTAGAGTCATGTACCAGGGTCACGGGGCATCGAAATCCTCCCGAAACCCCAAAACCGTGGAGTATATCCCACGAAAACAGCAAAAAAATGCCCGAAATCATAAGTTTTGACTATGCCACTAGAGTCATGTACAGGGGGTCACAGGGCATCGAAATCCTCCCGAAATCCAAAAACCGTGGACTAAGCCTATGAAACCGGCAAAAATACCCGAAATCACGAGTTTTGACGATGCCGCTAGAGTCATGTACCGGGGGTCACGGCGCATCGAAATCCTTCCGGGACGAAAATACTGTGGACTATAGCCCTCAAAACGGCCAGAAATGCTTGAAATAACGATTTTTGATGATGCCGCTAGATTCATGTCCCGGGTGTCACGGGGCATCAAAATCCTCCAGAGACCCAAAAACCGTGGACTATAGTCCACGAAAATGGCAAAAAAAAGCCCGAAATCACGAGTTTTGACGATGCTGCTAGAGTCATGTACCGGGGGTCACGGCGCATCGAAATCCTTCCGGGACCAAAAAACCGTGGACTATAGCCAACGAAAACGGCCAGAAATGCCCGAAATCATGTTTTTTGATGATGCCGCTAGAGTCATGTACCGGGAGTCACAGGGCATCAAAATCCTCCTGGGACCCAAAAACCTGCGTCGACGGACGTCAGGCGGAAGAAGGCGAGGCGCCAGCGGTTGGGGGGTGTCGTCGGTGGCAGGCCAGCGGCAGGGCTGCTGGGTGGGCGAGACGACGTCGCCCAGGCTCCTCAAATGTGGTGCCTCCGAGCACTCGCAAACATACGGAGCTTAACAACAACTCCCGGTCATTCAGATCCAGCTGAAATCGCAGGGGTAGAACTTTTCTGGAATCCCGCAGGGCAACGGCGCCCGGCGGTATAGCTTTGGTGGAGAGGGAGGGCAAAACGGGCGGAGAAACAGCTCGGTCGGCCTGCTACAAATTTAATTGTATTTTCCATGAATTAATCCAATTAATATGCCTTGCTATATAAAGGGGGGAGGGGGTGTGCAAACACCTTGCCTCCCCCATGTGGGACTAAACAAAGGAGGAGGTGGGGGGTGGCGCACCCACCATGGGCTGGCCGAACCAGCCATGGGGCCCACCCCCTTATTGGTGCGGCTCCCCCTAATGGGCCTTAATTGGCCCATTAGGTGGGCTGCCCCTTTTTCCTTTATTTTTAATTAATATTAAATTAATATAAAATACTATTAATTCATAATTAATATATTTACATATAATTTAATCTCCCGTGACTCCGAAACATTTTCCGAACCACCCGAACATCTTTCGGACATTCCTGGAACCCTTTCAGACCTTCTCGGAACTCCTTCCGGACCACCAGAACTCTTTCCGGATCATTTCTCTCTCCAATAAAATCCTATATTATTCCAGAACCTTCTCCAGGTGTCGTTAAGATCTTAAGTTTGTTACGCTACGGTTCGAGAATACTCCAGACATGGTCGAGACACTCCGCTCACCAATGACCGCCAGGGATACCTGGATGCATATGACGGCCCCTGTGCATTCTACGAACATCCTCGTTGAACCATAAATATGATATTCATTCCCTTTGTTTCTGCGAAACTACCTTGTCCGAGATATGATCGTAGATGTCGGGCCAGTGGGAACTGGGGTATGGAGAGCCCATTCCCCCCAGGCCTCGCACGCGGGCCAGTCAGACGAAACGACTAAGGACCAGGCGTCACCGCCTGGCGGGACCCCCAAGAGGCAATTCCCCTCGAGGGCCTGAAGAGGAAACGAGGGCCTCAAGGGATCCCTCGCCTCAAGGGACCCTCCCGAGGCGCCAGCACGCCTCGGGAGGAATTCGACCAGAATCCCCCCTCAGGCCTCCTCAGGCCTGAAGGGATACGTCGCGGCCAAGGAAGTACGGGCGGACGCACATGGCCTCTGCCACGCCCACGCAGTGACGCACACACCTCCACTGATGTCCCTGGCGATAAAGTGGTCAATAAAGCCGCGCCGCCTGCTGCGCAGATGTCAGGACCTTCTACTCTGGCGATAAAGCAGGTGGACGGTGCAACCCTCCAACGGAGAACGTCATCGTGGGCTCCACCTCAGAGACTGCCCTCTCTGCGGGCAGTACAGCACGGTCGTACGCCTGTCGGCCACTGCGCCCACCTTTATCAACAATGAACCGCGTCCATGGATGAACGGACGACGGTGGACTCCTGCTCCACCATGCCTCTGCCATGTGGGAGCCACCTTGAAGGCCAAGCTAAAGGAGAGTGCCAGAGGCGCCTATAAAAGGGGCAAGACATCCATCGTAGCAAAGGTCGGCTCTTTGCATGCTACAACCCTTGTAAACCCTAGCAACACTTGTTAGGATAGTCTCTGGCTGGAGGAGGAAGAAGACCATCGCTTCCCTCCCCAGGCAAGAACTGCCTCAAGGGGGCCTTCGGCAAGCTCCGTTATACTGTAACCTCCACCATCCAATACATACAAGCAGGAGTAGCGGTCTTACCTCCTCACGAGGGCCGTGAACCTGGGTAAAGGCTGGTGTCTATCTCTGTCGTGGCGTGTCATCATCGAGTCCGGCGAGCAACGTCGCGGGGTCCCTCGAGGGTCTTGACCTCCGCGTTTAATCCCCTTCACGAACTACACTTCAGGAAGTGACTACCCCCGATCCTAGGGAGTCATAACCCGACATTTGGCGCGCCAGGTAGGGGGTTGAGGCGCGTCAACAACCTTCGAGTTCGTCTCCACGTCATGGAGAACACCCGCGCCACCCGCGTCGCCCGCGTCAACCGACGTGCACCTGGAGGAGCACGCGCGCCGCGAGGCACCGCGACCACCCGCGCACGGCGGGGCCGACCCCGCCATGAAGAGCGCGTCCCTTCTGGCCCTCACGCAGAGGCACCGGAGCACAACTCCGAGCACCAGGACAACGCGCAGTCGTCACACCCGACGCAGCGCCCGAGTGGCTCCGGCCCTGGGAGGACGGACCCTGCGCCTCACACCGCGCTGCTCATGGCGCAGGAGCTTCTCTGCTACCAGCCCACCGCAGAGGCCCACGAGCAGTGGCTCCAACGCCTCAACCACCTCGTCGGCATCGCCACGACGCGCCCTGCTACATCGCTGTCCAACGTGCACCCCTCTCTCGCGGGCACGGTCGCAACAAATGCGTCTCCGCCACCTCGAGGGCCAGCACCGCCTGCAACGCAGAGGGCAGCCTCGCATGCTTCCTTGCCGCACGATTGTTTGATCGTGCAGCGCAGCGCGCCCGACGCTTGTGTGGGGATGGAGCTCCAGCCCAACCGCCAGAACAGGCTCGTGGAGGAGATCGGCCAGGCGGGTCAGCAGAACCGCGGCGCGCTGCAGCACGGGGTCGCCACGTACGCCATAGGCTGCATGGCGTTCACCCGCTCTCTGCGTTGCGTGGTCTGGCCCGCGAAGTTCAGGCCGGCTCTCCCTAAGGGCTACGACGGCTCCAGCAACCCCATCGAGTTCCTGCAGCTCTACACCACCTCAATCCAAGCTGCGGGGGGAGATGACAAGGTCATGGCCAACTGGTTCTCCCACGCGCTTCGCGATTCTGCGCTGTCGTGGATCCTGAACCTCCCGGAGGACTCCGTGAACTCTTGGGAGGAGCTCCGCAAGCAGTTTGTCTCCAACTTCAAGGGGACATACGAGCGTGCCCTCACCCACAACGATCTGCGTGCTGTAGTGCAGAAGAAGGATGAGACGCTCCGCAAGTACATCCAGCGCTTCAGCCAAGTGCGCAACAAGATCCCGAACATCCCTGACACCCAAGTCATCGCCGCCTTCCGCGAGGGCGTCACAAACAGCAGGATGCTCGAGAAGCTGGGCATACACGACAAGCTCACCTCTGTGGTAAAGCTGTTCGACCTAGCGGACAAGTGCGCCAAGGCTGAAGAGGGACTCCTCTTCGTCAAGATGTCCTCGAGAGGAGAGGATCATGCTGAGGGGTCCAAGAGGCAGAAGAAAAAGGAGGAGCCCAAGCGCAAGGCCACCGCGGTTCTCGCGGCAGAGCCTGACGCGAAGGGCACCCGCAGGGACTCCCCCGAGCCTGGATAGAGGAGAGATGACCACCGCCCTTTCTGCATCTACCACAACAGGCGCGGCCACTCTACAGAGTCCTGCTTCGACCTCAAAAGGTTGAGCAAGGAGCGCGAGAAAGCAGAAGGCAGTGGCGGCCGTGGCTACCGCGGAAGCGGACGCAAGGGCGGCTACCAGAAACCATCTGGAAATCAGGCCAACGCCGCAGAAAAGAACGGCAACCTCCCTGACGAGGAAGATGGCGGCTACCAAGCCCCGAGAGGCGCCATTGTCTGCATCCTCGGGGGGGGGGGGGAAGCACAAGCGCCGAAGTCGAACAACCAGTTCAAGCAGTTCGCCCGCGAGCTCAACGCCGCCCTCCCAAGCACGGAAACCTCCAGGCCCCTCAAGTGGTTGCAGTACACCATCGCCTTCGACGCTCAGGACCACCCCAAGTCCACCAAGACTGTTGGAACCCTCCCGCTGGTCTGCAGCCCCACCATCGACAACGTGGCTGTCTGGAAGACTCTCATCGATGGCGGAGCAGGCCTGGATGTTATCTCCATAGATACGTTCGAAGCTGTTCAAGTGCCCTACGAGCGGCTCACGCCCTCGAGGCCCTTCACGGGGGTCACCAGTGGCTCAATCGAGCCTCTGGGCCATGGCAGGCTTGCCGTCACCTTCGGGAGCAAGGAAAATTACCGCACCGAGCACATCGATTTCGATGTCGCACACATCAGCCTGCCGTACAATGCCATCCTCGGCTACCCAGCGCTCGCGAAGTTCATGGCCGTCACGCACCATGCCTACAATATGGTCAAGATCCCGGGCAGCGCTGGCACGATCACCATCCGTGGGCATGTCCTGGACGCTACGCGCGCCGTTGAGACGGCCTACAAGACCGCCGCCATGGCATTCCCCGCAGACGAGGACCTGGAGCTCCTCGAGAGGCCCAAGAAGAAGAAGCAGTTGTTCTCCCAGGAGACAGCTGCTACAAAGAAGATCACTCTGAGCTTCAGTAGCTCGGGGGCTGAAGGCTCGGGGGCTAGCGTCACCATTGGCGCCGCGCTGCCTCCCAAATAGGAAAGCACGCTCGTCACCTTCCTCCAGGCAAACTCTGACATGTTCGCGTGGACACCCTCAGATATGTCTGGTGTACCGAGGGAGGTGATCGAGCACCACTTGGCCGTGTGCCCAAACGCGCGCCCCGTCAAGCAAAAAGCAAGAAAGCAAGCCCCCGAGAAGCAAGCATTCATCGTCAAGGAGGTCGAGAAGCTCAAAGCGGCAAAAGTCGTTCGCGAAGTTGCGCATCCCACTTGGCTCTCCAACGGCGTGGTAGTCCCAAAGCTTGCCGGAGGATGCCGTCTCTGCATCGACTACACTGATGTAAACAAGGCCTGCCCCAAAGACCCTTATCCCATGCACATAATTGACCAGATTGTGGACTCCACGGCAGGCTGCGACCTCCTCTGTTTCCTCGATGCCTTCTCTGGTTATCACCAGATAAAGATGGCTAAGGAGGACGAGGAGAAGACGACTTTTATCACCCCATGCGGTGTGTATTGCTACGTCTGCATGCCTTTCGGCCTAAAAAATGCCGGAGCCACTTTCCAGAGGTTGATGAGGATAGCCCTTGGCGGGCAAATGGGGCGGAACGCCGAAGCATATGTCGATGACATCGTCGTGAAATCACGAGAAGGAAATACTCTCCTCGGTGACCTTGAAGAAAACCTTCGCCAGCCTGCGCAAGGTGAACATCAAGCTCAACCCTGCCAAGTGCGTCTTTGGAGTACCTTCAGGCAAATTGCTTGGGTTCCTCGTGTCTCATCGAGGCATAGAAGCAAACCCAGATAAAATCAAGGCCGTAGAAGACATGCAACCTCCACGCAGGCTCAAGGACATGCAACGCCTGGCAGGCTGCATGGCCAGCTTGGGTCGATTCATCTCCAAATTCGGTGAAAGAGCCCTGCCGTTCTTCAAGATCATGAAAAGAACGGGCACTTTCAAGTGGACCCCTGAAGCTGAAAAATCATTTGAGGACTTGAAGAAGTATCTGGCAAGCCCACCAGTAATGGTCGCCCCAAGGTCTGGCGAGCACTTCAAGCTGTATTTATCAGCTACTCCGCAAACAGCCAGTGTTGTCCTTGTGGTGGAAAGAGAAGAGCTAGTACTCCACAAAAAAAGTGTAGCCACTCCAAAGAAAAAGCCTCCCGATAAGGAGCTCGACAAAAGGGCAGCCCTCACAAACCCAAGGCCAGGCCCAAAGCCCCAAGAGAGGCCCGCCCCAAGTCAACCGCTGCAAGAAATTCATGCCGAGGAGACTGAGGAGCCTCAGAAGGCCAACCCCTCGAGGGACAGGACAATCCCCTCGAGGCAAACCACCTCGAGGCCCAGGGCAAGCCCCATGAGGCGAACCCCCTCGAGGCCCGGGATAAGCCCCTCGAGGCAAACCCCCTCGAGTGCCAAGCTGAGCCACCTCAGGCAACAGACGCCAAGGCAACAGGAACTACCCTCCTCGAGCATCCAGTTTACTTCGTCAGCACGGTACTGCGTGATGCTCGTGAGCGGTATACAATGCAGCATAAGCTTCTCCTCACTCTCCTCATTGCCTCAAGAAAGCTGCGACACTACTTCTAGGGGCACCCCATCACGGTGGTCACCTCTTTCCCCCTGGAGCAAATCCTGCGGAACCCAAACGCAACAGACCGTGTCGCAGGATGGAACATAGAGCTACAGCCATTCAATCTGCGCTTCGATACCACAAGGGTAATCAAAGGAAGAGCGCTGGCAGACTTCGTCGCCGAATGGACTGACCCAACCCCTGAAGAGCCTTTGGGAGAAGAGCAAGAGCCCTCTGGAGCCGCAATGCCCAGCCACTAGACCATGAAGTTCGACGGAGCCTTCGCTTGTCGCCACGGCGGGGCAGGCGTAGTCCTGATCTCACCCAAAGGCGACAAGCTGTATTACGCGGTCCAGCTGTGCTTTGGAATCGACAAGATATCCAACAATATCGCCGAGTATGAAGGCCTGCTTGCCGGCTTACGCGCCGCAATTGCCCTAGGCGTCAAGCATCTACTCATCAAGGGCGACTCCCAGTTGCTCGTCAACTTCTCCAACAAAATCTACAAGCCTAAGGACGACCACATGGCCGCATACCTTGAAGAGGTCCGTAGGCTCGAGAAGTACTTCAGGGGAATGGAGCTCATGCACATCCCAAGGAAGGAAAACCAAGAGGCTGATGATATCGCCAAGCGTGCATCAAAGAGGCAAGCCCAGCCGCCAGGTGTCTTTGAAGAAAGGCTCGTCAAGGCATCCATAAAGCAGCCCCAAGAGGCTCTACCCGCAAGCAGAGACGAAGCGCTCCCGCCACCATCGGCAAGCAGGGCTCCAGACTGCGGGCCACTTACAGGGGAGCGTCTGTTGATCACAGCGGTACACCAAGAACATGATGGATCGAAGAAATCAATGATTATCTCGACAAAGGAGTCCTTCCCGAGGAAGACGTTGAAGCGGAGCGAATTGCCCGCCAAGCAAAATCGTACCAAATCCTCGAAGGAACTCTCTATCGCCAAACGGCATCGCGCTCAAATGCGTCCCTCCTGAAGAAGGCAAAATGCTGATCAAAGACATCCACAACGGGGAATGCGGCCACCATTCGTGTGCCCGCACCCTCGCAGACAAAGTCTTCAGAAGCGGCTTCCACTGGCCTCAAGCACTTCAGGATGCAATGGACATCATTCAAGCATGTGAAGCCTGCCAATTCCACGCCAAGCAAATCCACCAACCAGCGCTGGGACTACAGACCATTCCGCTCTCCGTTTGCGGTCTGGGGCCTAGACATCCTGGGACATGTCCCAACGGCGCAAGGTGGATATCGCTACCTCTTCATGGCTATTGACAAATTCACGAAGTGGCCTGAAGTGGAGGCGACGCGCACAATCACAGCAGGCGCGGCGGTGAAATTCATCAGAGGCCTGGTCTGCCGCTTCGGAGTGCCTAACCGCATCATCACCGACAATGGCTCGCAATTCACCAGTGGCATCTTCAGAGCCTACTGTGAAAGAATGGGCATCAAGCTCTGCTTCGCCTCAGTCGCCCATCCGCAAAGCAACGGACAGGCTGAGCGCGCAATCGCAGAGGTCCTCAAAGGCCTAAAGACCAGGACCTTCGATGTCCTCAGGGGCCACGGCAAGGGCTGGATCAACGAGCTCCCCTCGGTGCTCTGGTCCATCCGTACCACGCTACCCAAGCCCACCGGGGAAACACCGTTCGCCCTCGTCTATGGAGCCGAAGCTGTCCTCCCCACACAGATAAAGCATGGATCCCCACGGGTCCTTGCCTTTAACGAGGACCAGCAAGAGGACCTCCACAACGACGACCTGCTGCTCCTTGAAGGGCTACGTCGCCGCACCGCCCTCCGGGCGGCCAAGTACCAGCAGGACCTGAGACGCTACCACAGCCGCAATGTGCGCTCGCGCACCCTAAAGGCAGGCGATCTCGTCCTCAGGCGAATCCTCTCCAGGGAAGGCCTCCACAAGCTGTCCCCGATGTGGGAAGGCCCCTACAGGGTCACCCACATCGCCAGGCCTTGCGCTGTAGCGCCCCATCTTTTATATAAAGATGGAACACCTGTGTTATGTGCTAGTCCCTGGATCACTGCTAGCACCACAGTACAAAATATAAAGTATCATTGCATAAGTATTAAATTACTACAACGTGATCCAAAATAATAGCCAAGTATGGCTTTATTACAAATTGCATAGCCATGAAGGCTAGCTCAAGTTCAGAGTTCACAACGAAAACAAATAACAATGAGCCTCGCTTCAAGCATGCGCAACAGGCAGGCATGTTGGCTGTAGACTCGAGTCCAAACTCATTCCTCATCAGAATTACCTGCACATCTGAATATGCAGCCCCCGAAGGAGGTCAATACAATGAAGTATTGGCAAGTGACTATGGTGGATAAATTATGGCAAGTCTAATTCTATATGCATATTTGGCTTGGTGGAGTTGTAGGCTATTTTGCAGAAAGCAAGTTTTCTCCTATCTTTTGTAAAACAATCTTGTTTCTCAAGAACTTGGCACCAAGGGATAAAGCCCAAGTGCACCAACAATTCTTTCCTTAGTCAAATTTTACTTTATGAAAATAGTGTTGAGATTCTTCCGCCCATCCTTGTCCAGCTGCTCGAAGTAGTCCATTTCCGGGGACACGGCTGAGTACTCAGATTGTCGACTCTGCAGTGGTTGTGCACTTTCACCTTTAGACTCAATTAACCCAAACATCCTATACACGCAGAGTGTATTAAGGAAAGGAGAGAATTGAGACAAGAACTTTCAGAAGAAGAATGCAACCATACTAGCAAGACCCATTCCACCTACCAACTCTACATCTGCTTGTCAAGCTGACAGGTTGCACCCTCACAACTTAGTTATTCTAGACAGAGCCCATTGTCAAAATGCTGCAAGGGAAGCTTCTCAACTTGGAGGGACTTGGTAATCTCTTCGTTCCTGGGTGGCCGTCCACAATTGCACTTCTGGGTAACAACCACCATGCTCATGGCCCTAAGTAGAATAGACATTCATTCTAGGCGACGACAACCACAAGCATAGTCCCAAAAGCCAGTCAACATAAACCATAACATCCAATTCCACCCAGAAGTGTATTTTAGATTTTAACACTTAGAAACTTTTCTATAACATGGCAAACATTTTAATAGCATAGCTAAGCAACTTATAAAAACTTTTCATGGCTGCTTAGGAGAAAGGGTGGCTACACACTACTAGAATATTTGTAAAATACAAACTAACTTAGCGTTATAAAATAAATCAAAAATCCCTATCATGCACACTACTCAAAAATATACTACACATGCATATAGAAAATATTGGGTAGAATATGAATGTCACTTGCCTTGGTAACAGGAGGAACAAGCACAACAAGAATAACAATCACAAGCAAGACCTTCCTCTTCTTCACAATCTAGCACAAGCAATAAATAAAATAAATACCAACAAAATCATCACAACACCAGACATAAATATGTATGCATGAATGATATGCTATGAAAATAGGACACACTTATTAATAATTTTTATCCTCTTTTATTAAATGTATGAGATATAATTTCTAGGAATTTCTTATTTTATTTATCAATTTAATAAGTGAAAACAATATAGCAAACTTGATTTCTATAATTACAACTTTTATTGTTTTACGAAAGTTTTCATTTAAGATATTGATTAATATTGCTGGACAAAGGGAATTAATATAACCCTAACACAATTAAATTTATTTTCCAAATCATTTTTATTATTTAAGTTATTGTTTTAATAGCCGAAATGCTCCTCTGCTAATTATATAAATTATAATTTTTCTAAAAGGAAAACAAATGATGTAGAAATAAACTTCATGAGCAGGGCTATCCGTGGATGTAAAATTTATCAAATTTGAACTTATGGATCAAAAGTTATGAATTTTCTAAGTTTTACATATTTTCTGTTTTATTTATAAAAATTCAAGCGAAAAAGAAATAACAGGGGCTACGTGGCGCGATCTCTTTGGTCGGTACCGCTTCGACGCGGATCGGCTGCGAGAGCCGTCCGATCTAATTACAAATGTATGCGCGAGATCTAATCGATGGCGCGGTGGTGGTCGTCGGCGTGGTCTTCTCCTCCTCGTGCAGCTCGCCGGAGTTGCTTGCGGCGGCGGTCTCCTTCGGGCGTGGATGAATACGACGTTCGGCTGCAAAATACACCACGGGACGAAGTCAAAAACGTGCGCAACGAGGAGGGGGGTCGAGGAGGGGCAATACGAGCTCGGGGGGAGGTCGGAGTACCCCGTACGACTTGCTTTACGGCGGCGGAGATCCGAGCTCGCTCGCGAGCTGCCCGGCGGTGGAGAATTTAGGGTTTGGGGTGCGGAGGGTTGCGGCGGAGGTGGGGGTTTATATAGGGTGGCGCGGGGAGCAACCTTGCGCTGATTATGCTCGAGAATCACGGCCGGTTTCCGATTTCGTCTCGGGCACGATCTCCGGCGGGAGGAAGACGAAGCTGACAGGTGGGTCCCACCTGTCAGCAAGAGGAGGGTGGAGATGGGCTGCGCGGGCTGGCTTGGGCCGCGTTCGGACGTGCGCGCGCGGTGGATAACTAGGGGCCGGCCCGATTCCTTTTCCTTTTTAATAAAAATAATATCTGTTTTTAAATACTGATTTCAAAAAAGACTTTTAAACCTATTCAAAACATATCAGAAAAATTCATAAAAATATGTTTTGGAAAGGTTATCAAAATTAGAGCTTTTTAATATTATACTTGCCCATAAAAATATTGCTAAAATAATATTTATTAAAGAGGTTTAAATAAACATTTTCTGGAACTTATAGATTATTAAATCTTATAATCTAATGTTTTATTTTATATTTTTGTGGTGTAGTTTTATGTTTATGGATGAATGATGCATGAATGCAAAAGTTTAATTTTTTGCAAAATTTTGGATGTTACAGGCGCGGCTCGCCTCGAGACTCAAGACGGCGTCCCCGTCAAGAATCCATGGAACATCATGCACCTGCGCAAGTTCTACCCGTGATCATTGTCACGTCAAGGCATTCAGCGAAAGAGGCAGCCTACGGCTCAATCTCCAAGCATTTTTTGTCTCTAAAGGTTAAAAGCACACGGCTTAAACCTCACAAGTTATTGTATCCACAAGGAACAAGCTAAAAAAGTGATCATTGTCACGCCCGTGATCATTGTCACGTCGAGACTTCTAGCGGAAGAGGCAGCCTACGGCTCAACCTCCAAGAATTTTTGTCTCTAGAGGTTAAAAGCTCACGGCTTAAACCTCCCAAATACTTTTTGTCTCCTAAAGAAACAAAACGCAACCGTGATCATTGTCACGTTGAGACCCCGAGCGGAAGAGGCAGCCTACGGCTCAACCTCCAAGCATCTTTGTCTCTAGAGGTTAAAAGCTCACGGCTTAAACCTCCAAGCTCAAAAGGCTTCTCTCGAGGGAAAACCCTCCGAGCTCTCCATCAAACGAGCCACCTCGGGCTGTTGAGAGTCTCTGCCACTAATAGGTGGTCCCCATGACTCGACATGGTCAAAACATTAACTTGGCAACCCCAAGCATAATGACTCAATTTCGTTCCCAAGTGAACTTAGCGCCTCGGCGCCGCTTTGTAATTTATTTGGTGAGTTTTATTTTCGCACTACTCTGTTGAACTGTGCGCTTATATCTCTCCACATGCGTACCTCGCGAGCGGGGGCTGAGTACGGTGCCAGTGCCTCAAATGACACACCAGCAGCACTGCAAAATCCAAGAGTCCGAGCTCTGGCTGGAGGGCAAGATCCCACAAACACGCCATCTCTACAGAAGACGTTGGTACTTACTCTCCTCGCAAGGAACGCCTGAGGGGACCTATACGCGCGCACAAGTCCCTTGAACCGTGTTCCAGCGTTTGGGTTCACTCCTCTAACATCTGCAGGGAAAAATCCCCCCACAAGCCGGAAGAGGCATCCGGGAGCGACCCCTCAAGTGGGCAACCTCGCCAGGCGAAAAGACTCTGCAGGGCAAAAACCTCGAAAAGCTAAGTCTCGCACCCACGCCTTAAGAGCGTTTTCTCCCCCTAGCGCGCGTTTGCCCCTCAAGCGACTTCGCTTTCCCTTACGCTTCATGGACTACTCGCACGTCTAAGGGGGGGAACTTGAGCATCGCGACTTAGGGCTCTTACCTCTCCTAGGCCTAAACTCCCCCCGGCCTTGCGGAGTCATTGCTACTGCATACCGAAGTGGCGGAGTCATGGCACGAAGAGATGGGACCTACCGACGCATAGAACAAATAGACATGAAGATGAGTCCAAAGAGACTTCACGAGGGGCAAACAACCTCGAATCAAACAAGCATTAGAGAGTATATTACATGCCAAAAGGTCTTAATATGTCTAAACACACTGTTGTTTCAGATACAAGCGCTCGCAGGCGCAATAAGGAAAGGCTTAGGGGGAAGCAACGCCGCCTTGGACCTCCTCCGCGGCACTTGCTTCGGCCTCGGCAGAGCAAGCCTCCTCCTCGATGTCCTCAGCCGCAGCCTCCGCGCGCCTGAAGCGGTTGCAGAAGACGTCAACCTGCTCACGGAGAGAACTGGAGACCCGCTGCGCGTTCCCGCCTTGGGCAGCTTCCGTGACGGAGGAGAGGTCGAAGCCTGGCGTAAGGAGCTTGAGGTTGGTGAAGATGCGATCGACGGCCACCCCAGGAGCTGCCTACTCTCATCTTCGATCATCTCACGAAGCTCGGCGGCGGGGCCCTCAAGTGCCGCGAAGAGCTGGTCGAAGTAGGCCAGGCACGTGGCGGGGTCATCCTGGCCTCGGCCCCCGGGGAACGCCGCATCCGCGCCAAGCCGCGCCGCAAGTTCGTTGCCGCGCGCGACCAACGCCTCGAACAGGTGCTCACTCTGCTTCGCGAGCACGCTGGCCGCCTGGGCTGAGTCCGACGCTTCCTCCGCCCGCTCCATCGCCGCAGCCACCTGCTCTTCCACGCCCTTGGCCGATGAGCCGAGGCCGTGAGCTTCTTCGTTGCGAGCCTCCTCCGCTCGGCGCCGACCAACCTTGGCGCGCTTGAGGCGGCGCTTCAGTTTGGAGTTGGCCTTCTCGAGCTCAGCGAGCCGCTGCACGTCCGCAGCATACTTGGCCTTGAGACGGTCCTCCCGCTTCCGGACCCGAGTGCGATACTTCTAAAGGAGGGACCGGCGGAACTGTTTCTCGTGCTCCACGAGGGCCTTCTCAGCCGCCTTCGCCTTCTTGGTGAAGCGCCGCTCGAAGCGCTCATAAGAAAGCTTCTGAGCAACGACGTGATCGTCGAACTTCGAGATCGCCTGGGCCAGGCTTCCTTTGCGTGCTTCAAGGGCCTCACGCTGGGCAAAGAAGTCTTTCTCCGCCTGAAGGTTTTGTTCCTCGCGCCGCTGCTGCTCTCTCCCCATGAGGGCCAGCTGCCGCTCACGCTCGGCCAAGCCCTTGCGGTCCTCCAGAGCAGCCCGCGCGGCCTGGTGTGCGGAAAGCAGTTGGGACTCCAGCTGGCCCAGCTCGCGGCGTTTCTGCGCCAGCGAGCCCTCCATCGCCTCGCGCTCGGCCGTGGCCTCTCGCAGCAGCTCCGCGGCAGCGTCGCGCTCTGCCTGAAGGGGCTCGAGAAGCTCTGCGGCGTCGCGGATGGCTCCGTTGCGGATTTCCTTGGCCAAGCGAGTGGCCTCTTCGCGGGCTGCCTGCAGGGCCAAGTCCTCCCGCCGACGCGCCTCTACAGCCGCATGGAAGGACGCCCATGACCTCGCAAGCTCCTCCCGCTGCTGGGCGAGCTGTATGTCACCAAGGGCGAGGTGCGCCTCCAGGCCCTCCAAGGACTCCCACACGAGGCCGAATGCCACCTCGCGGCGTCCCGCGCTCCAATCCCAGCCTCGGAGGACCAGCTCCTGGCTAGACGAAGGCCCAGCCACGGCGTCCGGTCCCGGGTGGATTTTCATGCCAGTGACCCGACTCTAGTAGCATCGTCAAATTTCTTGATTTCGGGCGTTTCTGGCGTTTTTGTGGGCTATAGTCCATGTTTTTTGGGTCTTGGGAGGATTTCCATGCTGAAAGGAAAGACGTCGCCTAGAGGGGGGGGGGGGGGTGAATAGGCGAGGAACACTTTTTACAATTTAGGCTTGATAAATGCGGAATAAAACTTAGTGTTTAACTTATCAATGGCACAACCTAAATATACTAGGTTCGCTATGTGCACCAACAACTTATGCTATGCAACACAAACAACAATGGGATAGCAAGGTAAAGAACTTCAAGCACGATGGCTATCACAAAGTAAAGTGCATAAGTAAAGAGCTCGGGTATGGGGATAACCGAGGCACGCGGAGACGATGATGTATTCCCGAGTTCCACCACAAAAGGTGTACGTCTCGTTGGAGAGGTGTGATTAACCACAACAGGTTTGCTCAACGCCACAAAGGCCTCACCTTCTTCTCCGATGAACTCGACCACAAAGGTCCGAGTCCACCTTCCACTATGAACTCCTTTGGGGCGGAGAACAATCCCGTACAACAACCTTGGGGCACACACCCACAACCGAATTGGGGGCTCCCAAATGACCACAAGAGGTCTTGACCACAAAGGTCCCAACTAGCCACAAAGGCCTTGACCACAAAAGGTCTTATGCCACAAAGGCGGCCACTAAGGCGTCTAGGGTCCAAGACCCAAGAGTAACAAGCTCACGAATTTCACCACCACGAATCCTCGTGGAGGGCTCAAACCGATGCAAGATGCAATGGCAAGAACACACAAAGTGCTCAAGTCCTTCACTCTCAAATTCGAACAAAGCAACAAATGCTTATGGGGGAATAAGAAAGGAAGAACCAAGAAACCACAAAGGAGACAAATCCTACACTCCCAAATCCCACCACAAGCAACTAATGCTTATGGGGGGATAAGAGAGAGCAAGAACAAAGGGGGAGAACCACAAAGGAACTCAAAGATCTAGATCCACTATGTTCCCCTCACTTAGAGGAGAGATGGATTGGTAGAATGGTAGATCTAGATCTCCTCTCACTTTTCCCTCAAAGATATGCAAGAATCATGGGAGGATTTGAGAGGGGGCAAGCTTTCCCAAGGTCAACAATGGCAAGAGAGAGAGGGGAAAGTTGTGCACACACAAGAAAGAAGAAGGGGGGGGGGGGTATTTATACCCCTCCCACAAATCTAGCCGTTCCAGCAGCTCAGACCGGAGATTTCAGGCCTAGGGCCGGAGATTTCCGGACAGATCTCCGAAGTTTTCTGGGCGACATCAGTACTGAAATCCGCCCGATTCAGAAATCTCCGAGCCCGGTTCGGAGATTTCCGAGCACCCGAAAACTGCAGAAATACCAACACGAAAACGACAATATCTTGACCATTCGAACTCCGTTTTCGATGATTTTTGGCTCGTTGTAATCACAACGAAGAACTCTACAAGATAATGAAGAGAAACATCATAGTAAAAAATGGGAGGTTAAAACCAAATGGGGATACATAAAACCTCTCGAAAAAGGAACAACCGGTAAAACCTCCAACATCAAAAACCAAGAAGCTTTTCAAACGAACTTTGTTTTTGATGAACTTGAGCTTGTTATGAAGATCACAACAAGATCCAAAACCTCACAAGGAGAAAAGCCAAATAAGAAACAAGAAAGATGATATGCTAAGTATGCAAAGGTTTGAGCTCTCCATAAAGATTCGATCAAGTTACTCACTCGAGAGCCCCTCTTGATAGTACGCCTATCTATCCTACAGCCCTATCAAGATCATACCTTTGCCTTGAGCAATCCACTTGAGCTAGATGATGACGATCTTGATCTCTTCAAGTGGACCACCTTTCTTGATTGCGCTTGCTAGCACATGCTTCATGAAGACTCCTCCATATACTCCCCCATACTCCATTATGGTGGAGTCTCGCTTAGCTTCGTCTTCATGTCTCCGACATGCTTCCCTTGGTCTTGCACTTGTCAACCATGATGACGATCATGGCATGACATCATCCTCCATGAGCTAAATTAATGGATCTTATTGTTGCAAGCCCATGGAAGATACCATCTTTCTTCATATAGGTGATGCCTTGACAACTTCAAGCCATACTTGCAATATGCTCAAAACACACATTAGTCATTAGGGATTGTCATTAATTACCAAAACCATACATGAGGGCACATGCCCTTTCACATGCCCCGTGACCACCGGTACATGACTGTAGCGGCATCGTCAAAACTCGTGATTTTAGGCATTTATGGCCGTTTACGTGGGCTATAGTCCACGATTTTTGGTTCCCGGGTGTATTTTCATGCCCCGTTACCCCTGGTACATGAGTCTAGCGGCATCGTCAAAACTCGTGATTTCGGGCATTTCTGGCCGTTTTCGTGGGCTATAGTCCATGGTTTTTGGGTCCCGGGTGGATTTCAAAGCCCTGTGACGCCCGATATACGACTCTAGCGGCATTGTCAAAACTCGTGATTTCGGGCATTTCTGGCCGTTTTCGTTGGCTGTAGTCCACAGTTTTTGTGTCCAAGGAGGATTTCCATGCCCCGTGACCCCCGGCACATGACTCTAGCGGCATCGTCAAAACTCGTGATTCCGGGCATTTCTGGCCGTTTTCGTGGGCTAGAGTCCACTGTTTTTGGGTCCCGGGAAGATTTCAAAGCCCCGTGACCCCCGATACACGACTCTAGTGGCATCGTCAAATTTCTTGATTTCGGGCACTTCTGGCCGTTTTCGTGGGCTATAGTCCATGTTTTTTTGGGTCCTGGGAGGATTACCATCCCTCTTGACCCTCGGTACATGACTCTAGCGGCATCGTTAAAACTCGTGATTTTGGGCATTTTTGGCCGTTTTCGTGGGCTATAGTCCATGATTTTTTGGTCCCGGGTGGATTTCAAAGCCCTATGACCTCCGATACACGACTCTAGCGGCATCGTCAAAACTCGTGATTTCGGGCATTTCTGGCCGTTTTCGTGGGCTATAGTCCATGGTTTTTGGGTCCCGGGAAGATTTCGAAGCCCAGTAACCCCTGATACACGACTCTAGTGGCATCGTGAAATTTCTTGATTTCGGCCATTTCTGGCCGTTTTCGTGGGCTATAGTCCACGTTTTTTGGGTCCCGGGTGGATTTCCATGCCCCGTGACCCTCGGTACATGAGTCTAGCAACATCGTGAAAACTCGTGATTTCGAGCATTTCTGGCCGTTTTCGTGGTCTATAATCCACGGTTTTTGGGTCCCGGGTGGATTTTCATGCCCAGTGACGAGGTGTTAACTCGACAAGTCCCAGGGTTGTGAACCCCGGGTTGATTGATGGGGAGAGAGATGAGTGCTGGTGGTCACGACGGCTGACAAGCAAGGATTTACTCAGGTTCAGGCTCTCGGAGGATAACACCCTACTCCTGCTTGTCTGATTATCGATGAGGGTAGCGATTACAATGGAGAGATTGCGATCTTGCTAGGGTTTGTGTTGTTGGCTATGAGCGTCTCCTCTGGGACGGGCGACCCTCCTGGCTTTATAGGTAGCCAGGTCTCGGGCGGTTGGTACAGATATGGCAGGTTATGCTTCCTAACCGACTTGGACTAGGTTACATGGTACCCCACGTGGGCCTTCTGTGGGCCTCCATGTCCTTGGCGCGGCCCAGGTAGCCTTATCGTGGGCTACCCGAAAGGCAGCCCCACGTCAGTAGCCCCCGAGTGCTTGGTCGAAGCGTAGAATCGAGCAAAGGACTTCTTCCTCCTGGACGCGCCATTGGATTGCTTGATCTTGAGCTTGAACTCGATTTCTTCGGTCGAACCGGCCGCTCCCGATGGGAGTAACCTTTGCAGTCGAATTACTTTGCCTTTGTCTTCTTGTGAAGCTTGCTTCTATTTGGCATGTTGGCTTACTTGTGGATGGATTCGGCTGCTCGAGCTTACTCGGTTTTTCTTTGCCACCCGAATGATTTCTTCGGGTTCTCGGATCATCAGTCGATCCTACTTTGTTGGTTTCAGCTAAGAAGCTTACTACTCGAATCACTCTGTCGAGCTGTTTCAGTTGTTTTTGGAGCCGTTGGCCTGATGACGTCACTGGTGACGATCCATTGCACGCCTCTGCGCCCGATGGGACGTGACGTGGCGGCCCCCGCTGTCAGAGCTGACCGCGGTCAGCAGTTGTCACGTCTCCGAACTGGGCGCAAAATTTGCGCGGCATGATGATGACGCCTCGGTTTTCGTGCGTAGTGGACGAAGTGGACGGCGATGGTTGGTTTCTTCGTGCGACACGTGGACGGCCGGATGTGTCTGCTTGGAGCCCTTGTTCTGCGGACGATTGAGATGAAACTTTTTCGAGGCATAAGTACTACGTTTTGATGCGAGGGCCTTCATCTTCTCCAATCGTTCTGGCCTCCTTTTCCTCTGTGCTCTACCATTTTCGCCGCCATCCAGAGCTCCGTGCTTTTTTTCCGTGCACCTTGCGCTGCCTTGCGGCGCCATGGGCAAGCCGAAGAGCGCCGTTGGTTCCTCCGCCGCCGCCGACGAAGCCGGGCTGATGAAGAAGCCCGACGGCGACTGGCAGAGATCGTCGGTGAAGAAGGCAGAGGTCGAGCTCCTCCGCGCTCAAGGTCTTCTTCCACCTGCTGATCAAGTCCATGTACGCGCTCCTGGCAAAGAGGTTTTCCCCACACCCCGGGATGGGGAACGCGTTTGCTTCGTGGATTTCCTTCCACGGGGCTTCAGGTTCCCCATGCACGATTTTGTGCACGGTCTCCTGTATGCCTATGGGGTTCAGATCCACGATCTGACCCCCAATGGCGTCTTGAGCATCGCGGGCTTCATTGTGCTTTGCGAATGCTTTCTGGGCGTCGCGCCCCACTGGGCCCTGTGGAAGTCGCTCTTCCTCGTTCGCAAGAACGTTGGAAAGAGCGGGTTGCCCTTCCCCGTGGGCGGCTTTGGAATCCAAGTGCGCGGTGACACCGCGTACTTCCAGATGAAGAAGGCGGACTCCGTCCAGGGGTGGCGCAAGAGATGGTTCTACGTCCAGTCGAGCCAGGACGGCCTGGTGGCATTCGACAGCGGACGTGGGCTGCGGAAGACGCAAGCCTGGACGCACCCGTTGACTGCTGGGGAGAAGGAAGCCGTGCGGCCTCTGCTGGGCCTGCTTCGCGATCTCACCAAAACCCTTGGGCGCGAGGCGGGTGGCGTCTTCCTGATGGCCACCTTCTTCCGTCTTCGGGTGCAGCCGCTCAGCGCTCGGCCCCACCCGATGTGGGCCGTCGAGGGCGTCAGCACCGAGCCACTTGACGATGAGGAGGTGGAAACCAAAGTAAGATCCATCACCAACCTCCGAGTCGCGGATACATGCAACGTCAAGTGCCCGGTTGCTGCTTACGGGGCATCGAATCCCGTTCCTGAGGTTAGTTCTTGACTTGTTTTCCTTTTGTCTTGACTCGACTTGCGTCAACTTGTTTCTTGATTCGACTTGCGTCTACTTGCTTCAGGGTCGGTCCCTGCTGATCAGCCTTCCTCCTCTTCCCGAGAACGGACCCGACGACGAGTCGAAATTTGTCGAGGAGGAGGACGACGACGAAGAGATTCCTTCCGCGCATTCTCCCCACGAAGAGGCGGAGGACGAAGATAAAGAGGAGGAACCCGTACGGAAGAAGCGGAAGCTCCCGAGCCGTGGCGATTCTGCTACTGCGTCGTCACCCGCTAAGGATGCCGACAGTACTCTGGAGGAGGCCGTCGCGACGTCGTCGGGTGCGCGGTCCTCGGGTGGCTGGAATGAGCCCTTGAATGTTCCTCCAGTCAGCTCCGCGGCTCCCCGTTCGTTTGCGCGGATGGCGTCGCCCTCCCTGGAGAGTTACGACGACCTTGAAACCACCAGGTGAGCTTCTTGATGATTTGTTTTCTTCGAGTTGTGTTTTGTAGCTGCAACCTTTGAGCTGACCAGTGTGCTCGTCTTCGTTGCAGCCATCGTTCTGGCGATGTTAGCTCCCCCCTTCGGGACGTGGAGCATACATCCGCCCCTTCGACTGAATTGGTGACTCAGGCTGTGGTGGAGGAGGTGTGCGCACAGCCCGCTGGCATTGCGTCGTCGAGTCGCGCTCCTCCTTCGGCTTCAGAGGACCGTGACCTCCTGGACCATGTAAGAGCTTTACGCTTGTACTTGTACTCTTGAGTTTTCATCGGGTGCGCGATCAGCGCTCCCGATGGGAGTAGCCCCCGAAGGTGTGGGTGACTAGTATAGTCGCCCGCAACTTTATTAACATCTTGCTTTTGTTTCAGCCGTACTACCGCCAGCAGCTTGACGCAGCCGCGGCCTATGTTCGCCTGGAGAAGGAGAGGGACCGGCTGCTTGCTTCTCTGGACCAGGCTACCGGGCGGGTTACTGAGCTTGAGAAGGCTCTGCATGAGTCTCGAGAGCGGGAGCTGGCGCGGGTCGCCCAAGAGAAGACTCAAGTCGACCGTCTCCTCTCACTCGCCGGTGTTCTTGGGGGTAATTTTCGGCTTAATGCCTACTGTGTCTTGATCTTTTCTTTGTCTGACCTTGAATCCCTTGCGCAGATATTTGCGGTGGAGCTCCTCCGGAAGACACGTCGAGTGACGCGGTTGATTTGGCGACTGATGTCGGCTTCGTCGACCGGGTCTGCGCCTATGCATCCGACGCGCTGAAGAAGTCCACAGACGCGCTGAAGAAGTCGACTGGAGCTCTTACTGTGGTGCACCGGAGCATCTTCCCGAGCGACCAGCCGCCGGCAGCTGTGGACGCCCTTGCTGTGCCGTTTGAGGACGCGACCACCATCGCCGACTTCACGCGGTCGCAGACGGTACGCGGCTCCGAGCTCACCTTCCAGCTCCTCTTAGGACATCAGGTTCCGGGTGACTTTGAGAAGGTCGTACGCGGCTTTCCTCGAAGACCCGATGGCCGAATCGCGTCGCTGGGTGGTGTGAAGGAGCGTGCTACACAGCTGGCTGTGCAGCTTGTGGCACTCTTCGAGAGGGCCCTTCTAAGGCCACTGAGGCGGCTGCTACTCGGAAGAACCGTTCTCGGTCGCAGTCTGCAGCCTTAGAGTAGATGTAGCATAGGAATTTGGCAGTCGCCGTGGTCTGTACCTTTAAACTTTTAGCCCTGTAATGAATATTGTCCTGCCGGGTCTTTTGGCCTTCAAAAATGCTTTGGCTAGGACTGAATTTCTTTCTGCCGAGTTTATCTTTACTTCATAGTCGTATGATTGTATTGACTCTGCGTGTTCGTGGCAGACTGTCGTGCGCGGTGGTGCTTCTTCTTCTCCTGCGACTGAGCCGAGTGGCGAGGCTTCTTCTTCGGGTGCTCGCCGTCGTCGGGCGGCGCCGGCTCCTCCACGTAGTACAAATGATCAGCGGATAATCACGTACCTGAAGAACAAGGTGGTTGAGCTTGAGGCGACCCTGAAGAATACTGAGCTGCTGTTGCACCGCTCCAGGTCGCATCCTACTGCAGAGTTCTCACGACGTGAAGATTTTTTGCTTGGGGAGATCGATCTGATCAGTCGACAGCTGCAAGGTTGGTATCCTTTTGGCAGCTGCTTTCTTTGCTGAAACTTGCTTGTTCTGACTTGCAGTTTACGCGTGCAGATGTGAACCCGGATTGGGAGGCTGAGCGGGATCACGTTGAAGAGCGAGTTGCTCGAGAGGCGTCCGACGACTCCTATGAAGCTCGTCAGTTCTGGGTGAACAAGTCGAGAGGGCGCGCACTTGCCACTATGCTTGATCGTACATGGCGTGCGGCTTTTCTTCTGGAGAATTGCCGGAAGACACTCTGGCATATCAATTGTGTGTACTTCCCGCATAACGCCCAGCCGAACAGGCTGTCCGCCTTGCTGGAGAGGTTTCGCGACGGTGAAGGGCTGAAGGAGGTCGTCCACGCCCAACTTGTGGCTGGGGCGAATGCGGCGTTGGCATACGTCCGAATGCATCGGCCGCATCTGCCACTCGATAAGGTGCTGGATGGCCTGCCTGGTGATGACGACTTCGACGAGACCTTGGCGGCTGCGCGCCAAATTATCGGGCAGGTTCAGAGCCTAAGTGAGCGCCTTGTAGGTCCACTCGATGCGCCGAAGGCCGAGCCTGCAGTTTAGAGTAGCTGTCGTCTGCTATACAGGGTTAGCTATAGAAGGCAAATGTGCCTGTGCAAGTCGCAATGTACTAGATTAAAAATACTTGCTAGTAATGAGAATTGAACTGCTTGCTCGGAAGTGTAAATGCCTGTTTTGATTTTCGACCTGTTTGGCGCAGTCGCCAAGTATGTTAGGCGACGGCCTAGGTTTTTCCAAGTGTGACCTGTATGTCGCAGTCTCTGATTTTAACAGGTGGCGACTTAGGATTTTTGTAACTTTACCTGTGTGGCGCAGCCTCCGAGTTGTTCGAGTGGCGGCCTAGGATTTTTGCTAAGGCCTGTATGGCGTAGCCCCCGAGTAGGTCGAGTGGCAGCCTAGGATTACAAGTGTTACCTGTTTGGCGCAGCCCCCGAGTATGTCGGGTGGCGACCTAGGATTTTGAACTTGACCTGTATAGCGCAGCCCCCGAGTGAGTTCGAGTGGCGGCTGAGGATTTTTTGATAAGGCCTGTATGGCGTAGCCCTCGAGTGGGTCGAGTGGTAGCCTAGGATTACAAGTGTTACCTGTTTGGCGCAGCCCCCGAGTATGTCGGGTGGCGACCTAGGATTTTGAACTTGACCCGAATATGCCCCGTGACCCCCGATTCACGACTCTAGCGGCATCGTCAAAACTCGTGATTTTTGGCATTTCTGGCCGTTTTCGCGGGCTGTAGTCCACGGTTTTTGGGTCCTGGGAGGATTTCCATGCCCCGTGACCCCCGGTACATGATTCTAGCTGCATCATCGAAACTCGTGGTTCGGGCATTTCTGTACGTTTTCGTGGGCTATAGTCCACGGTTTTTGGGTCCCGGGATGATTTTGAAGCCCCGTGACCCTCGATACACGACTCTAGTGGCATCTTCTGATTTCTTGATTTCGGGCATTTCTGGCCGTTTTCGTGGGCTATTGTATACGTTTTTTGGGTCCTGGGAGGATTTCCATGCCCGTGACCCCCGGTTCATGACTCTAGCGGCATTGTCAAACCTCGTAATTTCAGCCATTTCTGGCCGTTTTCGTGGGCTATAGTCCACGTTTTTTGGGTCCTGGGAGGATTTCCATGCCCCGTGACCCCCGGTACATGACTCTAGCGGCATCATCAAAACTCGTGCTTTCGGGCATTTCTGGCCGTTTTCGTGGGCTATAGTCCACGGTTTTTGGGTCCCATGAAGATTTCGAAGCACGTGCCCCCCAATACACGACTCTAGTGGCATCGTTAAATTTCTTGATTTCGGCATTTCTGGCCTTTTGCGTGCGCTGCCGGGGATCTTGACCATGTTGTACGCATGGTGCGTGACGGCCATGAACTTCGTGAGCGCGGGGTAGCCGAGGATGGCGTTGTACGGCAGGCCGATGTGCGCAACATCGAAGTCGATGTGCTCGGTGCGGTAATTTTCCTCGTTCCCGAAGGTGACGGCAAGCCTGACGTGGCCTAGAGTCTCGATCAAGCCGCTTGTGACCCCCGTGAAGGGCCTCGAGGGCATAAGCCGCTCGTAGGGCACTTGAAGCGCTTCGAACGTATCTATGGAGATAACGTTCAGGCCTGCTCCGCCATCAATGAGCGTCTTGGAGACAACCACATTGTCGATGGTGGGGGTGCAGACCAGCGGGAGGGTTCCAACAGTCTTGGTAGACTTGGGGTGGTCCTGAGCGTCGAAGGCGATGGTGTACTGCGACCACTTGAGGGGCCTGGATGTTTCCGTGCTTGGGAGGGCGGCGTTGAGCTCGCGGTCAAACTGCTTGAACTGGTTGTTCGACTTCGGCGTCTGCGCCCCCCCGAGGATGCAGGCAATGGCGGCCCTCGGGGCTTGGTAGCCGCCGTCTTCCTCGTCAGGGAGGTTGCCGTTCTTTTCTGCGGCGTTGGCTCGATTTCCACCTGGTTTCTGGTAGCCGCCCTCGCGTCCGCTCCCGCGTTAGCCACGGCCTCGACCGCGGCTGCCGCCGTCTTCTGCTTGCTCGCGCTCCTTGCTCAACCTTTTGAGGTCATAGCAGGACTCCGTAGAGTGGCCGCGCCTGTTGTGGTAGATGCAGAAAGGGCGGTGATCATCTTTCTTCTCTCCAGCCTCGGGGGAGTCCCTGCGGGTGCCTTTTGCGTCAGGCTCTGCCGCGAGAACTGCGGTGGCCTTGCGCTTGGGCTCCTCCCTCTTCTTCTAGCTTTTGGACCCCTCAGCATGATCGTCCCCTCTCGAGGACATTTTCACGAAGAGGAGTCCCTCTTCAGCCTTGGCGCACTTGTCCGCCATATCAAACAGCTTGACCACAGAGGTGAGCTTGTCGTGGATGCCCAATTTCTCGAGCATCCTGCTGTTTGTGACACCCTCGCAGAAAGCGGCGATGACTTGTGTGTCGGGGATGTTCGGGATCTTGTTGCGCACTTGGCTGAAACGCTGGATGTACTTGCGGAGCGTTTCATCCTTCCTCTGCACCACAGTGCGTAGATCGTTGTGGGTGAGGGCGCGCTCGTACGTCCCCTTGAAGTTGGAGACGAACTGATTGCAGAGCTCCTCCCAGGAGTTCACAGAGTCCTCCGGGAGGTTCAGGAGCCATGACAGGGCAGAGTCGCGTAGCGCGTGGGAGAACCATCAGTTGGCCATGACCTTGTCGTCTCCCCCCGCAGCTTGGATGGAGGTGGTGTAGAGCTGCAGGAACTCGACAGGGTTGTTGGAGCCGTCGAAGCCCTTGGGAAGAGCCGGCCTGAATTTCTGCGGCCAGACCACGCGACGCAGAGAGCGAGTGAACGCCATGCAGCCAGAGGTGTACGTAGCGACCCCGTGCTGAAGCGCGCCGCGGTTCTGCTGTCCCGCCTGGCCGAGCTCCTCCACAAGCCTGTTGTGGCGGTCTCGCTGGAGCTCCATCCCCACACGAGCGTCGGACGCGATGCGCTGCACGATCATGCAATCGTGCGGCGAGGTCGCGTGCGAAGCATCCCTTTGTGCCGCAGCCGGTGCAGGCCCCGGAGGTGGCGGAGGCGCATTTGTTGCGACCGTGCCCGCGAGAGAGGGGTGCACCTTGGACTGTGACGGAGCGGGGCGCGTCGTGGCGATGTCGACGAGGTGATTGAGGCGCTGGAGCCACTGCTTGTGGGCCTCAGCGGTGGGCTGGTAGCGGAGCAGCTCCTGCGCCATGAGCAGCGCGCTGTGAGGCGCGGGGTCGGTCCTCCCCTGGCCCGAGCCGCTCGGGCGCTGCGTCGTGTGGGACGACTGCGCGTCCTCCTGGTGCTCGGCGTCGCGCTCGGGCGCCTCCGTGTGAGGGCCAGAAGGGACATGCTCCTCGTGGCGGGGTCGGCACCGCCGTGCGCGGGTGGTCGCGCGGGTGGTCGCGGCACCTGGGGGCGCGCGTGCTCCCGCGGGCGCACGTCGGTTGACTAGGGCGACGCGGGTGGCGCGCGTGTTCACCATGGCGCGGGGACGAACTCGAAGGTTGCTGACGCGTCTCAATCCCCTACCTGGCGCGCCAAATGTCGGGTTATGACTCTCGGGAATCGGGTGTAGTCACTTCCTGAAGTGTAGTTCGAAAGGGGATTGAACGCGGAGGTCTAAACCCTCAAGTGGCTTCGCGACGTTGCTCGCCGGACCCAAAGAAGACGCACACCCGACCAAGGAAGACACCGTCCTTTACCCAGGTTCACGGCCCTCGTGAGGAGGTAAAACCGCTACTCCTGCCTGTCTGTATTATATGTGGAAGGTTACAGTACAATTGAGCTTGCCGGAAGCCCCCTTGAGGCAGTTCATGCCTGGGGAGGGAAGCGATGATCTTCTTCCTCCTCCAGCGAGAGGCTAACCTAACCAGAGTTGCTAGGGTTTACAAGGGAGTTTTGCGCGCAAAGGGCCAACCCTTGCTACGGTGGATGTCTTCTCTCTTTTATAGGCGCCTCGGGCCTTCTCCTTCGGCTTGGCCTTCAAGGTGGCTCCCACTTGCCAGTGGCGGGGCGGAGCACGAGTCCACCGTGCTCCATTCGTCCATGGACTTGGTCCATTGTTGATAAAGGTGGCGCCGTGGCCGACAGGCGGCCGACCGCGCGGTACTATCCGTAGAGCGGGCAGTCTCTGAGGTGGAGCCCGCGATGACAATCTCTGTTGGAGGGTTGCGCCGTCCACCTGCTTTATCGTCAGAGTAGAAGGTCCTCACAGCTGTGCGGCAAGTGGAGCAGCTTTGTTGACCGCTTTATCGCCAGGGACAGCGACGGAGATGAGCGCGCAACTGCACGAGCGTGGCAGAGGTCACGTGCGCTCTGCCGGGCTTCCTTGGCGACGACGTTTCCCTTCAGGCCTGAGGGGAGATTCCTGTTGGGCTTCCCTCAGGCGGGTTGGTTCCTCGGGGGGAGGATCCCCTGAGGCGAGGGGTCTCGTGAGGCCCTCGCTTCCTCTTCAGGCCCTCGAGGGGAATCGCCTCGCGAGGGTCCCGCCAGGCGGTGACGCCTGGTCCTTAGTCGTTTCGTCCGTCTGGCCCGCGAGCGAGGCCTGGGGGGAATGGGCTCTTGATACCCCAGTTCCCACTGGGCCGACAAAAGCCTCAAGAGGGGACCGCCCCGAGTCAACCGCTGCAAGAGGTTCATGCCGAAGGGACTGAGGAGCCTCAAGAGGCTAACACACTCGAGGCCCAGGAGGAGTGCTACGAGGCCATGTCCCTCGAGGCCAAGTCCCTCGAGGCAAAGTCCCTCGAGGCCGTGTCCCTCGAGGCCAACTCCCTCGAGGCCAAGCCCCACGAGGCCAAGTCCCTCGAGGCCAACTCCCTTGAGGCCAAGCCCCACGAGGCCAACTCCCTCGAGGCCAAGGCCCTCGAGGCCAAGTCCCTCGAGACCACGTCCCTCAAGGCCACGTCGCTCGAGGCAAAGTCCCTCGAGGCCACGTCCCTTGAGGCCACGTCCCTCAAGGCCACGTCCCTCGAGTCAAAGTCCCTCGAGGCCACGTCCCTCGAGGCAAAGTCCCTCGAGGCCACGTCCTCGAGGACACGTCCCTCGAGGCCAAGCCCCTCGAGGCCGAGTCCTTTGAGACCAAGTCCCGCGAGGCCAACACCCTCGAGGCCCAGGACAAGCCCCTTGAAGCCAACCCCATCGAGGGCCAAGCTGGGCCACCTCAGGCGAAAGACGCCAAGGAAACAGGAACTACTCTAGTTGAGCATCCAGTTTACTTCGTCAGCACAGTACTGCGTGATGCTCACGAGCGGTACACGATGCAGCAGAAGCTTCTCCTCGCACTCCTCATCGCCTCAAGAAATCTGCGACACTACTTCCAGGGGCACCCCATCACGGTGGTAACCTCTTTCCCCCTTGAGCAAATTCTGCGCAACCCAAATGCAACAGATCGTGTCGCAGGATGGAACATCGAGCTACATCCATTCAATTTGCGCTTTGATACCACAAGGGTAATCAAAGGAAGAGCGCTGGCAGACTTCGTCGCTGAATGGACTGATCCAACCCCTAAAGAGCCCTGGGAAGAAGAGCACGAGTCCTCTGGAGCCGCAATGCCCAGCCACTGGACCATGAAGCTTTCGCTTGTTGCCACGGTGGGGCAGGCGTAGTCCTGACCTCACCCAATGGCGACAAGTTGTATTACGCAGTCCAGCTGTGCTTCGGAATCGACAAGATATCCAACAACATTGCTGAGTATGAAGGGCTGCTTGCTAGCCTACGCGCCGCAATCGCCCTAGGCGTCAAGCATATACTCATCAAGGGCGACTCCCAGCTGCTCGTCAACTTCTCTAACAAAAGCTACAAGCCTAAGTACGACCACATGGCCGCATACCTTGAAGAGGTCCGTAGGCTGGAGAAGAACTTCAGGGGAATGGAGCTCATGCATATCCCAAGAAAGGAAAATCAAGAGGCTGATGACATCGCCAAGCGTGCATCAAAGCGGCAGGCTCAGCCGCCAGGTGTCTTTGAAGAAAGGCTCGTCAAGGCATCCATAAAGCAGCCCCTAGAGGCCCTGCCAGCAAGCACAGACGAAGTGCTCCCGCCACCACCTGCAAGCGGAGCTCCAGGCTGCGGGCCCCCCACAGGGGAGCGTCTTTTGCTCACAGCAGTGCACCAAGAGGCAAGATGGATCAACGAGATCAAGGACTACCTCCACAAAGGGATCCTTTCCGAGGAAGATGCTGAAGCGGAGCGAATTGCCCGCCAAGCAAAATCGTACCAAATCCTCGAAGGAATTCTCTACAGCAAGCGCCCAAACGGCATCGCGCTCAAGTGCGTCCCTCCTGAAGAAGGAAAACTGCTGATTAAGGACATCCATAGCGGGGAATGCGGCCACCATTCGTGTGCCCGCACCCTCACAGGAAAAGTGTTCAGGAGCGGCTTCTACTGGCCTCAAGCGCTTCAAGATGCAACGGACATCATTCAAGCTTGTGAAGCCTGCCAATTCCACGCCAAGCAAATCCACCAACCAGCGCTGGGGCTACAAACCATTCCGCTCTCGTGGCCGTTTAGGGTCTGGGGGCTGGACATCCTGGGACATTTCCCAACGGCGCAAGGTGGATATCGCTACCTCTTCGTGGCCATTGACAAGTTCACAAAATGGCCTGAAGTGGAGGCGACGCGCACAATCACAGCAGGTGCAGCGGTGAAATTCATCAGAGGCCTGGTCTGCCGCTTCGGAGTGCCTAACCGCATCATCACCGACAATGGCTCGCAATTCACAAGTGGCATCTTCAGAGCCTATTGTGAGAAAATGGGCATCAAGCTCTGCTTCGCGTCAGTCCCCCATCCGCAAAGCAACGGACAGGCCGAGCGCGTAAACGCAGAGGTCCTCAAAGGCTTAAAGACCAGGACCTTTGATATCCTCAAGGGCCACGGCAAGGGCTGGATCAATGAGCTACCCTCGGTGCTCTGGTCCATCCTTACCACGCCACCCAAGCCCACTGGGGAAACGCCGTTCGCACTTGTCTATGGAGCTGAAGCAGTCCTCCCCGCAGAGATAAAGCATGGATCCCCACGGGTCCTTGCATTTAACGAGGACCAGCAAGAGGACCTCCACAACGACGACCTGCTGCTCCTTGAAGGGCTAAGACGCCGCGCCGCCCTCCGAGCGGCCAAATACCAGCAGGACCTAAGGCGCTACCACAGCCGCAATGTGCGCTCGCGCACCCTGGAGGCAGGCGATCTCGTCCTCAGGCGAATCCTCTCCAGGGAAGGCCTCCACAAGCTGTCTCCGATGTGGGAAGGTCCCTATAGGGTCACCCACATAGCCAGGCCTGGCGCGGCTCGCCTCGAGACGCAAGATGGCGTCCCCTACAAGAATCCATCGAACATCATGCACCTGCGCAAGTTCTACCCGTGATCATTATCACGTCAGGGCATTTAGCGAAAGAGGTAGCCCACGGCTCAACCTCCAAGTACCTTTTTGTCCCTCAAGGTTAAAAGCTCAAGGCTTAAACCTCACAAACTTTTGTATCCACAAGGAACAAATTAAAAACGTGATTATTATCACGCCCGTGATCATTGTCACGTCGAGACGTCAAGCGGACGAGGCAGCCTACGGCTCAACCTCCAAGAATTTTCGTCTCTAGAGGTTAAAACACCAACGGCTTAAACCTCCAAAAACATAGTTTTGTCTGCTAAAGGAACAAATGCAACCGTGGTCATTTCCACACTCATGATCATTGTCACGTCGAGACGACAAGCGGAAGAGGCAGCCTACGGCTCAACCTCCAAGCATGTCCGTCTCTAGAGGTTAAAACGCCAAAGGCTTAAACCTCAAAAACATGCTTTGTCTCCTAAGGGAACAAACGCAACCGTGGTCATTGCCACACACGTGATCATTGTCACGTCGAGACTCCTAGCGGAACAGGCAGCCTACGGCTCAACCTCCAAGCATTCTTGTCTCTGGAGGTTAAAACGCCAACGGCTTAAACCTCCAAAGCCCTAAAGGCTTCACTCGAGGGAAAACCCTCCGAGCTCTCAATTACAACGAGCCACCTCAGGCCGTTGAGAGTCTCTGCCACCAATAGGTGGTCCCCATGCCTCGACATGGTCAGAGCATTAACTTGGCAATCCCAAGCATAATGACTCAATCTCGTTCCTAAGTGAACTTAGCGCTTCGGCGCCGCTTAAAAAATGTTTTTTGGGGGGTTTTTTATTTACGCATTACTATTGTTGAAGTGTGCGCTTATATCTCTCCACATGCGTACCTCGCGAGCGGGGGCTGAGTATGGTGCCAGTGCCTCAAATGACACACCAGCACCACTGCAAAATCCAAGAGTCCAAGCTCTGGCTGGAGGGCAAGATCCCACAAACACGCCATCTCTACAGAGGACCTTGGTACTTACTCTCCTCGCAAGGAACGCCTGAGGGGACCTATAAGCGCGCACGAGTCCCTTGAACCGTGTTTCAGCGTTTGGGTTCGCCCCTCTAATACCTGCAGGGAAGAATTCCCCCGCGAGCCTGAAGGGGCATCCGTGAGCGCCCTCAAGTGGGCAACCTCGCCAGGCGAAAAGCCTCCCCAGGAGCGACCCCTCAAGTGGGCAACCTCGCCAGGCAAAGAGCCTCCCCAGAAGCGACCCCTCAAGTGGGCAACCCCGCCAGGCGAAAAGCCTTCGCAGGGCGAGAACCTCGAGAAGCTAAGTCTCGCACCCAAGCTTTAAGAGCGTTTTTCTCTCCCTAGCGCGCGTCTTTGCCTCTCGAGCGACTTCGCTTTCCCTTACACTTCATGGACTACTCGCACGTCTAAGGGGGGCACTTGAGCATCGCGACTCAAGGCTCTTACCTCTCCTAGGCCTAAACTCCCCCCGACCTTGCGGAGTCATTGCTCATGCATACCGAGGTGGCGGAGTCATGGCACGAAGAGATGGGACCTAACGACGCAGAGAACAAATAGACATGGAGATGAGTCCAAAGAGACCCCACGTGGGGCAGACAAGCTCGAATTAAAACAACAATTAAAAGTATATTACAGGCCAAAGGTCTTAAGATATCTAAGCACACAGCTGGTGCTGATGCAAGCGCTCGCAGGCGCAGAAATTATGGCTCAAAGGGAAGCAGCACCGCCTTGGACCTTCTCCGCGGCGCCCTCTTCAGCCTCGGCAGAGCAGGCCTTCACCTGCTCGCGGAGGGAGCTTGAGACCCGCTGCGCGTCCTCGCCCTGGGCGGCTTCGGTCACAGAGCCGAGGTCGAAGTCTGGCGTGAGGAGCTTGAGGTTGGTGAAGATGCGATCCACCACCACCCCCAAGAGCTGCCGACTCTCGTCCTCGATCATCTCCCGAAGCTCGGCGACGGGACCCTCGAGCGCTGCGAAGAGCTGGTCGAAGTAGACCAGGTACATGGCAGCATCGCCGCGGCCCCGAACGTCGGTGTGCGGCGCGTCTGCTCCCAGCTGCGAAGCCAGCTCGTGGCCATGAGCAACCAGCGCCTCGAACATGCGCTCGCGCTGCTTCGTGAGCGCCCGAGCCGCGTTGGCAGAATCCGAGGCCTCCGCCGCTCGCTGCATCGCCGGGGCCACCTGGTCCTCCATGTCCTTGGCCAAGGAGTTAAGGTTGTGGACAGCCTCGGTGCGAGCCTCCTCCGCTCGGCGGCGGCCATCCTTAGCGCGAGTGAGGCGGGCCTCCAGCTTGGAGTTGGCCTTCTCGAGCTCGGCGATCTTCCGAGCGTCCGCGGCGTGCTTGGCCTTGAAGTGGTCCTCCTGCGACTGGGCCAAGTCGCGGTACTTCTGAGAAGTGGACTTACGGAACTGCTTCTCGCGCTCCGTGAGGGCGTCCTCAGTCTCTTTCTTCTTCTCGGCGAAGCGCCGCTATAAGCGCTCATAAGCCACCTTCTGGGCAGCGACGTTTTCGTCGTACCTCAGGGTCGCCTTGGCCAACTCGCCCTCTCGCTCCTCGAGGGTCTCGCGCTGAGCAACCAGGTCCTTCTCCGCCTGGAGGCGCTGCTCCTCGCGCTGGTGCAGCTCCTCCTCCTTGAGGACCAGCTGCTGCTCACGCTGGGCAAAGACCTTGCGGTCCTCCTCCAGAGCAGCCGATGCGGCCTGGTGGGCAGAGAGCAGGTGGGCCTCCAGCTGGCCCAGCTCGCGGCGCTTCTGCGCCAGCGAGCCCTCCATCGCCTCGCGCTCCGCCCTGACCTCACGCAGGAGCTCCGCCGCAGCGTCGCGTTCCACCTGGAGGGGGTTGAGCAGCTCTCCTAACCCTCCTATCCCTCACCCTCATGTAAACCTTAGAAGTGATCCTCCTAAGCTTAAACCTACTCATTTCTCTCAATGGCAATTTCTAATGAAGTCTCATCTATGTAGTGCCTCCATTGAACTATGGCGCATCATTGAAGAAGGATACAAGCCCCATGATCCAACCAACTTGACAAGAAGAGAGGTGGTTGATAGCCAATTCAACGCCACCGCTCTTCATCAACTCCAAATGGCCGTTGGAGAGAAGGACATGGCGCTCATTCAACAATTCTCCACCGCCAAAGAAGTTTGGAATGCTCTTTCCGACATCTTCGTCGGGAATGAGAGCATGAAAAAGAACCGGTATGATGCCTTATGCAATGAGGTGGAAGGGTTCTACAAGTTGGCTGGAGAAAGCCACGAGGACATGTACCGGAGGTTGGTGTTGGTTGCCAATTCCTTCAAGAACCTCGGGGCGGTCTACATTGATGATGCTTGGATCAAGAGGAAGTTTGTGACCGCTCTCTTGCCCTTTGAGGAAACGGATTTGAAGACACTCCAAGGGAGACATGACTTCGCAAAGATGACATCCAATGAAGTCATGCAAGAGATGACCGCATACAAGGTGGCCTCCAAGATTGCACAAGATGCAAGAGCTAGAGCCATAGGGATGCACAAGCATGCCTCAATTGCCTTGAAGGCCACCGTTGAAGAAGAGGATGAAGAGGAGTATGATGATCAAGTCGAGCTATCTAGTGAGACCCTCTCAAGTACTCTTACTCAACACATGGGCCTTGCGGCAAGAACGTTTTGGAAGAACCCTGGAAGGGCCAAAGCGAGGATTGACAAGAAGTTTCCATCCAATGGAGGAAAGCCATTCAACAAGGTGAGGCTTTGCTATAATTGTGATGACAAAAGCCACTTTGTTGCAGATTGCCCATGGGAGAGAAGAGAGGATCATGGTGGGAGGCTCGTGGCCAAGACGAAGGGCAAGGGGCCCATGCCCATGAAGAAGCCCTACTTCAAGAAGAACCAAAAGATTGTCTTGGTAACTCAAGAGCAATATCCCACCGATGATGAAGATAGCGACAAGGAGGATACTCCAACGCAAGTGGCCGCACTAGCCATTTCTTCCACACCTCCGTCACTCTTCTCCTAACCAAACGAGAGCCCATCATCAAGAATCCAAGATGTCTCATGGCAAAGACATCCGAGGTAAAATTGCCCCCCACCTCTATATCCCATGACATTGATGATGGTATGAGCCTAGAAGTCAAGGAAGAAATTATTGTGTTTGATAAATTCATGACTAACTTGCAAGGAGAAGGAATGAAACACTTTGGCTCAATTATGAGTCGTATAGGTGAGCTTGAGGATGACCTTGAATTAAGAGGTGAGATTGAGAGAGAGGATGCACACGCTAAGGTGTCCCTCCAATCCTCTCTCGAAGATGAACAAGAAGCTCATGCTCTCCTCAAGGAGCAACTTGCTAAGATCACTAAGGATCGTGATCTCTACTTTGCTAAATGTAAAATTGTGCAAAATGAAAAGTCCGAGCTTGTAGTTGCTCATGCTAGACTTTGCGAAGACCTCGAGTCACTTGAAAATACTCACAAGGTATTGACAAGTGATCATGAACGTCTCCTCAAGTCTCGTGATCAGCTCCAAACTCGGATATCTATTCTTGAGAAACCTAGTACTTCTACTCCTTTGAATACTAATGCAAATGTTGTCAAGGATAAAGCTAGGATCTTGTTTGTTCCCTCCATGGCAACCGAGCTCAAGACCTCCCTTGATAAAGGCAAGAGGACACTCACTACTCCTCTTCATGAGCGAGTGCCCCACAAGGGTAAGGAAGGTCTAGGCTATGTTGCTAAGGATAAGAAGAAGATCAAGAAGAAGACCAAGCCCGCACAAGCCAAGACAGATGACATTGCGAGTGGAAATGCCACAAGGGGCACTCCCACTCGTGATGACTTTGCGGGCATATCTAACCCCAATTATGCCTTATATGTTGATCATTATGGGGATGTCTATGATAGATACATTGGTCCTTTTGATGGTTATATTGAATATGCTATTTGGGTTCCAAAGACCCTTGTTGCTAACCAAAAGGCACCCATTGCAAAATGGGTACCTAAACCAAAGAATTGATTGTGTGTAGGGCCTTGCTTCCGGAGGATCGAAATGGATAATTGATAGTGGGTGCACTAGTCATATGACCGGAAGCAAGGAGATTGTAACGGAGTGAAGCCCAATGATGATCAAATGACCGTTACATATGGTGACAATTCTAAGTCTAAGGTAATAGGGCTCGGCAAGGTGGTAGTGGCACCGGACATCACACTTGTGAATGTCTTGCTTGTCGAGTCCCTAGGTTTCAACTTGATCCCGGTCCATTCCTTAACTTGTTTGGGTTACACCGTTGTCTTCGAAAAGGAAATGTTCATTCTCTTGCGGAGCAGGTCTCTCAATGTGTCTTTCGTTGGGTACATTGAGAATGGGCTCTATGTGGTTGACTTCTCCGGAGTCACCACTTCCCATACAATGTGCCTATTCGTAAAGGCGGACTTGGGTTGGCTATGGTATCGCCGACTAGCCCATGTCAACATGAGAACTTTGCAAAGTCTCCACAAGGGTGGCCATATCCTAGGACTAAAAGACCATGTTTCTTTCTCGAAGGATCGAATGTGTAGGGCGTGTGTTGAAGGAAAAATGCATGACATTTACCATCCAAGCAAGACCATCATTTCTTCAAAAAGGGTTTTGGAGCTTCTCCATGTTGACCTCTTTGGTCCCATTCCGGAAGCTAGTCTTGGTGGCAAGAAATATTGCTTGGTGATTGTTGATGACTATTCAAGATACACATGGGTTTTCTTCTTCAAGACGAAGATGGAGACTCAACAAACTATCATCGACTTCTCCAATGAGGCTCAACGTCAACACAATGTCCCTATCTTGGTGATAAGAAGTGACAACGGGTCCGAGTTCAAGAACTACACCTTAAACGAGTTCCTTAGTGAAGAAGGGATTCGTCATCAATATTCCGCTGCTTATACTCCCCAACAAAATGGTGTAGCCGAAAGGAAGAATCGCACTCTTATTGAGATGGCAAGGTCGATGATGGCCGAGTTCAAGTCCCCTCACAACTTTTGGGCCGAAGCCGTCAACACCGCTTGCCATTCATCCAGCCGACTCTTCTTCCGCAAAGGACTCATGAAGACCCCCTATGAAGTGCTCACCGGGAACAAGCCCAATATCTCTTACTTCCGAGTTTTTGGTTTTAAGTGTTTTTATCTCATCAAAGGTGTTCGTTTAGGCAAGTTTGAATCTAAGTCTCTTGAAGGGACATTTGTGGGCTACGGGTCCGAATCCCACACTTATAGAGTCTATGATAAGGCCTCGCGCATAATCATAGAAACTTGTAGTGTGGTGTGTCGTGGTATCGGCATATTTGATAGGAGACGGGGGTCCTCTAGCCTACGTATGGATTGTGGGGAAGAAGGTTGGTGTCGTCGAGGTCGGGATTGAACACGGCGAGTTTACCCAGCTTCGGATCCCACAGCGGTGGCGGGATCCTACGTGCTGCTATAATTCACTATGAGGCAATAGCCGTGAACAGGTTACAATGTGTATGATGCGTATTGAAGCGTGCCCTAAAGGCTTCCTGGCGGCCGGCTTATATAGGCGGCCAGACCCCAGGATACAAGGCAAGTACTTGTCCGGCAAGTAATCAGAGTCCTAGACCTAGCCGGCTTAGTTGCCGCCTTCCGTCTTGGGCTCGGTGGCTTGATGGGCTTAGGCCTTCCGCCTTCCTTGGACCGTCCGCCTACTTCCTTGCACGTCAGCTATCTTGGCCGCCCGGCAGGCCTTGGCCTTACCACCCTTGGGCCACCCTGGACTAGCCGGATTGATCCATGCTGGTTATACCCCTAGTTGATATATCCCCAACATTAGCCCCCAGAAAGGTTGAAGTTCTCCAGGCGCCGGCTTCTCCTTGATTCTTCATCTGCCAAGGTTGGCGGCTGCAGGACTTGAACCATTCTGAAAATGAACGAGGCTTGCGTGTCTTGATGTTGACATGCGGCCGCCTTTGTCCATCATGGGAAAAGACGGCTACTCGGCAATCTTTGCCGAGCATTCTTCTTGGCGGTTTCCACCTAGCCGGCTTCACGACAGTTTGAAAACAGCCTAGGTGGGAATCTCGCCACGATCACAAATTGCGGGAAAAGAGGAGGCGTGGAGATCATGCAATCATGGGCTGCAACGGATGCTGGACACGTGTCCGACTAAAAACGCCGTTGCACAGGGAGCAACGCCTGGCCCTATAAATAGGTAGCCAAACGGTCCATTTTCTTTACCCTGCCTTTGCTCTCCGTGCGCCCTTGTCTCTTCCACTTCCTTGCTCTCTGCCTCCGAACGAGCTCCGGCAAACTTCTTCCCTCCGGCGACCTCTTCTCGCGGCGATGTCCACCGGTCCAACCCATTCGACGGCGTCGAGCGGCGCGGCGACCGAGGCCGCGCTCGCGGCGTCGATGGGCGGCGCCATAACTCGTCCCGCGGCGGCGGCGACGGCGGGCAATGTCACCGCCGTCGTCCCTCGGACTTCCTCCGCGCGCGCACCTGCGGCGGGCTCCTCGGCCCCTCCACCGACCACCACAGCAACGGCGACGGTGAACGCCCCCGGCGACGAGGAAGAAGAAGCGGCGGACCTCGGGTCCGGCTACTGGCTGCCTTCTATCGTCGACGAAGACGCCCTCCAAGATTTGGAGGCTGTCGGCTACCTCCCCACTCGGGAGGATTGCCAGTGGAGGGCCGCCTTGGGAGACATCATCCCGGCCCCGGAAGCCGGAGAGCGGGTAATCCTTACCTCCCACCTTGTCAGGGGAATGGCGCTTCCGCCTTCCGCCTTCTTTAGCGAGGTCTTAGATCACTACGGGCTCCAGCCCCATAACATCGCACCCAATAGTATATTAGTCTTAGCTGGCTTCACAGCTCTGTTTGAAGGCTACCTAGGTATTAGGCCTAGTTTAGATTTCTTCAGATACTGCTTCCGTTGCCGGCGACAGACGGTGCCGGACGGCGGACTGGCGACCTGCGGCAGTGTCACCTTCAACTGCCGTCAGGGTCGCCAATGGTATCCTAAGATACCATACCTTGAGTCCGTCAAGGGCTGGACCTCCACATTCTTCTACTGCCAAGACATGGCAGCACCAGGCCGTCAAGTTGGCATTCCGGCATTCGTCAACGCGCCACCCATGCCTCGCCCATGCTGGGACGAGTCGGTGCCCAAGTTGACGGAGGAACTCCGCCTTATTCAAAGGCGGATCGAGTTCCTTACGAGGACGATGGCTCCCCCCCAGCTGGATGGGGTCGACACCGTCATTTGCTGGCTCGGCCGGCAAATCCTTCCCCTGCGGTACAGCCCGCACAAGATGTGTCAGTATTCGCCTACTGACACAGCCTCTCTTCGCGTGAGCGAAGAGATATTGCCGGTCGCCGACCTGGTATTCCGGCTCCGCAGCCTCGTCAAGGCGGGGTCGTTGAAGGCGGTCGAGGGCGTGCCCATGCACACCCACGACAATCCTCCCCTCGAGGTGAATATTTTTTTCCTTTGCCCCTTATTTGACAGCTTTGCCGGCTAGGATTGAGTTCCTTTAACATGTCTTCTTTTTCAGCTCTCCGAGTTGAGGGAGGATGACCTGGCTCCCGACTTCTACGAGTCGGAAGCCGGGAAGACGAAGAAGCGCAAGGCGTCCGGCGCTGCTTCCTCTACGGCGAATGCCGAGAGGAAGAAACGGATCGCGTCGGCTACCGAGCCGACTCTCGCCAACATTGGCGAGAACGCGGGGATTAACATCCCCCGAAGGTACTCAACTTTGCCTTTATCAGACGACAAAACTCTTCAATACTGGCCAATTGACTGTGCTTGCTTTTTGTTAACAGGGAAAGGGTCGCCACCTCCCGGTTGACGACCAGGCTCCTTGGCAAAGGCAAGCGGCCGCAAGGCGGCTCACCGGCCACCGTGCCGCCAACCCCTCAGCTCCACGCCGGCAGCTTCATGGGTGACGCTCGACGTCAGCCCCCAGCTCCGGCCTCAGGTGCTCCGCCAAGGGCCCCTTCCGCCGACCGCGCGCCCAAAACTCCCCTTCTGCTGGCTGAGGCTACGGCCGATGATGCCGCGCAATCGCGCGCCGCCAACGAAGGGTTGCTGGAGTCGACTGCCGGCGGGTCCCGGAGGGCAGCCCCGACTGCGGGAGGCGGCAAAGTCAGGGACCCTTGGTCTACCTTTAAGGAGGCCAAGGAGTCAACTTTGGCTTTTGCCGCCTTTGGGTCGCAGGCCTTCGCCGACTTAGAGGGCGACCTATCTGCTAGTTTCTACCCCTCCGGCATATACATAGTTTTTCCCCCGAGCACTTAGATGGCAAGTCAAAAGAAACTTTGACTGCCGGCTTAGTGGTTATTCGACAATATATTATATGCCTTTGTTTTTTCTTGCAGGGCCTTGTGTCCACCAACGTCGAGCCCGTCTCCTCCCGAGTCGAGATAAACCGGCGCCACCGCGACCTGAAGAAGGAGTGCGAGGCCAAGGACAGGCGGATCGCCGAACTGGAGGCGGCCCGCCAAAAAGATGAAGGTAGGGTTGATCCCTTTCTCCAACTATGCTTTTGACCTATGTTTCCGTCAATCATTTAGCTTAGCGAATCCATATTTGTAGAACTGCTAGACCACGCCCAGGATATCCTGAAGGCGTCCACTGATATGCAATCTCTTATGAATGAAGCTTCAGACTTGGCGGCCGCCAACTTGGAGTTGAAGGCGGCTCATCAAAAGGAGATGGAGGCCCAGCAACTCAAGTTTGCGCAGGAATCCAGCCAGCTCACTGGTGAGCTGGAAAGCCTGCGCAACAAGTTGGCGGAGGCGGAGAAGATGGCTGCGGAAGAGATATCCAAGCAGACTTCTCGCGCCCAAACTGCAGAGGACGCGCTGGCAACTCATATGATTGAGTTGCCGGCTTTCCACAACTCGGTCCTTGGTAATTTCTCGCTCCTTTTTTGATACTGCCATGTTGCTTTAGCCTGAGCCAAACTTATGGCTTTGTTTTTGATGCAGTTCCCGCCGGTTTAGGCGATGAAAAGGTTGTCAGCCCCCGCCTGGATCGCCTTGCGCGTCTGGGTGAGCTGATCGCCGAGACTTTGGCGGCGTCCAAGCGGTTTGCCGCCAAGTTCTTCACTTCGTCTGGCAGTCAGGAGCCGACCGAGTTTAGCGACGTGCCCGCCATCTTGGAGCAGGCGACCAAATTGCACAAAAGCTCGCTGAAGTCGGCGGCGCGGGGTGGAGCCAAGACCGCCCTTGGGTTGTTCATGGCGCACTACCCCGAGGCGGAGATAGAAGCCGTCACCGAAGGCATGCCGTCGACGTACGAAGACGGTAGCGAGGTTGAGCCGGTCGCTGTGCTGGACAGCGTTGCCGGCTACGCCACGCGAGTCGCCGACATGGTGGACACTTCAATCTTCTACCGGCGCCATCCTGTGCCTGGCGGAGAGGGAGCTGGAGCTGCCGGCGCGGCTGAGGCGGAGGGGAGCGATAGTTCTGGGGCTGAAGTTGTCAGCCCCCAAGTCTGATGTAGATGCTCCCCCGAGCCATATCTTTTCTTGTCCTTGCCTCCCACCAGCCTTATTTTGTCGGCCCCTGAAACAATGCAACATTTGTAATATTTGTATATACTTTTGCTGTTGCCTTGTTAGGCGGAAACTAGCTGACAAGTTTTACTTTGTCTTTATTTATATGGCCCGCCTTAATTTTACCCTGACTTATATGCTTGACTTTTTGTATGTTGACGAAACCTCAGCCGGTAACTTTAGCTGAAACAACCAGGGCTAGGCCATTTGTTTAGAATCAGAGACCAAAGCCAACATGTTGGTGTCAAAGACATACTACTAGGCGAACCACATATAAGTAATCAGAGGCAAAGGAATTAGGCGGCGCAAAAAGTTTGTTTTTGCTTTGGGTTGGCTCGAAAGCTGCAAGTATCTACCAGTTTGAACCTTTGCACGGAGCTAGAAAATAGGTAACTTAGATACATAGGGGAAATATGATTGCAAGAAAAGACAAAAGATGGCATGCATCTCAACACATATGAGGAACCATAGACTTTTATTTCATAATCATATTTAACTTATTACAATTATAAATTGCTAAGTGTAGAAAGGACGTAGCTGCTCAATATTCCAAGGCCGTCTTGTTTGCTCGAACGGATCGTCAATGCCTTTCTTGCGCTTGGTTCCCCTTTTTCCTGCCGCCTTCTTGCGCATTTTCTTTTCTTCTTCGTCGCGGATGTCGGCTAGGTAGTAGGAACCATTGAGCAGCGCCTTTGTGACTATAAACGGTCCTTCCCATGGCGGGGATAACTTGTGCAAGCCTTTTCTGTCTTGAATTAGGCGGAGAACCAGGTCACCTGTTCTGAAGCTTCGCTTCCGCACTCTCCGGCTATGATAGCGGCGAAGTTGTTGCTGGTACAAGGGGAGCGATGCAGAGCGACGTCTCTTTCTTCGTCTAGCAGGTCTAGGCTATCCTGTCTTGCACCTTCTACGTCTTGCTCGATGTAGGCTTGGACTCTTGGGGAATCGTACTTCATGTCGGTAGGTAGCACTGCCTATGCGCCATATACTAAGAAGAAAGGAGTGTAGCCGGTAGATCTGTTTGGCGTTGTGCGCAAACTCCATAATACCGGCTGTAACTCATCTGCCCAAGCGCCGGCTGCCCTATGTAGTGGAGCTTCGAGACGAGGCTTAAGTCCTGACAAGACTAGGCCGTTTGTACGCTCTACTTGTCCATTGGATTGAGGGTGTGACACGGATGCCAAATCAAGCCGGATGCCCAGATCGCTGCAGTATTCTTCTATGTCGCCTTGAGACAAATTGCTGCCATTATCGGTGATAATGCTGTGTGGAACTCCAAACCGAGAGATAATTCCCCAGAGAAAATTGGTGGCTGTTCGTGCGTCAAGTTTGCTGATCGGCTTAGCTTCGACCCACTTGGTGAACTTGTCGACAGCGACCAATAGGTGAGTGTACCCACCGCGCGCCGTTTTGAAGGGACCCACCATGTCTAAGCCCCAGACCGCGAACGGCCAGGTGATTGGGATCGTCCTTAGCTCCTGTGCCGGCAAGTGAGGTTGACGGGCGTACAACTGGCAACCTTTGCATGTCTTTACGATGTTCTCGGCGTCTTCTTTGGCGGTGAGCCAGTAGAAACCTTGGCGGAAAGCTTTGGATACAATGGACCTAGCGGAAGCATGATGCCCGCATGTGCCAATATGTATGTCCTTCAGAATTTCCCGGCCTTCTTCCGGCTGTATGCACCGCTGATAGATGCCGCAAGTGCTTCGCTTGTATAGCTCGCCTTGTATTATCGTGAATGCCTTGGCTCGCCTTATGATTTGCCTCTTTAGCACCTCATCGTCTTCCGGCAACTTTTGGTCGATTAGAAAATCGAGGTATGGGATTGTCCAATCCGGCTGTGTTAAGTAGACAGCGAGACTTGCCGCTTCTACCGGTTCTTCTGAGTCGGGGTCCATCAAATCGACGCCTTTAATGGATGGCTTGTGCAATTGCTCCAGGAAGATATCTTTTGGTACCTTTTTGCGTTCCGATCCCAGTCTTGCAAGTGTGTCTGCCGCCTCATTCTCGGCTCTTGGAACATGTCGGACTTCGTAGCCTACGAAGTTTTTTGCAAATTCGTCAACTTTGGCTCTGTAAGCTGCCATTGTTGCGCTTTTCGCATCCCATGTTCCGCTTACTTGCTGCGCGACTAGATCTGAGTCGCCATAACAGAGGATTCTTTTGACGCCTAGGTCGTTTGCCACGTGTAACCCGTGAAGCAAGGCTTCGTACTCGGCAACATTGTTGGTTGCTGTGAAGTGGATTTGTAACACGTAGCTAAGCTTGTCACCTTTAGGCGTACGTAGAACGACTCCAGCCCCCGAGCCTTTGAGCATTTTTGATCCGTCAAAGTGCATGACCCAATATTCTGACTCGAGGAGTGTTGTTTCCTCCATTGCCTCTGTCCAGTCGGCGACAAAGTCTGCAAGTGCTTGAGATTTGATGGCGGTCCGTGGTTTATAGACTATATCAAAGGCGGCGAGTTCGATGCCCCACTTGGCAACTCGACCCGTTGCCTCTGCATTGTTGATTATGTCTCCCAACGGTGCCTTGCTGACTACTGTCACTGTGTGTTCCTGGAAGTAATGCCTAAGCTTTCTGGCGGCGAAGAATACACCATAAGCCAGCTTTTGGTAATGCGGATACCTCTGCTTGGAGGCGGAGAATACTTCACTGATGAAGTAGACCGGTCGCTGCTCACACGCCGCGGCTTCGTTCTCCTTTCTTTCCACAGCCAAGACAACGCTGACAACAGCTCCTGTTGCCACGATGTACAGCAGCATTGGTTCCTGTGATCGAGGTGCTGCCAGTATCGGAGCGGATATGAGGGCCTCCTTAAGTTGTTGCAAGGCGGCGTCTGCCACTGCTGTCCACTCGAAGTTGTCGGATTTCTTCAGTAGCCGGTAGAGAGGCATTGCCTTTTCCCCTAGGCGGCTTATGAAACGACTGACGGCTGCCGCCGATCCGGCTAGGCGCTGCACGTCCTTCAGACAAGTAGGTCTGGATATATTTTGGATGGCCTTGATCTTCTCCGGGTTAACCTCAATCCCTCGTTCTGAGACGATGAATCCGAGGAGTTTGCCGGTTGGGACGCCGAAAACGCACTTGGCGGGATTGAGTTTCATCTGATACCTCCGGAGATTCTGAAAAGTTTCTTCCAAGTCCTCTAGGAGATCTGCCTTCTTTTTTGACATTACCGCGATGTCGTCTACATAGACGTGAACATTGCGACCGATCTGTTCGTGCAGGCAATTTTGCATACAGCGCTGGTATGTTGCCCCTGCATTCTTCAGGCCAAAAGGCATTGTAATGTAGCAGAAAGTCCCATATGGAGTTGTGAAAGATGTTTTCAGCTGATCTGACTCTCTCATCTTGATTTGGTGGTACCCTGAGTTGGCGTCCAGAAAACAAAGCAGCTCGGAGCCTGCTGTGGAGTCTACGACTTGGTCAATCCTAGGCAGCGCAAAGGGATCCTTTGGGCAGCACTTGTTAACACCAGTATAGTCGATACACATCCTCAGCTCTTTATTCTTCTTTGGGACAAGTACAGGATTTGCCACCCAATCGGTGTGTACAACTTCTTTTATGAAATTGGCGGCCTTCAGCCTATTTATCTCCTTCCCTATAGCCTTGCGTCTCTCATCTCCAAAGCGTCTTGTTGCTTGCTTCACCGGCTTGGATCCTTTTATGACGTTGAGCGAGTGCTCGGCAAGTTCCCTCGGTACACCAGGCATGTCGGAAGGCGACCATGCAAAGATGTAACGATTCTCACGGAGGAACTCGACGAGCGCGCCTTCCTATTTGCTGTCAAGGTTGGAGCCGATGACAACTTGCTTAGACTTGTCACCCGGGATGAGGTCCGCCTTTTTTGTGTCTTCTGAAGCTTCGAAAGTCTTCTTGACATCCATCTTTGGCTTTGGCATGGAGTTGTCTGAATCCGCCCCGAGCAGCGCGAGTTCTTCCTTGTGGATGACGGCTTCTGCGAAGGCGGCCATGCGACGCTCGCACTCCTTGGCTTTCTTGAAGTTGCCGGAAACCGTGATGGTTCCGTTTTCCCCGGCATTTTAAGCTTGCTGTATATGTAGCACGGCCTTGCCATGAACTTGGCGAAAGCCGGTCGTCCGAAGATTGCATGATAGGCGCTCTTGAAGGGGACAACTTCGAACCGGAGGAACTCTGAGCGGTAGTTCTCTTTTGGTCCGAAAGTTACCTTCAGCCTGATGCTCCCCATTGGCTTTGCTTGCCTGCCGGGCACTATGCCATGAAAGGTGAGGTTGCTGTGATCCAGCTGATCCTCTGATAGGTTCATGCGGCTTAGTGTGTCGTAGTACAGGATGTTGAGGCTGCTGCCGCCATCCATAAGTACCTTTGTGAGTCTGAAGTTGTCGACAATGGGGTCGACGACAAGGGCGTACTTGCCTGGGTGAGGGACGTGATCAGGGTGGTCGGACCGGTCCCAAGTGATTGCTGCCTCCGACCAGTTCAAGTACTGAGGGACGTCTGGCATTGTCGCGTTGAGTTCGCGCATCTCCGCCTTATCCGCTTTAGCCGAAGGCGTGCCAACAAAGCACACAAGAGATTCTTTGACCTTCGGATACGGCTTCTTTTTCTTGGCGGCTGCGTCATCTTCGCTGGAGATAGACATGTCGTCGTCATCCTCATCCTCCTTGCTGTCTTTCTTGTCGTTCTTCTTTGACTTCTTTGACTTCCAGCCGACTGTGGGATCCTTTTTGAAGTCGTCCATGAAACGGCACTCTCCAAGCATATGGTTGACCTTGCCCAATGAGGCGTGGATGGGACACGGCAAAAGCTTTGCCTGCTCATAAGTGATTCGCGCCGCCTTAGGCCCTGAGCCGGCTTCGCGACTATCTTTCTTATTTTTCCACTTCTTTTTGCCGGCGTTTCCTTGGAACGCTACGGCTACCTCATTGGAAGGTCCGGCTTTGTCATCCGCCGCCTGCTTGCGCTTGTTGTTCCGCTTTGGTATGATGTTGACGTCTGGGTCATCGTCCCGGGCGTCGTCATCCGCCGCCGCGTATTGGGCGGCTAGGTTGAGCATCTCACCAAGGTCCGTGATTTGCTCCCGGACGAGCCTATGACGGAGCAAAGACTTCTTCTGTAGGCCCGTGTAGAAAGCATGGATAGCATGTGCGTCCGAAACACCATGACAGTTGGCATTTTCGGATATCCAGCGGCTGACAAAATCTGTCATGGTTTCGTCCGGCTTTTGGATACAGCGCTGCAAATCCGTGTAGGTATTTGGACGCTTGTATGTTCCTTGGAAGTGCTGGGAGAAAACCTTTTCCATGTCGTACCAGCTATGGATGGACTTTTCAGGAAGGTTGTCGATCCAAGCTCTTGCCGTGCCTTCCAACATGAGAGGTAGGTAGCGGACGGCAATATGGCTGCTCCCGCCGGCAATCTCTATGGCCATGGCGTAGTCGGATAGCCATGAGTCCGGCTTAACGAGGCCGTTGTACCTAGAACAGTTTTTTGACACTGATGTCATGTCCTTGGGGAACGGCTCTTTGCGGATGGTGTCACCGAAGCACTTTGGTCCAGAGTATAGCGGCTCCTTTCCTCTTGCTATGTCTTGTAGGCGGTGTCGTGCGTCTTTTGGATCGAGCTGCCGTGCGCCTCTGTTTGCGTCCGGCTCGTCCTGCGCCGCCCGGCTTATGCTGCGCCTGGGCCCTTCTACCTCCTCTCTCCTCTTGCTGCCAGTGCTACGCTGAGGAGACCGGCTGCGGCCTCTCCTTGGAGGGTCGTTGCCGGCATCTTTTCTAGGCGGCTGCCTGTTGTTCCGGCTACCGCCATTGTCGCGTCTTGGCTGAGGTGGAGGTGGTAGGTCTCCTCTGCTTCCCGTCCTTGAATTCTCGTCCCGCCTTGGCTTTGGCGGCGGGGCCTTCTTTGGAGGTGGCGTTGCCTTCCTTTTGTCGCCATGGCTACTGGAGCCAGACGGGCCTTCGGGGTCGGCGCCGGGTGCAGCTTTGCACTTGCCCGACTTAGACTCTAGGTCTCCCCCGCGGGCATCCGCCATGTGGCCGTAGGAATCAGCGCGAGCTTGTTGTTCTAGGGCCTTTCTTACGAAGTGTCTTGCGTTGGCCAACTTTTCTTCCGTCGTGTAAGTGTTGTCATCCAGGGTATCTAACGCGGCAGCCGCGTTGAGGATAGGGGTGCAGAAGACAACATCCCCCCTTCTATCCACTCGCTGTGGTGCCGTACGCCAATCGAACCCTAGGTCTTGGGCCGTTGTCGTTGCTTGCGTAGGCGGCTCTTTTCCACGGCGGTTTTTTGATGACCTTTTATCCTCGAAGAGTTGCCGGCTTGTTTTGGCCGACATCTTCTCCTGCTCTTTCTTGATCTTCTTCGCAAGGCTCTCAACGTGCTCCTCTCTTTTTCGCAGGAAGTCAGAGTGCTTAAGCATGTTAAGCCTAAGCTCTTCCACTTTGTCGAGTGGGGTGTTTTTGTTCACCGGAGTATTCATGATCTCGTCTACTTCTTTGATGACGGAGAGCAAATCCGTGGGTTTGCTGCTGCCGCCTTTCTCGAGGCCAGTTTTCTTCTTTGCGCACACCTTGTCGGAACTTTCAATGAGTTGGCCGGCAGTGGTGTCTCCGGCTTCTTCCGCCGGCTTGATTTGCGCTTCCGAAGTAACTGGGGTTGTCTCGTGACCGACAACAACCATCATAGCCAGCTTGTCAGGCATGTCTGTATCCGCTGTACCCTCTGAGGGAGCCGGATTTCCACTGGAAAAGCGGGTTTTGATCTTCTCTTCGAAGAGACTAGCATCATCATCGGAGTCAGAGTCTATGTTGACTTGAACGGTAGATCTGGATCCGGCATCTGACATCGCATCCTCCTGCAGAGCAGGGAGGATTGACTCAGGATCGTTGTTTTCCGGCTGGGAGTCGGATCCCAGTCCGACAACTCCGACGAAGTGGAAGTCAGATTCGGCCGTCTCCTGGGAGAAGGCGGATTCAGATCCATCTTTCCGGTCGACTGCTTGGTCGAAGGGTTGGTGGGTGGGGTTGTAGAAACGCGGTAGGCCGTACGCCTCTGGCGTGTACCCGATGAAGACGTCGATCCCTCCGATCGGCACGATTGCGCATCCGATAAGGTAGTCGTCCGCCGGGAGCCAGGACTCATCCGAGTTGACGTAGATGTGGCCGTCAAATCTTGTACGCGACCGACGGCGATCTGCTTGCCCACGCCGCCAAGTGTTCCCGCCTGGAACGTGACGCCAGGAACCTTATGCCCCACGGTGGGCGCCAACTGTCGTGGTATCGGCATATTTGATAGGAGACGGGGGTCCTCTAGCCTACGTATGGATTGTGGGGAAGAAGGTTGGTGTCGTCGAGGTCGGGATTGAACACGGCGAGTTTACCCAGCTTCGGATCCCACAGCGGTGGCGGGATCCTACGTGCTGCTATAATTCACTATGAGGCAATAGCCGTGAACAGGTTACAATGTGTATGATGCGTATTGAAGCGTGCCCTAAAGGCTTCCTGGCGGCCGGCTTATATAGGCGGCCAGACCCCAGGATACAAAGCAAGTACTTGTCCGGCAAGTAATCAGAGTCCTAGACCTAGCCGGCTTAGTTGCCTCCTTCCGTCTTGGGCTCGGTGGCTTGATGGGCTTAGGCCTTCCGCCTTCCTTGGACCGTCCGCCTACTTCCTTGCACGTCAGCTATCTGGGCCGCCCGGCAGGCCTTGGCCTTACCACCCTTGGGCCACCCTGGACTAGCCGGATTGATCCATGCTGGTTATACCCCTAGTTGATATATCCCCAACATGGTGTTCGAGGAGAATGACGGCTCCCTTGTGGAGCAAAGTGGTGTTTCCGTTGTAGGTGATGATCAACCTCAAGATGCTATTCGAAGAATGGGGTTGGGAGTCCACCGCCCCGTTTAACTCTATTATGAGGCTGCTCAACAAGGATCAAACTCTTCACAAGTGGTGGCCACCCCAACACAAGAAACACCCATCGACAACACCGTGCCCAATACGCCTAGCCAAGAAGAAGCACAAGATTCTCCAGCTGCTCCTGGAATTTCCGGAGGGCCGAAAAATCCGGTTCAAACTGGAGTCGGAAATCCGGTGATTCGGAATTTCCTGTTCATGAACCCGGAATATCCGGTCCTGCTGACATTCCCGGTGGTAGCTCGCAGCAAGTGAACGGATAGACGTTGCCTAGAGGGGGGGGGGGTGAATAGGAGATTTAAAACTTTTTCCGAGGAGCCGGAATATCCGGTCCAAGAATGACCCGGAAATTCCGGTATGCTTGATAAAGGCGGAATAAACTAGAGGTTTACTTTAACAAGCATACAACCTAGATATATAAACTAGGCTCACCTATGTGCACCAACAACTTAAGCTAAGCAATACATGTAACAAGATGATAGCTAGCAAGATAGATGACTTCAAGCACGAAGGCTATCACAATGTAAAGTGCATAAGTAAAGAGCTCGGGTATAGAAATAACCGAGGCACGTGGAGACGAGGATGTATTCCCGAGTTCCACCCAAAGGGTGTACGTCTCGTTTGGAGAGGTGTGCGCAACCACAACAGGTTAGCCGCAACGCCACAAAGGCTCACCTTCTTCTCCTGATGAACTCAACCACAAAAGGTTGCGAGTTCACCTTCCACTATTGATCTCCTTTGGGGCGGAGATTGAATCCCGTACAACTCTTGAGGCACACACCCACAACTTAATTGGGGGCTCCCAAGTCTTGAGGCACACACCCACAACTTAATTGGGGGCTCTCAAGTGACCACAAAAGGTCTTGACCACAAAAGGTCTTGGCCACAAAAGGTCGGCCACAAAAGGCGTCTAGGGTCCAAAGACCCAAGAGTAACAAGCTCACAATATTTCACTTCCACGAATCTCGTGGAGAGCACAAACCGATGCAAATGCAATGGCAAGAGCACACGAAGTGCTCAAGTCCTTCACTCTCAAATTCCAACACAACAACAAATGTTTATGGGGGAATAAGAGAGGAAGAACAAAGGAAACCACAAAGGAGTCAAATCCTTCACTCCCAAATCCCACCAAAAGCAACTAATGCTTATGGGGGGAGAAGAGAGGAAGAACAAAGAAGAAGAACCACAAAGGAACTCCAAGAACTAGATCCACTAAGTTCCCCTCACTTAGAGGAGAGATGGATTGGTAGGATTGTAGATCTAGATCTCCTCTCAACTTTCCCTAAAGAATATGGAAGATTCAATGGAGGGATTGAGAGGGAAGTGAGCTTTCCAAGGTCAACAATGGAGTAGGAGAGAGGGGAAAGTCGTGCTGCCTTGGATTAGCTGGGGAAGAAGAAGGGGAGGGGTATTTATACCCCTCCAGGAAATATAGCCGTTGGCTGTTTCGACACTCGGAAATTCCGGTATAAGTGAGACTCGGAAATTCCGGTCACCCGGAAATTCCGGTCCAAGTGAGACTCGGAAATTCCGGTCACCCGGAAATTCCGAGTCCATGAAATTTCCGAGCTGAAATTCCGGCTGGAGTCAGAAGCAAAACCAAACTTTTCCTTAGCCATTTCTGGAAGACTTTTCTGGGTGCACTCGGAAATTCCAAGTAAATGAAATTTCCGAGTTGATTTTCCGGTTCAAGTCAGAACCAAATTCCTCCTTTCCTTAGCCGTTTTCTTGGATAAGCTGGGGAACCGGAAATTCTGGTAGAGCGGAATATCCGACCCCAATAATCCGAATCAGCAAAACACCGAAACGAAAACTGCTATAACTTTCGCAAATGAACTCCAAAAGAGGTGAGACCAATTTTGTTGGAAAGATAGCAACGATGAGCACCCAACAAATATTGTTGGAAATATTGCATCCCATAAATAGAGTAAAATCTCCACACATGGCAAGGTGTGGGACTTTCCTCAAGGTAGAACCGGCAATATTTCCGCCACAGAAAACGCAACAAGTTGTCCAAAGTAAAACCGATTTCGATGAACAAGAGCTTGACATGGAGATGAACCAAGCTCTAACTCCTCACCAACATAAAAGCCAAATAAGAACCAAGAAATATGATATGCCAAGTATGCAAAGGTTTGAGCTCTCCACAACGATGCGATCAAGTTACTAACTTGAGAACCCCTCTTGATAGTACGCCTATCTATCCTATAGCCCTATCAAGATCATACCTTTGCCTTGAGCATTCCACTTGAGTTGGATGAAGACTATCTTGATCTCTTCAAGTGGTTCATCTTTCCTTGATTGCGCGTCCAAGCACATGCTTGATGAAGGCTTCTCCAAATACTCCCCCATGCTCACAGTGGGAGAGTCTCGCTTAGCTTCATCTTCATGTATCCATTGCAAGCACCAAGCATAGGATCTCTTCAAGAAGCTTCTCTTGGTCTTGGTCTTGGTCTTGCACATCTCACCTTGATGACGATCACCACATGACGTCAACCTCCATGAGCTATATGAGATCTTCATTTGATGCAAGCCCATGGGAAGATACCTAACCTCATATAAAGATACCACACACACATATATCATGGGTTAGTTCACAGAGCTATGCGGACAAGTGTTTACCATCCCAAGAGATACATGATCGCTCTTGGTACATCTTGTAGCTTTGTGTGTTGATCAACATCTTGATCAACCTTGTATCTTCCAACATTTCTTCACTAATATGATGTCTTGAATCCTTCAAGACATACTTGCAATATGCTCCACTCAACACATAAGGTTCAAGAGTCCAACACATGAACTCCACAACTCCATGGACATGATCTATAATTATATCTCAATACAAACATTAGTCCATAGAGATTGTCATTCAATTACCAAAACCAAACATGAGGGAAAATGCTCTTTCAGCAAGGCCAAGATCAACCCTCTCCTTCACCGATGGACACCACTCCAATGGTTGATCAAGGCCCTCAAATCTGTCAAGGCGGAGACATGAATGATCAAGATGATCAAGCGATTCCTCCCACCACTCGGAGGGAAATCGAGATCCGCCGTTTGAATAGGGTTGGCACCTCACAAGAATTAAGAGCTCTATCTCTTGACAAGGTGCTTGGTGATGTGAGAAGCAAGGTCTCTACCCGAAGACAACTTGCAAGCTTTAGTGAACATCAAGCTCACATCTCCATGGTGGAACCCAAGAAGGTCTTTGAAGCTCTTGAAGATAAAGATTGGCTTGATGCTATGCAGGAAGAGCTCAACAACTTCGAGCGCAACAAGGTGTGGAAGTTGGTGGAAAGACCCAAAGATTGCCGCAATGTTATCGGCACCAAGTGGATTTTCAAGAACAAGCAAGATGAACATGGCATGGTGGTGAGGAACAAGGCAAGATTGGTGGCTCAAGGTTACTCCCAAATTGAAGGCATTGACTTTGGAGAAACCTATGCGCTCGTGGATCGACTTGAGTCAATTTGTATTCTTCTTGCTTATGCCTCTCATCATAACTTTAAGTTGCAACAAATGGATGTCAAATCCGCTTTTCTAAATGGTCCACTAAATGAACTTGTTTATGTTAAGTAACCACCGGGGTTTGAAGACCTCAAGTATCTGAACCATGTCTACAAGTTGGATAAGGCACTCTATGGCCTTAAACAAGCCCCACGAGCGTGGTACGAGCACCTTAGAGAACTACTTGTAGACCGTGGATTCCAAGTTGGGGAAATCGACCCCACACTTTTCACTAAGAAAGTTAATGGAGAGCTTTTCATTTGTCAATTATATGTGGATGACATTATATTTGGATCGACTAACAAAGCATTCTCTAAGCTTATGACTGACAGGTTTGAGATGTCTATGATGGGTGAGATGAAGTTCTTCCTCGGATTTGAGATCAAACAATTGAGGGAAGGAACGTTCATCAACCAAGCAAAGTACATTCAAGACATGCTCAAGAAGTACGAGTTGCTTGAACTCAAGGGTGCCTCTACCCCAATGCAAACCAAATGCCACCTTGAGCTCAACCCTAAGGGTAAGGATGTGGATCAAAAGGTATACCACTCCATGATTGGATCTCTCCTCTACCTTTGTGCATCTAGACCGGATATAGTGCTAGCCGTAGGAGTGTGTGCAAGATATCAGGCGGCTCCTAAAGAAAGCCATGATATGGCGGTCAAGAGAATCTTTAGATATTTGACTTATACCCCAACCTTTGGATTGTGGTACCCCAAGGATGCAAATTTCTCATTATGTGGGTACACGGATTCCGATTGGGCGGGAGATCAAGATGATAGGAAGTCAACCTCCGGCGCTTGTCAATTTATTGGGAGGTCCTTGGTAAGTTGGTCTTCTAAGAAGCAAAATTGTATATCTCTCTCCACCGCCGAAGCCGAGTATGTTGCCGCCGCAAGTTGTTGCACTCAGTTGCTATGGATGAGGCAAACTTTAAAGGAGTACGGAGTCGAATGCGACAAAGTGCCTCTTCTATGTGACAACGAAAGTGCCATCAAGATTGCTTACAACCCGGTGCAACATTCAAGAACCAAGCATATTGAGATTCGCCATCATTTCATAAGAGATCATGTGGCCCGAGGAGACATTGACTTATCATATGTGGGCACAAGGGATCAATTGGCGGATAACTTCACGAAGCCCCTTGAGGAAGGAAGGTTTTGCTTTTTTAGGAATGAGCTAAATATCATTGATTCGAGGTCCTTAGCTTGATCGCTTGCACACTCACCTAGGGCGTAATTGCATCTTATCTTGTTTAGATGTAGGCATGGAAATAGGGGGAGTGCGGTCCTAATACATTGGACCATCCCTCCCCCCATTATGTCGATATCAAGTGTTCCTTTATCTCTATATTCATTCTTATGACTAATGAGCTAAAACGACGAGTATTGGTTATGTACCCAAGATACATCTTCGCGGTAACATGCCATACACTCCTACATGGTGGCCTCGGCCACCGACCTCTTCTCTTTGAAGAGTTGATTTTATTTGGAGCTTATTGTTGCTATTTACCCTCCTTTTCATGCATGTGGGAAACCTACTCAACTTGGCGCTTTATGTTTCGTTTTGGTACTTGTGAGTTGAGTATGGTGTACCAATGACAGTTTGGAAATCTATCCCAAGCCTACTTCCCCCCCTGAAAACATTTCTCTCTATTGCACACAAGTCATCCATTTGAAAACTGGGATTTTAGTTCAGCAGGTCGGAATATCCGGTTCATTTATGAATCGGAATATCCGGTGACTCGGAATTTCCGGTGTAAGTTACACTCGGAATATCCGGTCGGGCAGTTTGTCCAAAAATATAAGGGCAGGCTCGGGGTGAAGGGCTCATTCGTGCCCTTCTTCCACCCCCGACCTCTCTCTCCTCCAACCGCCGCCCCTGCTGCTCCAAGATCCCTCCGGAGCACTCCGACCGCCGGGGAACCTCTTTCTTGGCCGGATCTGCTCCTCCTCCGCCCCGGGAACTCACTCCTCCAAGAAATGGCCTCAATGGATGAGGGTAACTTCACTTTTCTTCTTCCTCATGTGCTTGCACTAGGATCTTGATGTGGAGTTATTTGTTTCAATATTGCTTGGTAGAGATTGTTCCTAGCACTATTCCCTGCCATCTACATACATTAGTTTTGCATTGTGTTGGATCGATCTAGTTTTAGACCGAGTCAATCTCAGATCTGCACTGCTTCTGTTTGGGTCGGAATTTCCGACTCAGTTTGACTCGGAATTTCCGGTCCCCCGGAATTTCCGGTTGTGTCTGAATCGGAATTTCCGAGCCAAACACTGCAGTTTTAAGATTAACTCATGTTTAACTACATACGATTCATCAAATGCCTACCTAATGTGTGCATAATCTCCTGACTTGTGTGCACTTACCTTATGCTACCCACTATGCTCAAATTCACAGGTTCTAGTGGGAGTCCGTCCGCTGGGGCATACAAGGAACACATCAAGGGCACCTGTTCACAAGAACCCTGTCAACAAGGGTAAGGGTCCTGCCTCCTCCAGCAATCCACCTATTCAAAGGCAGAAGAAAGCTGTTGCTAGCAAGCCACCATCCAAGAAAAAGAAGAATGCCCCTATTCCTCAACGTCAGAACTACTCAAAGATGAACTCTGTTGAATATTCTCAGCTCAGACAATGGGATTGGTACCTTAGGCCAAGGGACAACTCTCTGGATGATCGCAGCTATTGGTGCCAAGAGCAAGAGCACATACTCGTGGATCTCTACCTCTCTCTATCGAAGCCCATTCGGCCTATGCATCTTGCAACTCTGCAGAAGAAAGCCTCATTTGTTGAAGCTATTCATATTGTCAAGACAATGGGCTTGGAGAGGCTGGTGCTCACTCGTTGTCCTTACAACTCTCAGCTTGTGATGCAGTTCTTTGCCACCCTAGTGATCAAGGGTGACTCGAAAAAGACTATGAAGTGGATGACTGGGGAATCTCTCTGTGAGTCCAACTTTGAGGAGTTTGCCAAGGTTTTGGGCTACAGGTTTGATGGTGACAATCCTCAAGGCTATCGCATGCACCACCCTTACAAGCTCAACAAGAAGCAAACAATGCACTTATATGGTGAGGGAGCCACCCCTGGCAATTCTCGAGACTTGCTTCCACTTTATGATGTTCTTGTGCGCATCCTCCGTGAGAACATTGCACCAAGTGGTGGCAACAACGATAATGTGGTGACCCCTCTATGCAACTTACTCCTTCATGCCAACCGCATTGTGGAGGACCCTGGTTCTGATGAAGACTGGAGTGTGGATGTTATGGATTACATCTACAATGAGATGTATGAAGCCATGACCACCAGGGTCACTATTCCCTATGCTCCTTACATCATGAAGCTCATCAAGTTCAAGTTTCCTGACTATAACTTCAGCAATGATGAGACGGAGCCGCATGACTTCAAGAAACTTTATGAGAAGAAGACAGTGGTCAAGCCCCCTCCTAGGACTTCTTCTAGCTCAGCTCAGGGTGGCTCTTTTATGGGTGATGCTAGGAGGGCTGCTGCTCCTACTTATGTCCCAGCCACTCATGCGAAGGTAAAGAAGCTGAATTGGTTCCAACGCAACGTCCTATGCATGAATGTGGACATCCGCAAGGAGCAATACACTGCCTACAAGGATCGCCGTCAGCTGGCCTACAAGCAAGACTTGATCCTTCATCATGCGTCTGGCTCTCCTGCTCCTGCAGAACTCTCTGATCCCCTGACCTTTGCTCAGTGGAACCAGGGTTCCTTGGCTCCGTGGACTCAGATTGACCATGACCTTGGCGGCAGCTCGTACACCACTGGACATGATTATGATGATGAGGAGGAATATGATGATGAGGAGGCAGAGTATGAGGAGGATGATGAGGATGATGATGATGCTGATGATGATGATGAGGAGACCCCCTCGGACTGAAGACCTCCATGGGACGTAGCATCGCTCCTCTTCCTTTTTGGCGTTTAGATGCCAAAGGGGGAGAAGTTGCTCTAGTAGGACTTCGGGGATTTGCAAGGGTTCGGGCACAAGCATATGCGTTTACCATTTATTTGCGCTTGTGTCCATTTATCTTGTTGTTGAACTCTTTTATTCTCTATGTGTGATGACTATGTGTATTGAGACAATGTTATGCTATCATTATCCTATGGTTGAGACTTCAAATTTATTGGGTTGGTATTCTCTTCATATCTTATATACACAAGGTATGAAAATCTATCTAGTCTCAAATGCTACCATAACCTTACATTTTGTCTCCTTTCTCCTATGTGATATCTTGTGTTTGTTGTTATAAAATTGCTCTTATCCTTTGTCATATTGTGTTGCTTACATGCACTTGTTTAGGGGGAGCCATTTTCTGTCAAAAACATGATATTGCATTTTGTTTCTTTGCAAATCTTGGTATTGTCATCTAACACCAAAAAGGGGGAGATTGAAAGAACATGTCTTAATCCCTAGTGTTTTGAGTGTTAGTTAACAATACCAGTGATGTACTAATCCTATTGCTAAGTATTTCAGTTTGTGTGAGTTGCATATCACATATCCCAAAGCCAAAATGTAGAGAAAAATAGTTTCTGGAATTCTTCCCAGAATCGGATTATTGGAACCGGAAATTTCCAAGATCAGAAATTCCGGGTCTCCTATACCTAACAGAAAAATGGTTAAGAAAATTTCAGAAAGTGGTTCTGACTTCAACCGGAAATTCAGCTCGGAAATTTCACTGACTCGGAATTTCCGAGTCACACTCAGAAATTTGGCTAAGTCAAGATCAGAAAGTGGTTCTGACTTCAACCGGAAATTCAGCTCGGAAATTTCACTGACTCGGAATTTCCGAGTCACCCTCAGAAATTTGGCTAAGTCAAGATCAGAAAGTGGTTCTGACTTCAACCGGAAATTCAGCTCGGAAATTTCACTGACTCGGAATTTCCGAGTCACCCTCAGAAATTTGGCTAAGTCAAGATCATAAAGTGGTTCTGACTTCAACCGGAAATTTCACTGACTCGGAATTTCCGAGTCACCCTCAGAAATTTGGCTAAGTCAAGATCAGAAAGTGGTTCTGACTTCAACCGGAAATTCAGCTCGGAAATTTCACTGACTCGGAATTTCCGAGTCACCCTCAGAAATTTGGCTAAGTCAAGATGTCGAAGACGTTCTGATCTCAACCGGAAATTCAACTCGGATATTTCTCAGACTCGGATATTCCGGGTGACCCGGAATTTCCGGGTCCCCGAGGCAGCCAACGGCCAGATTTTGGGAGGGGGTATAAATACCCCCTCACTCACTCAGGAACAGTTAGCTCTCAGATTTTCTCTCTCCTACTATTCTTGAAAGCTCAAATCAACAAGATCTCCCAATCCCTCCATCCAAATTCATTGATCTTTGAAGGATTGGAGAAGAAGGCCCGGATCTACATCTTCACCGAAGGGATTTGCATTTCCTCCTCATTCACTTGGGGATTTCGTGGCTAGGGTTTCCGGTGGGAAAACCTAGTTCACCATTGTTGTAATCTTGGTGTTGCCTTGACCTTTTGTGGTCCTTGACCTTTTGTGGTCATCTTGAGAGCCCCCAATTAAGTTGTGGGTGCGTGCCTCAAGCGTTTGTAAGGGATTCGATCTTCGCCCTAAAAGGGGATCAATAGTGGAAGGTGGACTCGCAACCTTTGTGGTTGAGTTCATCGGAGAAGAAGGTGAGCCTTTGTGGCGTTGCGGCTAACCTGTTGTGGTAGCGCACACCTCTCCAAACGAGACGTACACCCTTGGGTGGAACTCGGGATTACATCTTCATCTCCGCGTGCTTCGTTTGGTTCCCCTTATCTTTGCTCCCTTACTTGCTTGTCTTGTTAGCTTGTTTATCTTGTTATTGCTTAGATTGTCATTTAGGTAAATTCACCGTAGTTGCATATCTAGAGAATTTACCTTTGTGTTGAGCCTAAATTTGAAAAGACCTAAAATTTGTAATAGCACCTATTCACCCCCCCCCCTCTAGGTGCCGGATTCCCGTTCAATACCCCCTCTTGGAGTTACAAGCATCTACTTGTCCAAAGCACACACGAGTAACGGAGAGCATGCAAGATCATTAAATAGCACACACATGATATATTATGAAACAATAACTTTAGTACTAAATATTCATCGGATCCCAGCAAACACAACATGGAGAATTACATAACGGTGATCTTGATCATGATAGGCAGCTCACAATATCTAAACATGATAGCACAAGAGGAGAAGACGACCATCTAGCTACTGCTATGGACCCGAGAGTCCAAGGGTAGACTACTCACGCATCAATCCGGAGGCGATCATGGCGACGTAGAGGCCTCCGGGGACGATTCCCCCTCCCGGCAGGGTGCCGAGGAGCAGTTCTGATCTCTCCCGAATTGGTGTTGACGGCGACGGCGGCTCGGGACCCGTGGAGGAAATAATGAATACCATGCGACTTTTAAGTTTTGGGGGGGGGGGGGGGTACTTATAGGCGGAAGGGCAAGGTCGGTGGGCGCCCGAGGCCGCGTCACCACGTGCTCGCGCGAGCCCTATGCTGGCCGCGCCAGCACCAGGTGACGGCGCCTCGGTGCCCCACTCCGTCACGTCTTCGGTCTTCTGGAACCTTCATAAATCAAAAAATAATTCTAGGATGTTTCTTGTCCAATTTCAAGAATATTTTCTTAAGTACTTTTCTGAAACCAAAAACAGCAGAAAACATGGAATTGGCACTTTGTCATCTTGTTAATAGGTTAGTCCCAGAAAATATATAAAACTATATAAAATGTATAGAAAACATGTAATAACATGGTATAATATAACTTGGAACATAAGAAATTGTAGATACCTTGGAGACGTATCAACGACGTAGCCGACCTCAAGGTCGTGTAGAGGACGTAGACCTCCCAGCAGCACTAGAGTGGCACCACGCAGAGCGTCACACATGTACGGTGAAGTCGACGGCCTCCGAAGCTCCAGTCCAGGACGAGCAGCGGAAGAACGGGACCAGAACACCAACAGCGCGGCAACGGGCGTATGGTGGAGAGAACTTTCTTCTCGGCGCAAGTCCAACGGGGGAATCACGTTATCGATAAGAAATAAGAGGAAGAATTGGATGAATTAAAAGGCCAGGGGTGCACCTCTATATAAAGGGGCAAGGGAGCAGCCAACCTTGCCAGGCTGGCGGTGTGGGACTATTCCCACACACCAGCCGTCCATGGCTGGTGCGCTGGCCTAGGTCGGCCCCATGTGGCCCACCTAGGGCCGGCCGAACTCCCCCTTCCCCTTTGGGGGGAACTTTCCCCCCTCATGGGCCTTCTTGCAAGAGAAGGCCCATTTATGGTATTTTGCCTTTAAAAATTAAGAAAAAATTAAATAAAATTATATTTAACTATTAATTACATTAATAAATATTACATAATTTATTCCGGTTCCGAAAACTATTTCGTCGCTGCCCGATCTCCATCGGACCATTCCGGAACGTTCCCGGTGTTCTCTATTTCTTAATTTCTCTTCCGGTAAATTTGTCGACTCCCCTTAAGTGTGTTACCCTAGCGGTTTGAAATAATAACAGACATGATCGAGACAACTCTCCGATCAATGACTAATTCGTGGGCCTGGACGCCCAGAATTAATCCTTGTGATATAATGCATAACTTTGTCGTTCGAACCTAGACGTCGAGTCTTAAAACTTTTGCCATAGCGATACTTAGCGTGTCCGAAACTCGTTCATAGATATCTCCATACCTAGCTTGATCTCGTTATCGACAACACCATCTTCTACTCGTCCATGATATTATGTCCGGGTGACCTAGTCACATGCTTGCAAGCTCATTTGACATAATCTCATCGAGTTGGCCCTAGAGTATCTATCCTGCTATGCGGACTAGCAAATCCCGCTTTTGATCCCTCGTATCAACATACTCCCTTCCGAATACCCGAGAGGAACACCTTTATTGTCACACTATTAAGATATGATGTTTGATGCAATCAAAGTATCTTTCAGAAATAGCAATAAGAGTTGATCTCACGGTCGAAGGTGTAATGACTACGTCCTACATAGATTGGGTATGTCCATCACATTGTTCTACTAATGATATGACTCCATTGTCAACTGACGCCATGTCACGTGATCGGGAAACCTCGATCATCAATTGCACAATGAACTAGTCACGTAGAGGTTACTATGGACCTGGTTGTTTTACGTATCACACATGTATTAATGTTTCTGCTTAATACAGTTATATCATGACATAAAAGACGTATTATAAACAAACGAGATATGATAAATAAAACACTTTATTAATTTCCTCTAGGGCATATTCCTTCAGAAATCTGCCGGGGAAATTTCTTCCCAGAGGGGGGAAATCGTCGCCATCATAATCGTCATCGAGCTGCACTTCATCGGGATCATCATCACCACCATCTCCACCACCGACACCATCATCTCCATCGGTCCACTTCATTCCCGATGTAACATCTAGGGCTAAATCTTGTGTGTTTGATAGGGGAAACTCTCCTGGTGTTGATTACTATTGCTATTAAGTGAAATCGTTGAATTAAGGTTTATGTTCAGATTGTTACCCATCATTATATCACCTCTGATCATGTTCCAAATGATATGATGTGAGTAGTTCGTTTAGTTCTCTAGATGTTAGTAGTGAACTATTTGAGTAATATTTAACGTTTTGATATTTAAATTGTGGTGCTATTCTTCTAGTGGTGTCATGTCAACGTCGACTACATGACACTTCACCTTTATGGGCCTAGGAAAATGCATTGTGTATTCGAATATTAATTATGGGGTTGCCGGAGTGATAGATACCTAAACCCCGGTTGTATCTCGATGCATAAGGTATGGTAGGATCTTAGAGTTTAAAGTTGTGGTTAGATTTATCTTAATTACTTTATGGTATTTGCAGAATGTTACTAGGGGTATAATCACAAGTATGTATTAGTCCTGTAAAGGGCGGTGCATTAGCATAGGTTCACCCACACAACACTTATCGAAACACTAAAGATTAATCATCTATATGAAGCGAAAGCACTAGATAGAAATCTCGTGTGTACTCAGAAATGTTTGGTCATTATAAGTAAACAAACCGGATTGTCCTTTGTTTTAAAAAGGATTGGGCAACCCGATGTAATTATAATTGTTACACTTTATTTACTAGCACTTTATTTATTTGTATTATCAAAAACTACTAAAAACTTATTTGCTAGTGTTTACAGTGAAATTCTAATCAAAATCAGTCAGCACCTTCTGCTTCTTGTTGGGTTCGACACTCTTATTTATCGTCGAAATTGCTACGATACACACCCTATACTTGTGCTCATCAATCTATCACCATGACCGCTCCTTCTTATACTCTTGATCGGGCATCACCGTCTTCTTCTCAGGCGATGACATGACGAGCGATTTGTGGGCGGAAAGAATGAGGTCGATGTGAGGTCGTGAGGATTGTTATATTGGTGCCAAGTGGTGCGAATACAACCCGAATCTACGCGACCGGCGGTTACAATCCACACCAAGCTTTGTAATACGGAGCGACGCAGCGGTTTACTGGCGGCTGTTTGTGTGCAAGATGTTCAGCAATTCACGTAAACGTTTAGGGTGGGTCTTGAAAAAGTGGTCTCACGGGTCAGGAAAAACGTTTTTTTGCTGTCCGTCCCGTGGGTGACGGTTCGAGTTCTGAGGCGATTTTGGTGGCGATCTGAATCTCGGTCGCCGTCAACGGCCCCGTCAAGGTCGCCGGTCTCCCGATCACTCCAGTCTCCGACTCCTGTCCTCGCCGCCCACCCTCACCGTGAGTCTCGCAGCCCTTTTGGGTCGGAGAGCTGAGTCTCGCCCAATCAAAACCTTCCACCATAAGCCTTTCGTGCAGGTCTAGGGCACGATCGTAATACACCTAAATTCCTAGATCCGGGTGCCTGTTTGTTGAGTGCAAGACATGGATAGAATGAAAGATCTGATGAAGAGCCTTAAGTTGTCAGAGATGGAGAGTAAGGGGCTGAAAATAGGTTGGACAGATGGGAAGCAGGTTGGGAGCGTTGAGCCCCAGGCGATGGCGAAGCTGCTGTCAGACAAACCTGCTCATGAGGATGCGATGGCGACAGCGTTAGGGCGCGCCTGGTGCCCGCTGAAAGGGGTTTGTTGCAAGGATCTGGGTGAGAACCTTTTCCTATTCACATTCCGACAAGATTCAGGCAAGAAAAAGGCCCTCTTTGAGGGTCCATGGATGTTTAATAAATCATTATTAGTGCTCGAGGATTTTGTGCCGAGTAAGACGCTGAAAGAATATGAGTTCAACACGGTACCGATATGGGTTCGAGTTTTGGACTTGCCACTTGGTATGATGAATCGCGAGTCTGGGGAAAGGATTGGTGATGATGTCGGAGAATACATGGATGTGGAGGTAGGAGAGGATGGAATGGCAGTTGGAAAATACCTGAAGGTGAAAATCCGTATTCGCATCAAGGAACCTCTAAGAAGAGGTTTCACCCTTGATATGGGGTGGTCGAAGAAATGGTGTCGGTTTGAGTACGAGTACCTTCCTGACTTCTGCTACAGATGTGGTTTGTTGGATCATATTGACAAGAATTGCTCAATGTCTTTGGGTAAAGGTGAGAAGCCGCAGTTTGGAAGCTGGCTCAAAGCTTATATTCCACGCACAAGCAGTGACCAAAACAGGTTTAGGTGGGATAATGGGAGATCAGTTAGTGATTTATACGGGTCTGGAAATAATAGAAAATTTGGTTTCACCTCTTCGGGTGGTCGTTTGGGCAGTGAGAGTGAGAACTGGAGAAAGAACACCAACCAGAAGTCTTTGGGAGCTGAGGAGAATAATCCTGTAGTGGCAGATAAACATTGTGGAACTGATAGCTATGACCTGGATAAGAACACACAAGATCAATTGCTGCTCATTGAAGGGAGTAATAAAGAAATCACACAAGTGGACAAGGATAGGATGAACCACGCAGAAGCTCTGCCGCAGAAAACTGAAACAGAGGAGAGAGATGTGACCATGCATGGGGAGGATCCCAAGGCCATGCACGTTGATCAGCATGGGGATGCCACTCTTCTGGACATAAGTTCTGGGCACCATGATAATGCAGTTAAGACTACGACGCTCAAACGCTACAAAGCTAAAGCTAGGACCTCGGCAGTTGGCTCTGGTACAGGTCAGATGACTGAGAATAAGGAGGGAAATAACAAGAAGTGGGGCTTGGAGGATGATTTAGTGAACATGGAGGTGAACCAGAAAAATAAGAAAATGAAGGGTGATGAGGAGGGAGTTACAGGAGCATCAAATGTGAGCGCGGGGCTGCCAGGTCAGCTCCGCGAGAACCAATGAAACTTTGTGGATGGAACGGCCGGGGTATGGGGAATGGGCCGGCCGTTCATGGTCTTCTGAATCTTCAGAAGAAGGAGGACCCCGACATTCTTTTCTTGTCCGAAACCAAGTTGGATAAGAAGGGAATTGAGAAGCTAAGATTTAAGATTGGTATGCCTCATGTGGTTTTCAAGGAATGTGATGGAAAAAGTGGTGGTTTGGCAATGTTCTGGAAGCGAGAAATAAATCTGAGTTTGAGGTGGTTGGGTCGTATGCACATTGACGTCGACATTACAGAAGCTGATGGATTTAAATGGCGTTTGACTGGTATCTATGGGGAGCCTAGAGCTGAAAAGCGGGAGGAGACTTGGAGGCTGCTCCGAACTTTGCATCATCAAGCAAAACTCCCATGGGTTTGTATCGGGGATTTTAATGAAATCTTGTATAACTTTGCGAAGCAAGGAGGTATCCCAAAGTCTCAAGCTCAAATGGATCGTTTTAGAGATGCTCTATCCTTTTGTAATCTGAATGATCTCGGTTTCGAGGGTGATATTTTCACTTGGCGTAATAATAAATTTCGTGTTGAAGGTTATATCCGTGAGCGTCTTGATAGGGCTGTGGCTAACCCCGAATGGTGTGCTAGATTCCCAGGCTATAAAGTGGTTAATGGTTGTCCAGAACATTCTGATCACCGGCCAGTTTTATTATTTGTTGATGGTTCACACAGGAGACCTCGACCACGGCCAAATCTTCTAAATAAAAGATTTGAAGCGAGATGGCTGTTGGAGGAGGATTGCGAAAAAGTGGTGAACTTGGCCTGGCAGGAGGCTGCTGAGAGGGGGGCAACTACTACTATGGAACTACTTCGGTCCGTGTCCAAGGATCTTCACACATGGAGCCATGATGTTTTGGGAGATCTACAACAACGTATGAAAAAGTTGCGTACTGAACTGGAATCAATTAGAAGAGCTGATATTTCAGAGGTGAATGTTACAAGGGAGCAAGTTGCTAAATACAAATTGGAACGTCTTGAAGAGCAATTAGATCTTTTTTGGAGACAACGGGCACATGTGCATTGGCTAGAGAAGGGGGACAGAAATACTAGTTATTTCCATGCATGTGCATCCGAGAGGAAGAAAAAGAATACTATAAAAATGTTAAAGGGAGATGATGGTGTGGCCGTTGAAGGGGAGGAGGGCTTGAAGGCTCTCATTACTAATCATTTTACTTCCTTGTTTACTCCCATGGCAGGTGCACCACTAGAAGGTATTCTTGAGTCACGACACAAATGAATGAATTTCTGACAACACAATATACAGAAGATGAAGTGAAAAAAGCACTTGATGATATGGGTGATCTTAAGGCCCCTGGAGCTGATGGCATGCCGGCTATATTTTATAAAAGGTTTTGGGGGACAGTTGGTGAGACTGTGGTTAAAGAGGTGCTACACGTGTTGCGAGGTGGCAGTATACCAGAGGGATGGAATGAGACTATTGTCGTACTAATCCCAAAGGTTAAGAACCCTGATCGGATAAAAGATCTTCGCCCTATTAGCCTTTGCAACGTGGTGTATAAACTGATTTTCAAAGTCATCGCTAATCGACTTAAGGTTATTCTCGGGGATGTTATATCCCCAAATCAGAGTGCTTTTGTTCCGGGAAGACTAATTTCAGATAACACAATACTAGCGTATGAAATGTCACATTTTATGAGAAGGAAGAGGAAAGGAAAAGATGTTTTTATGGCACTGAAACTTGATATGAGCAAAGCATATGATAGGGTGGAGTGGCCGTTTCTGGAGGGTATTATGAGGAAAATGGGATTTGATAATGCTTTCATCCAGCTTATTATGAAGTGTGTGTCAACAGTGTCCTATAGATTTCGGGTAAATGGTGATCTTACAAGTGTTGTCTCACCTGGGAGGGGCCTTAGACAAGGGGATCCTATTTCCCCTTACCTTTTCCTCCTATGTGCTGAAGGTTTTTCGGCTATGCTGCACAAGGCTGAAACAGATGGTCTCATTAGAGGGATTCAACTTGCGCCAACTGCGCCTCGAGTTAGCCACCTTTTGTTTGCGGATGATTCCTTGCTGCTGGTTGAAGCTAGTATCCAAAGTGTTGAAACCATCAAAGCTATTCTGAATTTGTATGAGGAGTGCTCTGGACAGGTTATAAATAGAGACAAATCTTCAGTTATGTTCAGCGCAAATGCAACACATGCCCGGAAAAATCTGCTGCTTCAAGCACTCGAGTTAGGTGTGGAATCTTTAGAAGGTAAGTACCTTGGGTTACCAACATATATTGGCCGTTCCAAAGCTAAGTGCTTTGCTTACATCAAGGACAAAATTCTGAAAAGAATTCAAGGGTGGAAGGAGCGCCTTATGTCTACGGCAGCAAAGGAAATCTTTATCAAAGCTATTGCCCAGGCCATTCCCACGTATGCTATGGCTTGTTTTGACCTGTCAAAACAACTTTGTGATGAAATTAGCAAAATGGTTTGTCATTATTGGTGGTCTCAGAATGATGAAGTCAAGAAAATGCACTGGATTGGATGGGAAAAAATGAGATTACATAAGGAGGAAGGAGGTTTGGGCTTCCGAGATTTATACTCCTTCAATCTCGCAATGCTTGCACGAACGGGGTGGAGATTGCTGCAGTCCCCAGACTCCCTTTGTGCTCGTGTCTTGCGTGCTAAGTACTATCCAGAGGGAAATGTTTTGACAGCAAAACCACAAGCTGGAATGAGCTATGTGTGGAGGAGTATACTACGAGGTATTGAAGTCCTAAATGAAGGGATCATTTGGAGGATAGGAGACGGGTCCAGTGTTCGCATTTGGGAGGACCTCTGGTTACCAACTGGTTCCACTCGAAAACCTACTACTTACAGGAATGGTTGTGATTTGAACCTTGTTTCGGAGCTAATTGATGCCGATACATTAACCTGGAACCAACAAAAAGTTAATCAGGTTTTTGTTCCTGCGGATGCCGAGCTAATACTAAATATTCCGTTGCGGGCGGACTCGGAGGATTTCGTTGGCTGGCATTTTGATAATAGAGGTTTGTTCTCTGTCAAATCGGCTTACAGGGTGCATGTTCAAATGGAGAAACAGAAGGCAGTGAGGCAAGAGGGACAAGGATCGGAAGTTGCTTCGGTCAAACAAGAAGTTTTCTCTAAACTCTGGAAGGTGAAATGTTTGCCTAAGGTACATCATTTTCTGTGGCGTTTCGCACATAATAGCCATCCCTTGTACATGAATATTGCCAGGAAGGGAGTGGAGCTTGATACTAGATGTTCAGTCTGTCAAAAGCTCTTCGAAGATGGCGGACATCTTTTTTTGAATTGTAAATTTTCTAAGCAAAGATGGCGCGCACTCCTGCTTGAGGACGTCAGGCTAAAGCTTTTGCCGTGCCGATCTTCGCTGGAAGTGCTTCAGGAAGTTCTTGCCCTACCGGAAGCTGAGCAACTCCTGACTGTGTCGTTGCTTTGGAACTGCTGGACTGAACGTAACAAGGGTAATCATGGAGAGAAACGTTTAGCTGTTGATCAATTTCAGTACCATGCAAGAAGATGTGTGGACGAATGGCAGCAACATATAAAAAAGAAGAAACAGGGAACAAGTATGCAGCAGGAGGTGCGTTGGACACCACCAGTTCTGAATTTCCTGAAGATCAACGTTGATGCCTCCTTTGATGATAAGAAAAAGAGAGGTGGCTGGGGTGCCATATGCCGAGATGATTCCTCTTTGATACAGTTTGCTGCTGGTGGTGCTTTACATAATGTTATTGATGCTTTTCATGCTGAAGCTTTGGCGTTGTCTAACGCAATTGATGTGGCTGATCAATATGGTGTGGGACGAGTGGTTTTTGAGACCGACTGTAGTAATCTGAATATGGCCGTCAACACCTATGACTACGACTTCAGCCCCCTGGGAGTGCTCTTTGCTGATATGAGATACAAACTCCGTACACAGTTCATTGATGCTAGTCTTGTGTTTGCACCGAGAAGCTGTAACAAAGTTGCTCATGAGGTAGCAGCGTTGGGTTGTCGTGTACCTCATGGAGAACATGTTCTGTGGACTGAGAGCTACCCGTCTATTGTTACCCGTATGGTAACCGGCGATCTTGCCGTGTTTTAATGGAATACCAGTGTTCTATCTAAAAAAAAAAAAAAGTGGTCTCTAGATGTAATCTGACACATGTCCGGCGCCAGTGGAGATGTTGTAAGGATATCTCACGGACACGTGTGGCCCCCTGCACAACAAACCCCTGCCGCGTGCAGCCGTGCTCCACGCTTCACGCCTCCCGCGCGCACGCACAAGTCGAGGAGCGCCACTCCAAGCCTACTACCGCGCGTCGTCCCCGTCCCCGTCCCCGTCGCCGGCGACTGCGAGCCACCCTACCCACCCACCGATGGCAGCCGCTAGGGGAGCCGCGTCCCGCTCCCCTCTCCTCCTCCAACACCACCTCCCCCAGGTCGGCCGTCCCCATCTCATCCACCCTTCGTGGCCTCGTCCCGCAAGTGCAGGACCATTTCTCTACCGTCTCCGGTTCTCCGGCCTCGCTCTGGCGCAAGCTCGCGTTTTCGGTTGTATTCCTTGACTCAGTTTCGCGGTTTGTTGGGTTCTTGCAGGTGGCAGCCGGCGGGGCAGGCTCGCTGAGGGTGGGCTCGCTCGGGGCCGGACGGGATAAGCGACCACGGGTCAGGGGCGGGGTTAGGGTTTTCGCGCGCTACTCCTCTCAGTCTCAGGCACAAGATTTCTCCACTCGCCTCCAAGGTAATTCAGTGACTGGTCGGGGCGTCTGTGACACTTATATTCATTATTTCGTTTCGTGCACATAATGGTGAGGTGATTTCCATATGAGTGAGTGAGCGATATGAAACTGGAAATACTCGTGTCGATTTCGAGATGGTTGTTCTGTTGACAGTAGGTGTTAGATGGATGAGTAATATGGGGACTGGGGTTGAATTGAATGTGTGGAGTTTCTTTTAAACTTACAATTGGTGCTTCAAATTTTTTTGGCCAAGTGCAGATAGAGCTGGTGAATTGCCGACATTAGTTGAGGATCTTCTCCAGACGTCCATTAGTACAGGGCCTCGGGGTGCCTTTAGAATGGCACAAGGAATCCAAGCTGTCCTTGGGGTTGGTGGGGAGTGGCTAAATGACTTCTCAAAGGTTCTTTCTCGTTTTATTTATCCTTCTTATGTTATTGTTTCTGTAAAGCTTGTGTGATTAAAAATATAATTTTTCTTCAGACATTAAAATAAATCATATTTCACACAGTTATAGACTGACGAACATAGTATGCTTTTGTATTCATTTGGTGGCATATAACTGTTAGCATGACTAACAGAGATGTATCCATACACCCCCTTTCTAGCTCATTCTAACCACAATGGCATACTTGTTGTTGCTGAATTCAGCGTGCGAAGTAATTATACCATGTTACACAATTTATTCATTGTACAATGGAGTTGTCTCCATTTGTTTCTGCCGTTTATGTAAATAACCTGTTGTTGTTGAATAATTAGGCGATTTATCATATGATTTAATTCCCAATAACAGTGAACAATTCATGACTAGAATAATACATAATAAACTAATCATGTGATCTACGCAAACAGTAGATAAACATATTGAATCTAGAGCACATAATACAAGTAGGAACTCTAGTAAAACTTCATAAAGGAAGATCAAGAACACATACGGTACAGCGGCAGTCGCACCGCTGGAATTCCCCGTGTCGTCGCCCATGTCATCGATGAAGAGCCTGGCGATGTCGGGGAAGAAGTCGTCGTTTGAGAAGAACTCGAAGCCAGTAGTCGCGCGAGTGCGCTCCACAAAAACCTGATCGCCCCTCTCCCATCCAGGATCACAAGAGGCGGGGTTCCGGAGGCCTACTGTCCCTTCAACCGGTGCACACCGGAAGACGGGATGGAGAAGACTTGGTAGATGGCGGGGCAATGCTTTGTAACGGTGTGAGACCATGTATCTCGTAGTGGCGGCTAGGGTTTGCCTATGGCTGTATATATGATGCGAGTCGGGTAGGACGTGGCCTGTAAGCCACGATCGAGTCGGTAACGCCCCACGATCCCATTGGAATCGGAAGCGGCAAGTTAATTAACGCGTCCGTTAATTACTAATTAAGGACTCATAGATTTTCCCGAACAGCAAAAATATAAGCTCGAGTCGGCGAGATTCCCGCAACCCACGGTGCGTCATGACATGTCGTGACGGGCGAGCGAGGAGGAGCGCGCGCATGTGGCACTCTTCATCTTCTCTTGTTCTCACTAGCTCATACTAGTACTAGAACATCCCACTATATGAGGTGGTGCAACTCACACTCCATAAGCAGTATGGGACTAAACATTAGTCACGTACATGCACAACCAACCAACCAGAATGGGCCATAAGAATTTTGGATTTTAGTTGGGCCTTGGCCCAAGTACACTAAAATTCCAGCAGTTGTGGATCAAACTTACCAACCATGGATGATATCCCAAATTAATGGACGACCTTCTTTATATTACTTGGTGTATGCAGAATCGTCATAACATCTATGGAACTCTTGTCCCAGTAAGGGTTATTTTATTTATCTGTCTGTTTCTGCTTCCGTTGTCCCTTTCTGCTCTGCTATAGCCAACAAGTAGAATTAACTCTATGTAGACTTGATGATGGGCCTACTACAAGCGTAAACAAAAAATATCTGAAAACAAATGGCAATGACAAGGCTTGAATGAGGGCACTTCGGATTTAATGAATTGTTTGAAATGTGAAAAATTATGCGAGTCTACTATATCAGCTCAAGTTGACAATTCCAGATAGTGGACAAAATAAATCTGCTGAAATAATTTGCACGCCCCACGGGTGCCTGCACATGCGCATTCCTACATATTGAGGACTCCCAAAGGGTTACTGAGGGTATTGGTAGGTTTAGCTTTAGCATCAAACTTCTAAAGTGCTTGTGGGTTGAGTTGGGTTAGGCTTGCAACCTGCAAGGAGGACTAGTAAGGCTGGTTGGAATACTGCTTTCTCTTTGTAGAAGATGGTGATGATAGCTTTGGTTTGGTTTTGCTCAATTCTAAGGTTTAATGATGCAGTTTTTAATAGTTTTGGTTTCTGCAGATATTTTAATAATACTTTGGTCTCAACCTAGTGCAGACAGCTAACACGTCAGCAGGAATTCCAGCTCAGATGCGGCTTGGATTGCTTTCTCCTCTTTACCTAAGAAGGCTTTTTGAACGCATGGGCGCAACTTATATCAAGCTAGGTCAGGTAAGGGCATGTTCATACTTTATGCTATCACCAAGAAGTAGGGTTTACTTAGCCTGCATAGTCAACTGACAGTGTGATTGTGCAGTTCATAGCGTCTGCACCAACCTTTTTTCCTCCAGAATATGTCGAAGAATTCCAGAACTGCTTTGACCGTGCACCACCTGTTCCATATAATGAAATCGAGTCGATATTGCTTGAGGAGTTGCAGCGCCCATTGGACAATGTATATGAGTACATTGATCCAGTGCCACTAGCCTCTGCTTCAATAGCACAGGTTTCAGTCACGACCATTTGAATTACGTTCTTCAATCTAGCATCAAAACCTTGACTGTTGAGGTAACTTCATTAGCATCCAGGTTCATGGTGCTAGGTTGAAAAGCTCTCAGAAGGATGTGGTGATTAAAGTCCTAAAGCCTGGTATTGAAGATACTTTGGTTGCCGATCTGAATTTTATCTATGTTGTTGCACGTCTTTTGGAGTTTCTAAGCCCTGAATTAGAGAGGACATCGCTGGTAAGAGATTTCGTAATCGTAGTTCCACACGGGAGGAATCCTTGACTTTCATATATAAAAATCTGTCATCATTACATGGATTTTTCTCTGTTTTAAATAGTAAACATGCAGTCTGGTGTAAACCTTATTTTTACAGAATAATGGTTTGACCAAGTCGTTCCTGGAGCAGGAGAAACCAAATTTTACTAATACTAAAGTTGTATGTCCTCACTAAAGGTCGTCTGTGCAGTATAACAATATATGTTTTGTTTGATTCTACATCTTGCAAAACATGTCATGAACAAACTTGCTCCACGAGTGTATGCTTGTTTTATTTTACCAAGGCTGAGTCAAGATACTTGTGCTTGCAAGACTATTTGTTTGTATTTATTTTCCGTTAATCGTGTAGCTGAGTATGAGAGTGAATTGGTCACAGTGATAGAGAGATCACATGCACGTATATCAAACAATACACTTTACTTCAACTTTACTTCAACATATCCATAGTACTGCCACTAATCAGAACTTTACAATTAGTTGTTGTTTTTTTAAGAAAGTTACATTATGGATTGTCTCCAGAAAGATTTTGATTCTGCAAATAAGTCATACACCATAGCATATATATCATCATGAAATTATCTTCCATATAAATCAGTATTTTCTGGTTCATGCATGTCAATATGATGCATAAAGCTTTGTGAAATTATCTTCCACGTAATTCTATATTTTTGGAGGTCCACATTCTGTGATGTTATAGTGAGTTAGATAATGCAGATTGTAAGTATATAACTCAACTTCACGATGCGCCGCAAATCAAAACTACATGTGATGTGTATTTTCTTTTTTAGGTAGCCATCATCAAGGATATAAAGGAATCAATGCTTGAAGAGGTTGATTTTAGAAAAGAGGCTCTAAATATGGAGGCTTTCCAGAGATACATCGAAGCGATGGGATTCGATAGGCAGACGAAATCTCCATTTGTGTATCGGCACTGTAGCACAAAGCGTGTCTTAACTATGGAAAGATTGTATGGTGTTCCACTCACTGATCTTGATTCTATAAGGTCTCTTGTTCCTGATCCTGAGTTGACTTTAGTCACTGCTCTCAATGTCTGGTAAGTTCCACTTCCACCAGCTGCGCTACCTCGGTTTATCTTCTGATATAACAACTAATTTGGATAATTACGCGGCAGTAGCCAAGTCTCAGTATGAGCACATTGAATCCACATAATGTGCAGGTTTGGAAGCTTGATTTCATGTGAATCCTTCCATGCGGACGTGCATGCGGGAAACCTATGGTTGCTTCGTGATGGACGTGTTGGATTTATTGATTTTGGTATGCTTTAGGACTTAAGTTCTTCCTACAATGGTCTTACTATTGTCATGCTAGCAGGCAGTTATGTTCTCCATGGAGTTTATGATGGGGCCTTTACTAAAATGTGTGAAATACCCAAACATTTTAGGGTCGTTTGTTTGTTACCTGATATATATCCTACCCGCCTTCTGATTTCTACTGTAATCATTAGCCATAACATCTTGTCAACTAAGTATGGTAATATGAGTTAATGTACTTGACAGGAATTGTTGGCCGAATATCCCCAAGGACTTGGGCTGCTATGGAGATATTTTTAGCTTCTTTCGCGACTGAGGATTACAGTGCCATGGCATCTGCGCTTTCTGAAATGGGTGCTACAGGGAATGATATAGATGTTGACTCTTTTGCAAAGGACTTGCAAAAGATATTTTCATCACTACAGGTATGTCCACCAACAGCACAACTTCTTTTTATCATCAAAGAGAAAGATACTTGATTTGTTACTCGAAAGGCTTCTGGAGCATTTTGATTGTGGATGGTGTCCTTTTATGAAGAAGCGATCTGCCAGAGTCCCAAAACTATAAACTCGGTGCCATAGCAGGCTTGGCCTGAGCAGTTGTTTGTGGTGACAGCAATTTTTTTTATTTAGGTAGCTTACGTGGGGCAACTAATCTGACTACCCTGTATAGTTCTGGAGTACTTGACACCCTGTTGCTACTAGTTTATTTTACAGTAAACAATGCTAATCCATTCTTGTTTGTGAACCAGGAGTTGGATACTGAAATCATAGTCGCGGCAGCAAGAAGTTCTGATGCTACAGCTGTATCTGCTAATGTCGTTGTAGACGAGAGGCAGATGAATGCACTGTTTCTTGATCTGGTGAGCATCTTGATTTCCTTATCCTGTCTAGAGCACTCAATAGTAGAGCTACAAACGACAATTGTTCATAGGATAATATGCTATGAAATGACATTCTTCCCACTGCTAGTATACCTTATTGGAGAGACACGTTCTGCGGCACAGTTAGTAGTTGGGAGATAGACAGATCAGTAGATGTAGTCTTACCTTTTTGGCCACAGTTCAAAATGGATTGGGACCTCTACTTTACAGTCCAAACTGAAAAGGCATGGGCTCTCCTTTTACAAAACATGGTTCTATTCGCATTTAAGCCGGATAAAGATGTGCATGCTGTTTAATATTTGAATCTCAAGCTGCAGATTTGGTCCAATAATTGCCTAGCAGAGTAACATTTTTGTTGTTGCATCTACCAGGTGAGGGTTAGCGAGTCATATGGGCTGAAATTTCCTAGGGAATTCGCTCTACTCATGAAGCAGCTTCTTTATTTCGATCGGTACACAAGATTGCTGGCTCCCAGCATGAACATGCTGCGAGATGAGAGGATCAACATCACCTCCAACCAGCAGACCAGAAGAAATTGATTCCAATGTCCCGTCATTTGAGGAGTTGTTTGCACCAATTAACAAGTAACAAGCTCATGTAACCATGCTAGAACTGTATATAACATTGTACGACCAGCCTAGAAGTGATACACGTGGGAGGAAACTAGGGTACTTGTAAAGCTGTCAAAAAGAAAAGGAAAAAATAAAGGAACCAGTAGAACTGAAGACACTCCTAGATCATCTTTCTGCAGCTGCAGCCAACACAATCTGATTTAAGGAAATTGTGTGGGTTTTTTTTTCTTCCCTGGATAGTAGGAGTATTAGGGTGACTTCTTTTAGGCTTACTCAGCTTCTAGGTTGCCCACAGCACAAGCCAAAAAGAAGCCTCCTGCTTATTTTGACCGAGAAGTCTCCTTCTAGCGTGACCGTGAATTGTTTTGATACGTGAATTGTTTTGAGAGTACATGGTACCATAGTTTTATATATAATTAGAAGGAGCAACCAGAGCAAATTACACATCCTCCACCACGGAAACACAAGAGCAATCGGGAAAGAAAGGTGCTCCGCTGTGCATTGTTGACCAACATTTCCAAAGACCCAAGGGTCGTGATCCTTCCAGAGAGACTAACAGATGAGAATGGCCGTGGAATCGAAGCCCTTTTTCTCCTTCTTGCTGAAGCTTAATCTTTCTCTGATCCACACCTCCAAACGAACAGTGGAAAATGGCAAGACAGTTATTGATTCCAAAGATTTGAAAGATTTGATTCAGAAATCACTCCAGAAATTTAACTCTTGACTGAGCTAGTGGGTTTTGCTTTCTTCTTAGCCATAATTTTTTTGAATTTCTGGTCGAGATCCGGCCTTTAATATTTTTTCGTGTGTGTTCCATTTGCTTTGTGCGGAATTCACACTATTCATTAGAAGGATAGCATTGGTTGATTCTTAACTTTTTTGCTTCAACTAATATATGCATCAGGCCACTGAATCAAAAACAGAACATACTGTTCTGATTAGTTTTCGGTAACTAAAATACACAGGCCTCCTTTTTTTGTATGCTAAGGCGTCATGTCCCACCTGTCCGATCGGCTGATTTAACCTTATCTGACGAATAGTTCAGTTCAGGACTTGCTTGGCTGCCTTCAGTCTCAGAAGGTTGCATGATTGGCGTCGCTGCGGTTTCTTCACCACCATCATCAGAAGCTTGCATCTCTGCAGTTCCTTCACCATCAGATGCTTCATCAGAAACTTGCATCTCTGCAGTTCCTTCACCATCAGATGCTTCTTGACATTCTCTTTCCTCACGAGCAGGACCATCATCAGTTTGAAGTTGCCCTGCTGTACCAGCTTCGTCTTTATCAGGTGCCCCTCTAGACCTTCTTTTTCTTGCAAGCAGGACTGTCCTGATCACCGTCTTCATAGGTAGGAACTTGATTACCATCATTAGAGGCAGCCAGATATTGACTTACACACATACCATTGGTTGACTGGGGACCCTTGAAAGCTGGTGTATTTGGAGAACCACCATTGGTGGCGTTAAGCAGCATTTCTAACTGTGTTCTAACTGAAACTGTCACAGCAATTACATGGTCACAAACCACAGAGTCACTGCGCGGGCAATGAACAACATTTGCCAGTGCCTGGCAATAGCGAAGTAGCGCCAAGGATGGTGGTGCCAATCCCCTGTCGTGGCAAACCTTAGTCGACTTCATTACATGTTTGCATAGGTTTCCCTTCATTGACAAGCTACAATCACACAATGCAATCTCAGAACCTGGCTTCACTATGGTATGGGACATGTCCTTATCTTCCTGGCAGACCACTCTAGCGCAATTATCTTCTATGACAATATCAGAATCTGAAATCTGCAATCCCTGCTGCCATTGATTTTGGCCATTTTTCGACTCACTCCTCCAGTAACGACAAAAACTGTCCTTCCCAGAAAATTCATCCAACCAGTAGTAAGAATGAACCTTCGTACCCAATTTATGAAACCAACCAATCTGCACGCTGGTAGATGCAATTTATCCTGAGGACTAGGCTTGGTTATTAATCAAGATAAAAATCCTGATACTCATGCAATAAGGCTGTGTGCATCCCTAGTTGGTGTAGAGGTCGGGAAGTGAAATTCTTCCCCATTTTAAATAGATAAGCCGTTGGGATGTTGAGAGAGCCGTTAGGGTAGGCGACCGCGGAGGCGATCAAGGATCCGCCGTCCGGCGATGCCGAGGTGCGTCCAAAGGGGGGGGGGGGATCTCTAGATCTCCAAGAGGCGGGGACAAAGGTTAGCTTCGTTGGCTTTAAATCCTACGTTCACCATTGCTGCAGGTTCAGAGAAGAGGCCTAGTACAGGAAGAGCATGTCGTTTCCGCGTTCCGAACCTGCCGGTGTTGGAGCCATCGGTCGTCGTCAAAGATCGGGATCTAGGAGATTGGATAAAGGTGATTGGACGCCGGCGACGAGCTGCGATCTCCTTACCGGTGAGTTCATCTGTTTATTCTGGATCGCGATTTCAAAATTCAAAAAATAAAAATCGGAGACAGGGTACGGTGGGCATCGGCCCGGCCAAACCCATGTTGCATGAAAGCCCGTTTAGTATGGGCTTACGTACAAGGAGTAAAAGCGAAAGTCAGAAAATTACTTGCCCTAATACGGCCGGAGTTGGTCTCGGTCGCGTATTACGAGCTTTCTGGAAAACCTATTCGCATATCGGTGATGTTCCCCATCTCGTTATGGCGAGTGGTGGCGGCGGCGGCGGAAGAAGTGCGGGTGGTGATGCTGGCTGGGGCTGAGGTGTGCCGCCAGGCCGTGGTGCTGCCCATGGCGTGCCGCCGTCTACCTTCGAGGTGGGCGGTCCAAGTGGCACTGCTCCTGGTTTCGGTGGTCAAGGACAGTTTGGCGGAGCGGCGCCGGGGTATTACGGAAGCTTTCATGCCGGGACTGGTTTTGCAGCTCCTGGTCATCGTGGCGGATACTATGCTGGCGGTGGTCGTGGTCGCCGTCCATTCTATGGAGGAGGACGAGATGCCGGCTTTGGTGGCCGGGGTCGTGGCGGTGACGCATATGCTTATGGGAAAAATAATGGTGGTTTTGGTTATGCTAGAGGTCGTGCTGATCATCGTGGAGTGCGTGGCCGTTTTAGCGATGGTGCTTCCGGTGCAAATGTTGGAAGGGGCTATAGGCCGGTGAATTCGCAAGCGGTGCCATCGGGTCCGGCCGCAAACGTTGCCACTTCTGTGGCGGCTCCAGTGCATGCGGTAACAACGGCGCAAGCCGCTCCTCCTCAGCCTACGACTCCGATCCAGGTGGTTCAACAAGTGGCAGCGACACAACAGGTGACAGCGGCTCAGGTGCCCCAGGTGACTGCTCAAGAGGTTGCAGGGGTAGGAGTATCGGCAGAGGAGCTGTCTGCAGCTTTAGTGGTGGCAGTACCGAAGAAGGGGAAGCGTTGCTATCGGTGTGGGGTTCTAGGGCACCGTTCTGGTACATGCACAGTGGAGGTGTGTGTGTTCTGTGAGGGACCAGACCATGGTGATAGGCAGTGTCATTTGTTGACGGCTCCTAAACCTCAGGTTTGGGTATATGGGTATGCACATGAAGAGCTCATATTTTTTGACTATCCCTACACAGAAAATTATAAACCAAGGATGGAAAACGTCCGTCTAGCTTCAGTGGTTGTCACCGGAGGAGAGATGTCTATCCCTAGCATTGTGTCGCAGCTGCAACGTTTGGTTCGTACGTAGAACTTTCATTGGGACGTTCGTCAAATGGGGCACAATATCTTTCAGGCGCAATTCCAAAGTAGGATTGAGCTAGAACGGCTTCAGGTATTTGGACTTTGCAGAGTTCCAAACAGTTCATGTGAGCTCACTTTTGACAGTTGGGCTCAGAACCCGGAACCTAACAGAAATCTACCAGAGGTTTGGCTGAGAGTTTCTGGAATCCCAAGGCCATATATTGGGGACTTTCTTTCTCTTTGGACAGTTGGTGATATGTTTGGTAAAACAGTAGAGATAGACATGGCCTTTTGTAGTGTACCTGCACTTAAAATATGGCAGGTACCTGTGTATAGTGCAAATCACTGGATCGATTCGTTTGCACACACAGTTTACGATGTAATATCACTACAAAGTATCAATTTATTACAACGCTGATCCAGACTTTGAAAATATTCATTACAATTTGCATAGCGTAAAGCTAGCAGTGAACAGAGTAAACAACGGAAAATTTATTCTTCATGGAGTCCCCAATCATCATCATGTGCCACAGGCGAGCATGTTGGTTGAAGACTCAAAACTCTTAGCAAAATCTCACACATCATCAGAACAGTCAGCAATAAGAAAAATATTGCAACAACATGGGTCAGAACCATTTAAAAATGGAACTGGCAAGTGACACTATGGTGGACACTTAGAGGAATAACTCAATAACCTATATGCTTATTTGGTTGGTGGAGCTCAAGGCTATTTTGCATAAAGCAAGTTTTTCCCTAACTCTTTGAAAACAACTTTACCTAGTTGAGACAAATATGGTATGAAAGCCATAGTCTCAATCTACCCTTGTTCACCCATCAAGTTTTAATTTAAAAATTTGAATGGTGGAATCCTCCGTTGACGTCCTCGTTCAGCTGCTCAATTGTCCGTTTTCGGGGACACGGCTAAGTACTTAGATTTTAACTCTGCAGAGGTTGTGCACGTTCACCATTGTACCCATTCAACCCAAACTATCCTATACACTCTTGAAGTGTTAAGGAAAAGGAGAAGAATGAGACGAGATCTTTCAGAAGCATTTTTCCCTCCCCATGCTGGCCTGACGCGCTCCACCTACAAATCCTCTACCACCACCTGTCAGACCGGGGCGAGTCCATGCAGGTTAGTTGATCAAGCCAGAACCCATATTGGCAATGGCTGCACGGGAAGCAGTCGTCACTTGGAGTTCTTCAGATTCCTCTGTTCCTGGGTGGCCATCCACAAGTGAATATCCCACAGGTAAAACCCCTGGGGACAACACTCAACTCATACAGCCAAGCAACTAATTCCCCCCAGGTGTTTGATTATAACTTAGTAGAATTTAACATTTTATCAAAATAGTTTTGCATAGCATCACAATTCTACTAAGTATTTTCATAGGAACCTAGACACAGGAATAAGGAAGTCTAAACATGTCTTGCATAGCAATACTATCCTACACATGCTTATAGAAAAATAATCTACTCATGCATAGAAAAATAATAGGACTTTTATGGGGGTGTGCCACTTGCCCTGGTAGCAGGAGGTGCAAGCACAACAAGAATAACAATCACCAGCAAGTCCTTCCTCTTCTTCACAATCTAGCACATGCAATACATAAAATAAATACCCACACAATATCACACAACACCAAACATAAATATGTATGCATGCATGATATGCCATGAGTATAACAAGACACACTTATTAATAATTTATATCTTCTGTTATTAAATGTATGAAATGCAATTTATAGGAATTTATCAATTAAATAATTGAAAACAATATATCAAAACTTGGATTTCACAACTACAACTTTTATTGTTTTATGGAAGTTTTCAATTAAGACACATTTTAATATTTCTGTACAGAGTGCAATAATACAACACTAAAACAATTAAATTTATTTGAAAAACATTTATATTATTTAAGTTATGGATTTTATAGCCGAAATACTCCTCGGATAATTACACGAATTATAATTTATCAAAAGGAAAAACAAATTATGTAGAAATAAACTACACTAGCAGGGCTATCCGTGTATATAAAATTTTTCAAATTTGAACTTACAGATCAAAAGTTATGAATTTTCTAAGTTTTGCAATTTTTCTGTTTTATTTATAAAATTCCTGCGAAAAAGAATAAAGGAAGGGCTACGTGGCGCGATCCTATTGGACGATACCGGTTCGCGCGGATCGCGTGCGCGAGCCGTCCGATCTAATTAGAAACAGACGTGCGAGATTAGATCGATCTAGATCCGTTGGATCTTGATCTAACGGCCCACGACAAAAGGACCAAAAACGGGAGGCGCGGTTCGCCGGAGACCACCGGACCGCGGCGGTGCCACGGCCGGCGTCGCGTGCTCTCGCGTTTCTAGAGGCTATGGGACGAGCGGGTCTTACCGAGGCGTAGCGGGCGTCGAGGCGGAGTTGGTGGTGTAGTCGTGGTCGTCGGCGTTGCCTCCTCCTCCTCGTATTGCTCGTCGGAGTTGCTTGCGGCGGCGGTTCCTCTCGGGCGTGGACGGAGACGGTGGCTCGCTGCGAAACAAGGCACGAGACCGTGTCAAAAAGAAGCGCAAGGACGAAAGAAAACGAGAGGGGGAGATGAGAGGGTCCGGGGTGGCCGGGGTGCACCGTACGGTGAACTTCTCGCCGGCGGAAATGGCGGCGGCGGAAACACGACCCCGAGCGCACTGGAGGTGGAACGGCTAGGGTTTTGGGCGCGGGGAGATGCGGAGGAGGTGGGGGTTTAAGTAGGGGGTGCGGGGGAGCAAACTATGCGCTGAATCCGCTCGGAAATCTCGGCCGGCTCCGATTTGGAATGAGCGTGATCTCCGGCGGGAGGTAGACGAACCTGACAGGTAGGTCCCACCTGTCAGCGAGGGGAGAGAGAGAAGGGCCGCGCGGCTGGCTTGCTGGGCTGGTCTGAGCGCGCGCGCGGCAGATAGCAAATGGGCCGGCCCGATTCTCCTTTTCTTTTAATAAAATAAAATTGTTTTTTTTTCAAAACTGATTTCAAAATTGATTTTTAAACCTATTCAAAACATTTCGGAAAAATTCATAAAAATATGTTTTGGAAAGGTTATTAAAATTAGAACTTTTTGGGAGTATCTAGATAAATAAATAAATAACAAAATAAAATTGGAATAATATATGGGATTTAATTTCACTTCTTTTATGGAAAACAAAAGAATATTCAAATTAATAATAACTTTAATTTACCCCTTTTATGATTCATATGCAATATCTAAATGATGCATGATGCATGATGCATGAATGCAAAGTTTTAAATTTTTCTGAAAATTGGGATGTTACAAACCTAACCCCCTTAAGGTGAATCTCGCCCTCGAGATTCGGATTGGCTAGCAAATAGGTGAGGTTGGTCTTCTTTCAGGTCATCTTCTCTTTCCCAAGTTGCTTCTTCTTCTGAATGGTGATTCCACTGTACTTTACAGAATTTGATGGTCTTGGTTCGGGTGACACGTTCTGCTGTCTCCAAAATCTTTATGGGTTTTTCTTCATAAGTGAGATCACTTTCTAGTTGTACTTTCTCTAGTGGCACCGTATCTCTTAGAAGTGTCTCTGCCATTTCTGGATGACATTTCTTCAGCTGACTGACATGGAATACATTGTGAATTGTGGAAAGCGCTTGCGGGAGTTCCAATTCATAGGCCACCTCTCCTTTGCGGGATAATACCTTGAAAGGTCCAATAAATCTAGGTGCCAATTTTCCTTTGATCCCAAATCTTTTAACTCCATGCATAGGTGAAACTCTGAGATAGGCTCGATCACCTACTTCATAAGTGACTTCCCTTCTTTTGGAGTCCGCATAACACTTCTGTCTGGATTGTGCTATCTTTAAACGGTCCTTAATCAGTCTGACTTTTTCCTCAGCCTCCTTGATTATTTCTGGTCCGAACAAACTACGTTCTCCTACGCCACTCCATAGTAGTGGTGTAGTGCACTTTCTTTCATACAGGGCTTCAAATGGCGACATCTCTATGCTCGCTTGATAGCTGTTGTTGCAAGAGAACTCAGCATATGGGAGATTATCGTCCCAGCTAGACTTATAATCTAGAGCGCATGCTCTTAGCATATCTTCTAGGATTTGGTTTACTCTTTCTGTCTGTCCATCAGTCTATGGATGGAACGTTGTGCTGAACTCTAATCTGGTTCCCAAGGACTCATGTAATTGATTTCAGAAATGAGAAGTAAACTGAGTACCCCTATCCGACACAATTTTCTTGGGAACACCATGTAGACATACAATCCTCTTCATATAGATGTCAGCTAGTTTGGCACTAGTGTAAGTAGTCTTCACGGGTATAAAGTGAGCTACCTTCGTCAGACGATCGACTATAACCCAAATAGAATCATACCCTGATTTAGTCCTGGGCAGACCAACGCTGAAATCCATACCAATCTGTTCCCATTTCCAATCTGGTACTGGTAAGGGTTGCAGCAATCCCGCTGGTTTTTGGTGTTCTTCTTTCACACGGCTGCAGACGTCACACTTTGCAATGTATTCAGCAATATCCCTCTTCAAATTGATCCACCAATACCTCTCCTTTAGTACCTCTCCTTTACATCCATATACATCTTGGTGTTACCCGGATGTATGGAATAGGGTGAGTCATGAGCTTCTTGAAGTATTAACTTCCTAAGATCAGTATTATCAGGAACACATATGCGTTCTTTGTACCATACAGTTCCTTCTTCATCTTCTCTAAAGTCTCTGGCCTTGCCCTCACTTATGTTCTTCTTGATTTCATTTATTGCTTTATCCTCTAACTGAGCTGCCTTGATTTTGTTAAATAGGATAGGTTGAACTTCTAAGGATGCTATGAATCCTTAGAGTACCACTTCCAGTCGAAGGTCCTTAAATCCTTTACATAGATCTTCAGGCAATTCTCCTGCCGTAAGTCCGTTTACATAAGTCTTACGGCTCAAGGCATCAGCCACTACGTTGGCTTTCCCTGGGTGGTACTGTAGACTTAAATCATAGTCTTTGATCAATTCTAACCATCTCCTTTGTCGCATGTTTAATTCCTTCTGAGTAAAGAAGTATTTGAGGCTTTTATGATCTGTGAATACTTCACATCGCTTTCCCCATAAATAAGGTCTCCATATTTTTAGCGCATGTATCACAGAAGCTAACTCTAGATCATGAGTGGGGTAGTTTACTTCATGATTTTTGAGTTGTCTTGAGGCGTAAGATACTACTTTGCCTTTTTGCATCAATACGCTTCCTAGACCACGATATGAAGCGTCGCAATAAACTTGGAAATCTTTCTCAAGATCTGGTAGGCATAATACTGGTACAGACACTAAGCGTTTCTTTAATTCTTGGAAACTGCTCTCACAAGCTTCTGTCCACTCAAACTTCTTTCCCTTGTTCAGTAATTCAGTCAGGGCCTTGGCAATCTTGGAGAAATTCTCAATAAATCTCCGGTAGTATCCTGCCAGTCCTAGAAAACTGCGGATTTCTCCAACATTTTTGGGTGACTCCCAATTTGTCACAGCAGCAACTTTTTCAGGATCCACTGCTATTCCATCTTTAGACACCAGGTGTCCTAGAAATCCTACTTGTTATAACCAAAATTCACACTTGTTGAACTTAGCATATAACTTATGCTCGCGGAGTCTTTGCAACACCAGACGTAAGTGTTCTTCATGTTCTTTGTGGCTTTTGGAGTAGACTAAGATGTCATCGATGAAGACAACAACAAACTTGTCCAGAAAATCCATAAATACCTTATTCATCATATTCATGAAATAGGCTGGAGCATTGGTTAACCCAAAAGGCATTACTGTGTACTCATACAAACCATATCTTGTAACAAAGGCAGTCTTGGGTATATCCATCTCTCTAACTTTCATCTGAAAGTACCCTGATCTGAGATCGATCTTGGAGAACACGACATCCCCTTCTAATTGATCGAAGAGCTCATTGATTTTGGGTAGCGGATACTTGTTCTTGATTGTATGCTCATTTATGTCACGGTAATCGGTGACTAATCTCTGCGTACTATCCTTCTTCTTGACGAAAAGGATTGGGGCTCCCCAGGGTGATGAACTTGGACGGATAAAGCCTTTCTGCATAAACTCTTCCAGTTGCTTCTTGAGTTCTTTCAGTTCATCAGTTGCCATTGGGTAGGGTCTTTTAGCAATAGGTCCTGTACCCGGCTTTAGTTCAATGAGAAACTCTACATCTCTATTGGGTGGCATTCCCGGTAGTTCTTCCGGAAACACATCAGGGTATTCCTTGACTATAAGAACATCACCGAGGCTAACCCCCTTAAGAGAATTTAGCCTAACCTTCTTTAGCTCAAACTTTGATCTGAATTTGATTTTCAAACCTTCTAGAGTGGTGAGAGTGATGGTTCTATTTGCGCAGTCTATAATTCCTTCATAACGGGACATCCAATCCATCCCTATGATAACATCCAAGCCTTGCGTTACCAGGATGATCAAGTCCGTAGGAAACTGATGCTTTCCTATCTTCAGACTCAACTGTCTACAACGTAACGCCCCGTGATTTTCCCCAATTAGAAAATTGTTTGTTTTTATTTTTGCATCAACATGACATCATCATGCATCATTTGCATTTCTCATCTCATTAATTTAATTTGTTGTATTTAAATTCATTTCCCATAATTAATTTCAAACGCATTTCAAATTAATTAAAAATATGATATTTAAAAATCTTTTGCAAATGTTAAAAACTAGTTTATTAAATTCCCTAGTTGAAACTAAAAATATTTTATAAAGGTTCCGTGTTCAAATTTGTTTCTATTTTGTTTTAAAAATATATAACCGATAAGAATAAATGGGTGAGAAATAAAAGCCCAAGCCCATCTAACTAAACCCTAGGGTTTCCCCTGGAAAAATCTTTTCCCACCCCCTTCAGTTTTTCTGCTTTTCTTTTTTTCTAGTTTTCCTCCTCCTTTCTTTCTTTCTTTTCCTTTTTCTTTTCTTATTTTCTTCTTTTTTTTCCTTCTTCCTCTTCTTTTCTCTCCTTCTTCCTCCCGTGCTCCTCCCGCACCAACCGTTCCCGCACGCTCCTCCCGAGCCCGTGCTCCCGACCCAGCCGTGCGCACCCCGGCCGCCCGCGCCGCCTCTCCCCTCCGGCCACGCGCCTCCTCCGCGCCGTGCCCACCGCAGCCGCTGCGTGCTCGCCGCCCACGCCTGCTCCGCCGGCGCCTCGCCGCCCTCTGCCACGCTCCTGACGCCGCCGCGCCGGCCGTGCCCCGCGCTGGCCACCTCCGGCCCGGTCGCCGCCGCCGCCCCTGTTCGTCCCTCCTGCCTCCGGTCGCCGGAGCCGTCCCGCACGCCGCCCCCTGCTCCCTGCCGCCGACCGCGTGCGCGCCGTCGCCGCCGCAGCGCGCGCCGCCGTCCGTGCAAGTCCTCCCCTTCTCCGCCTCCCGCGCGTGCCGCCGCGCCCCCGGCCTCCTCGCTGCCACCACGCACCTCCGCCCCGCGCAGCCCCGTGCCCCGCACGCCCGCTGCCGCGCGTCGCACGCCACCGCCGCCGTGCGCATCCGCTCCGCGCCGCCGCCTCCCGCACGCACACGTCCCCGCTGCCTCCTCTCCCCGGCCGCGTGCACGCCCGCCGCCACCGCCCGCAAGGTGTTCGCCAAAATGCCCGCAAAACCCCGACATCGCAATTGTTGTCCGTGTTTGTCCACCCTTCGAGGTGCTGCCCCATGCTCCTTCGTGTCCGGGACCGCTTGTGTTGCACGCCTTCGTGCGTGACTTGACCGTTGTCATGGCCCCGAAGACCGGATACGACAAGTGCGGCACCGACCCCGATCCTGGTGCTCCGAACAACGACCACCCGGACATACTTCCCCGACCACTGCCACGACACCGACAAACGATGATGCCCCGGTTCAACGACGACTACTTCCACGACAACGACTACTTCCTCTACGGACCGAAGACGTCGGTTTCGAATCCTAGTTCACCCGATCCGACGTACGGACCCAAACCCTAACCCTATACCTATTTTATTAAATGTCATCTATCTTGTGCATATCGCATCATAATTGCATGTGTTGCATCTCTTGGGTTTGGGGGTGTAGCAAATCACCTAAATAATTCAATATGGAATATATTGGGGTAATAAATATATAATGCCCTATTCCATTTAATTTAATTAGATCACCCATGCCATGTGTTGCCATGCTAAGCAACATTTAATATTGCTGGTAAATAAATAACTTGCACCTAAATATTAATTGTTGAAATCCCGGTTCTGCTTAATTTGGATTAAGTGCGTTTCACATTGCATCTTACCATGTCATTCCTCTGCCCCATGATCATGCCGGATCTTTTGCCGTAGTTGTAAAATGCATCTTTTGCGCTTCCAGTGTTTGATGCTTCTTCGCGGATAAGATGTTGAGACGTGTGAGCAACGACAAGATCTGCTTCCATGCGGGATTCCAGGCAAGCGAAGTTTGCTTGTTTACCTATACAATGTCTTTCATTCCTGTCGTTGATCTCTGCTACCCTAGTATTCGATTCTTATCGCGATCCCATCACATGTTTATCCTGCAGCCCATACAGCTTTATCCCCACATCCCATCACCCGTTGTTTGTTTATCTGTTGGCCTTGCGAGTCGTAGCGCATGCTTAGAGTTGATTGTGCGAGTCGTCTGTTGGTCTTATGTTTCATCTGCTTAGTATGATATATTATTCTACCTTAATAAAATGTTGTTTTATATTGGGGTATTATAATTAAAAGATAAGGCACCAGGCGGAAGGCCTTGCGAGGTGCTTTGTTCTGCTCAGTGTCGACCTAGGAACTGAGATTTTGTCCTCGAATCCAATTTTGAGCGCACTAACCACTTGTGGGTGACCCTATGGAGCCCCCCTCGACTTTGAACGGATCTTCAGCTTGTCCATGTGCTGCAACTAGTTTGGGTTTTCCATTTGCTCATATCCATGTGCATCATGATGATAATTGATGAGAGGTTACATGATACGGGGGGTCATATAGGGGTGGTGCGCGCGAAGCGGACAGTTCCTACTATGGTTTGAGCCACATGGCGCGTGGACACAAACTAATGAGTCCGCAATTGAGATTCGGCCGGACTCTTGACGCGGGTAACAACTCATATGGGTGGCACTTGGACTTGCTGTCGTGAAGGAATGAGTCGAGTTGAGAGGCCCTGATGCTTGCTTGGGTTGATCATACGAGTATGGGTACAGTAGTGCACCCCTGCAGGGTATAATCTTATCGATGAGCCGTGTCCACGGTTATGGACGACTTTGGTGATGATGATGGCTAACAAGATCTAGACAGCTTGCACCTAATTAATGTTAATTAAATTGACTAGTAATATAGAATTACTTTCACCCTAAATTATAACTAAAACTGTTCAACGTGTGAGTTTCCCCGAATTGCTTCCTCATACTTGGTTGAGGGGGTTAATCCGAGAATGGGTTATGTTTGGTGTTAGTTGTAGATGTTTATCTCTTGCGCTCTCTTATCCCTCTCTAATTAGACGGAAGTTGTAGCTTGTCTCTTTAGGTTGCTAGTGGTGCTCCCGCTAAGTCCATCTCCCCTATATTTTGGGAGATGGTGTAGAAAGTAGGCAAGTCGGTTTTGCTTGCCAGGGAGTGCCCTGGCCCTCTTTTGGGTTATGCTTTATGTGCAGTTAACAGTTTTGAAGTCTGACGACGGTAGCTTGGAAATCTCTCCGGCTTGGCTGGGCAGGGATATGGCGCCATCGCTTATCTTCAGGACTCTTAGTCCAATTTGCATCTTATCCGTAGTCGGATACTATTTGGCTTCCGCTGTCATTTGAATCTTTGTATTGTATCATTTGTATCTTGACTCGTTCGAGTCGTTGTTGTAATTTTATCTTTGTTGTATTTGTGGATGTATCGGAAAAGTTGTAATGTTATCACAATTCCACCCACATAATGCGCATGTTTCGGCGTGCACATTATGTCTGGTGGGCGACCTAAAATCTTTATTATGCGGATTTCAGCGGGATCGCTTAAATCTACATAGTAACGATTTTAGGGCGTCACATGAGGTTACTACCATTTCTCCGCCCGGAGAGCTTACTCTAATAGGGCTCCTATATTTTCCACCACTAACCCATGCTTGTTTACAAAAGCTCTTGAAATGAATGAATGCGATGCTCCAGTATCAAATAAAACTAATGCTGGACAAGAATTGAGCAAGAACATACCAATGACAGCATCAGGTTCATCGTACACTTCTTCCACGTTGATGTGGTTCACATGTCCTTTCTGGAAGGGATTGGGCTTGGCAGCTTCTGTAGTCTTCTTCTCGGGGCATTCAGTGGCGTAGTGGCCCTTGTTATTGCACTTGAAGCATAAAATTTGTCTGATATCTTTCTTATACTCAGGATTTGGGCGATGATGTCCATGGTTATGGCCAACATTTCCATTTCCTTTGGGATTCCCATTGTTTCCTTTAAAACCGCCACTATGGTTGTGACCATGATGTTTGTGGTTCCTTCCTCCACTAGGATAGTGCCCAGGTTTATGACCATGGTTTGGATCTTGAGGAAAGTGCCTTTTGAATGAAGGTTCAGAATGGTGCTTGTGAACATTCAACTTTCTCTTCCTGTTTCAGCCTTCTTGATGTTATCCTCCAGTATGATGGCCTGATCTAGGAGGGTTTGATAATTTGGGGGCATATGCCACTGTTAGAGGAATCTTCAGTTCGTCACTCAGCCCATTAAGAAATTTTGCTTTCCTCTTAGCCTCGATGTTGATGTCCTCCGAAGCATATCGAGAAAGGGCATGGAAATCAGCCATGTACTCCTTAAGGCTCCTGTTTCCTTGCCTCAGGTTTCTGAATTCCTCTTGTTTCAAGTTCATAATGCCTGCGGAGATATGGGCATTACGAAATCCTTCCTTGAAGTTTTCCCAAGTCAAGGTTTCTAGTGGGTGAGTGATTTGATATGTTTCCCATCACTGAATTGCTGGTCCTTCCAACAGATAAGTAGTGAACCTCACCTTCTCAGCGTCGGTGCATTCACAAGTCACTAGATCTCTGCCCATGGAACGTAGCCAGTCATCCGCCACAATTGGCTCAGTTGAAGTGGAGAACTTGTTAGGCCGGAGCCTCAGAAATCTGGTAAGTCTATCCACTTGGGGGGGTGGTGGCGGTGGCGGTGGTGGGTTGTGGTTATGGTTATTGTTATTGTTATTGTTATTGTTGTTGGTTGCCGCAATGAACTGGGTCATCATAGTCATTAGCTGAGCTTGAGCTGCCATCAGCTGTTGTATAGCATCATTGTTGTTGTTGTTATCGGGCACACGACAGGGAGGCATCTGTGGTTTTTAGCATAGATGAGTTTAGATGGAGAGGACTAAGGAAAAAAATACCCCAACACACAAACAACTTAAAGAGCAACCAACACTCGAAACAAAACCTTGGGATTAAAAACGATATGAAAGTTTAAAAAATAAACTCGCGAGGTTCCGAGTGTACAAGGGAAAGTACTGCCTTACCACAAGTTGGTAGGTCAATACAAGACTAAGATAGCGATGAGGTGTAAGATAAATGGTAGTCTCACTAACTAACTACTCGACCATGTCATCTTCTTCCTCTTCAATTTCCTGAATCTCGATTCCTTCATTGGCGAGTACCTCCTTGAGTTCCTTCACTTTTTTCTCCAGGGCAGAGTTCTTTTCTTGCAGCTCCCTCTTCTCAGTGCGAAGCCGCTTGATCAAGTCACTATCAGCTTCAAACTCGACTTCATTGCTCTCGAGTTCTGCCTTCTGTTCTCTGATAATCTTGTTCTTCTCTTGAACCCTTTTCTCCTGTCTCTTGAACTTCTCCTCTTGTGCGGCAAACCTCTCTTCTTGGGCCTTAGTCACTTCCTCCCGTGCCTTCATCTTCTCCTCGTTCTCCTTGAGTAAGGCACATAGCTCATCGTTCTTCAGAAGCTCAGTGCGCCTATCCTCATAGAGTTCTGTGACGAGGATTTCCAACGCCCGGAAATAAAGACTAAGGGGCTTTGCCTTGCCTCTATCTCCGACATAAAAAAGGTAAGGTTCTCCATCCTCGTTTCTCCTTCCAAAGAAAATGGAGTAGTGGCCCCTCAACTCTGTGCTGTAGCGTCCGCAGAGGCGCCCAATCAGGTCTTGCATGACTAGATTGAGTCCTTTATCCTTGGAGTCACTAACAATTTCGATCTCCAACGGGGGCTCTTCGCCACGTCCTGGCTGAGTTTCTTTTATTCCCCAACAACCCTCTTTGTTAAACTTCTTCAAGATGAAGCCCTTGACTTGAGGTAGCGGCAACCCTATCTTCTCACCGATGTCGAGGAGGTAGCAACCAAAACGGGTGTTCTCGAAGTCCTCCGCAGTGGTGAAGTGGAAGCTCGTCATCCTTTAGGTAAAATGAAAAGAATTAAAAACAAGAAATGCATAAGGTAAAGAAGTACTAGTCATGTGTGCATTATTAATTTGGAAAATACTAAGTCAAAACTTAAAGTGATCAACAAATATTAACAACTTTTTGTAAATTGGATATTCACTATAGTGAGATAGACAGACACCCGGCCAGCCACTTATGACTGTGGAACAGGTCTCATGTACGCGGACATGTAAGGTTTGTCTCCAGGCCGCTTCATCTCACTATGCCGCTAGGATCCAAAATACTTAAGGAGATAATATTATGATCAAAAGGTTTATCCAATCCTAAGGGCTCGAACCTACAGGCAACACAGTGCTCTGATACCATCTGTAGTGTACCTGCACTTAAAATATGGCAGGTACCTGTGTATAGTGCAAATCCCTGGTTCGATTCGTTTGCACACACAATTTATGATGTAATATCACAACAAAGTATCAATTTATTACAACGCTAATCCAGACTTTGAAAATATTCATTACAATTTGCATAGCGTAAAGCTAGCAGTGAACAAAGTAAACAGCGGAAAATTTATTCTTCATGGAGTCCCCAATCCGAAACCCTTAGCAAAATCTCACACATCATCAGAACAGTCTGCAATAAGAAAAATATTGCAACAACGTGGGTCAAAACCATTTAAAAAGGGAACTGGCAAGTGACACTATGGTGGACACTTAGAGGAATAACTCTATAACCTATATGCTTATTTGGCTGGTGGAGCTCAAGTCTATTTTGCAGAAAGCAAGTTTTTCCCTAACTCTTTGAAAACAACTTTACCTAGTTGAGACAATTATGGTATGAACGCCATATTCTCAATCTACCCTTGTTCACCCATCAAGTTTTAATTTAAAAGTTGGAATGGTGGAATCCTCCGTTGACTTCCTCGTTCAGCTGCTCAATTGTCCTTTTCAGGGGACACAGCTAAGTACATAGATTTTAACTCTGCAGAGGTTGTGCACGTTCACCATTGTACCCATTCAACCCAAACTATCCTATACACTCTTGAAGTGTTAAGGAAAAGGAGAAGAATGAGACGATATCTTTCAGAAGCATTTTTCCCTCCCCATGCTGGCCTGACGCGCTCCACCTACAAATCCTCTACCACCACCTGTCAGGCCAGGGCGAGTCCACGCAGCTTAGTTGATCAAGCCAGAGCCCATATTGGCAATGGCTACACGGGAAGCAGTCGTCACTTGGAGTTCTTCAGATTCCTCTGTTCCTGGGTGCCCATATTGTTTTATGGAAGTTTTCAATTAAGACACATATTAATATTTCTGAACAGAGGGCAATAATACAACACTAAAACAATTAAATTTATTTGAATTTTCTTTTTATTATTTAAGTTATGGATTTAATAGCCGAAATACTCCTCGGATAATTACACAAATTATAATTTATCAAAAGGAAAAACAAATGATGTAGAAATAAACTACACTAGCAGGGCTATCCGTGAATATAAAATTTATCAAATTTGAACTTACAGATCAAAAGTTATGAATTTTTTAAGTTTTGCAATTTTTCTGTTTTATTTATAAAATTCCCGCGAAAAAGAATAAAGGAAGGGCTATGTGGCGTGATCCTATTGGACGATACCGGTTCACGCAGATCGCGGGCACGAGCCGTCCGATCTAATTAGAAACGGACGCACGAGATTAGATTGATCTAGATCCGTTGGATCTAGATCTAACGGCCCACGATAAAAGGACCAAAAACGGGCGGCGTGGTTCGCCGGAGACCACCCGACCGCGGCGGTGCCATGGCCGGCGTCGCGTGCTCTCGCGTTTCTAGAGGCTACGGGACGAGCGGGTCTTACTGAGGCGTAGCGGGCGTCGAGGCGAAGTTGGTGGCGCAGCGGTGGTCGTCGGCGTTGCCTCCTCCTCCTCGTATTGCTCGTCGGAGTTGCTTGCGGCGGCGGTTCCTCTCAGGCGTGGACGGAGACGGCGGCTCGCTTCGAAACAAGGCACGAGACCGTGTCAAAAAGAAGCTCAAGGACGAAAGAAAACGAGAGGGGGAGATGAGAGGGTCCGGGGTGGCCGGGGTGCACCGTACGGTGAACTTCTCGCCGACGTAAATGGCGGCGGCGGAAACACGATCCCGAGCGCACTGGAGGTGGAACGGCTAGGGTTTTGGGCGCGGGGAGATGCGGCGGAGGTGGGGGTTTAAGTAGGGGGTGCGGGGGAGCAAACTATGCGCTGAATCCGCTCGGAAATCTCGACCGGCTCCGATTAGGAATGAGCGTGATGTCCGGCGGGAAGTTGACGAACCTGACAGGTGGGTCCCACCTGTCAGCGAGGGGAGAGAGAGAAGGGCCGCGCGGCTGGCTTGCTGGGCTGGTCTGAGCGCGCGCGCAGCAGATAGCAAATGGGCAGGCCCGATTCTCTTTTTCTTTTAATAAAATAAAACTGTTTTTTTTTTCAAAAATGATTTCAAAATTGATTTTTAAACCTATTCAAAATATTTCGGAAAAATTCATAAAAATATGTTTTGGAAAGGTTATTAAAATTAGAACTTTTTGGGAGTATCTAGATAAATAAATAACAAAATAAATTGGAATAATATATGGTGTTTAATTTCACTTCTTTTATGGAAAACAAAAGAATATTCAAATTAATAATAACTTTAATTTACCCCTTTTATGATTCATGTGCAATATCTAAATGATGCATGATGCATGAATGCAAAGTTTTAAATTTTTATGAAAATTGGGATATTACACCTTTACAAGGGAGCATGGAGTGCTTCAGATCAGAATTGGGTGCTTGGATCATAGAAAAATTCCTACCTATTTTCCTATGTACATCAAATCAGGATTCTTCGATCTTACCTTTGTGGTTGAGGGAGGAGCTGCACCCCTGGCTGATGAGGATGTGAAAATGCAAAACTCGGATAGAGATGGTGATGATGAGAATGATGACGCACGTAGTGAAGATTTCGAAGAGGCAATTTAGAAATATCTCCCTAACACTGCATCTAGCGTCAAAGGAACGGAAGAGGTGGAAAATACAGCTCCGAATCAGCAGGGTGGATCTTCACCTCCCGCCGCGGTGATGAAAACTGGGGTTGTGTTCTCTCCGTCGGTTCAGCAAGATTTCAATATGGCAAGGAAGGAATTTGCTTCTCTTCTAGATTTAAGTATGGAGATTTTGGCAGAGACTAAAGACTCAGGTTTTCGAGCAATCAGTGATGAGGTTGGTGAGGTGGTGATGGCAGCCAATGTGCCTCCTCTTGGTGCTGGCCTGGAGGTCGCGGATATTGGACCTCAGGAGGTGTTTCTTTGTTCATCGCCGGAGCCGCTAGCTAGGACTTCGTGTCCCGGGGCGACCTCTCCACGTACCACAGGAGGTGGGACGGGATCGAGCTCTACATGGTTATCGGCAAGCGGCGTCGGACGTGGAGTGTGTTCTCCGTGTACCACGGCCGATGGTACTAGACCGAGCTCCAGTGCGACGTCCATGTCCTCTCCGTGCACCCCGGGTGGGGGTGTAGGATCGAGCGATGGTGGTTCGGCGCGTGCTAGGGCGCCGGTGTACATTCCTTTTCCGATCCACGTCGGTGGGGTCGACAAAGGGGTGTCCAAGCAGGACATAATTGATTTTGGTGGCTTGGTAGATGCTGAGGAGTTGGGTCTACGGTCAAGTGAGCGTATTCGATCACAGCACAATGCCGACGCTACTCAATTGGAGAGGGCTATAGCTTTGGCGGAACAGCGAGACCTCTTGCAAGATACTAAAAACCCTACCCACTCTATTTTAGCTTTTTCAGATATGCAAATTATGTATAGGGTTGCTAGTCTGGGGGTAACGCTAGGAGGATCTGTGAGGCAAATTATTAATTCGGTTATGGCCATTAAACAAACTGAACTAATTAGGTCGATTTGCATTTTGGAAAATAATTTAAAGTATAAGGAGAGTGAGCAACCTTTTAGCTTGATTTTGCCACGAGTTTCAGCATTAATAGAAGATTTAGAAGATCATGATCTAGAGAGGATGATGGAAGATACATCGGATCTTTCAGCTCTCACAGAACCGGTTAAGAAAACAAGGAAAAGGAGAGACTATTCCTGTCCAAATAAGCGTAGAAGTGCAAGGATTAAGATAAAAAACAAACGTAAAAATGCATAACTTAAATGGCTTTTTTGGAATAGTGAGGGTTTTCGTGACCCCGACAAACATTTCTTTGTTCAAGAATCCATTCGGGAGAGAAAGTTAGATTTCTAAGCCTTATCGGAAACGGGAAGATCTAACTTTGCCACTCCTTTTTAAAATCATTTAGCTGCTGGTCATGATTTTAGTTGGTTTTGTTTACCACCTAGAGGCAGGTCCGGGGGAATGCTTTTAGGGAATAATGTTGCCACACTTCAGGTCACCAACGTTGAGGTAGGAGATTTTTGTGTAAAATTATATCTCAAGTCTAAGAATGATGGTTTTCAGTGGGTCTTAGTGTCCTTTTATGGGGCTGCCCAAGACGAACACAAAGCTCAGTTCTTGTCAGAGTTAGTTCGATTATGTGAAAATGAACCATTACCAATGATGGTGGGTGGGGATTTTAATATAATTCGAAAACCTGAAGAAAAGAACAAGGAGAACTTTAACCCAAGGTGGCCAATCATGTTTAATGCAATTATCAATAGTCTGGAGTTAAGAGAGCTTGAACTATCTGGTAGGCAATATACTTGGGCTAGTAGGCGTGATAATCCCACTTTTGAAAAACTAGAAATACCCCTTAGTTACGGTTCAGGCCCTGACTAGAGTGGGTTATGATCATACTCCGTTATTAGTCGATTCGGGAGTTAATGCCCATGTTGGGAATAAAGCTCGTTTCTCTTTTGAACTTTCGTGGTTAAGAGAGGAAGGCTTTTACGAAATGGTTGCAACCGAATGGCATAAATTGACGAAAGGTTGTACTCCAATTGAGATTTGGCAAAATAAAATAAGACATCTTCGACGCTTTCTTAAAGGGTGGGCTAAAACTCAAAGTGGGAAGTATAAGTTAGAGAAGGAGAATTTGCTAAATATTATTGATGAACTAGATATTAAAGCTGAGACTATTCCAGTTTCCGTACTGGAGAGAGATACTCTAAAAAATGCAAATGATAGGCTATGTTGGCATGTTGCCTTCGGCAGGATGAGGAAACTAAATGGGCTCACAGAGCGAAAGTGAAACATATCTAGGAATGTGGAAATAATACGAAGTATTTTCATCTCATTGCAAATGGGAAGCATAGGAAAAATAATTTTTTTCAATTAGAACAAGAGGAAGGAACTATAGTAGGACAGGAAAATTTGAAACCGTACATCAGAGTACTATAAGAAACTTTTCGGTGACTCTTTGCATAGCGATGTAACTATGGTGGAAAATAATAATAATGATATACCTCAATTATCACAAGAAGAAAATAATATTCCTACATCTGATTTCTCCATGAAAGAAGTGTATGATGCTATTTTCCAAATGGAGATGAATAAGGCGCCTGGCCCGATGGTTTCCCGGCGGAGTTTTATAATTTTTTTTGGCAGATTCTTCGTGATGACCTCATGGCTTTATTTGTTCAGCTAAAGCAAGGAAATTTGTCTTTGTTCAAACTAAATTTTGGGGTTATTACTCTCCTCAACAAGAAAGATAATGCGGTTCAGATTCAGCAATATAGACCAATATGTCTTCTCAATGTTAGCTTTCAAATTTTCACGAAAGTAGGTACTAATCGTATTATTGAAATTGCACAAAAGATTATTCGACCGACGCAATCGGCGTTTATGCCTGGCCGCCACATTCTCGAGGGGGTGGTGGTTTTGCATGAAACAATTCATGAGCTTCAAAGGAAAAAGATGGATGGAGTTATTTTTAAAATTGCTTTGAGAAAGCATATGATAAAGTTAAATGGCCTTTTCTTCAACAAGCTTTGTGTATGAAAGGTTTTGCACAAGAATGTTGTAACTGGATTACGCAATTCATTCAGGAAGGAAGTGTAGGTATTCGTGTTAATGATGACATTGGTCATTATTTTCAGACGAAGAAGGGATTACGACAGGGGGACCAATGTCACCAATGTTGTTTAATATAGTGGCAGATATGCTAGCCATTCTTATCGCGCGGGCGAAGGAAGATGGTCAGATAGGTGGTCTCATCCCTCATTTAGTTGAAGGCGGTTTATCTATTTTACAGTATGCCGATGATACTATATTATTCATGGATCACGATTTAGACAAAGCAGTCAATATGAAGCTTATTTTATGCATCTTTGAACAATTATCAGGGCTTAAAATAAACTTTCATAAGAGCGAGATTTTTTGTTTTGGTAAAGTAAAAGAGGAAGAACATCGATATAAACAAATCTTCGGATGTGAGTCTGGAACCTTACCCTTTAAGTACCTTGGGATACCGATTCACTATAGGAAACTTCGGAATTCAGAATGGTACCCAGTGGAATGCCGTTTCGAAGGCAAGCTAGGGTGTTGGAAGGGGAAGATGTTATCATATGGGAACCGGTTAGTTCTTCTTAATTCGGTTTTAACAAGCTTGCCGATGTTCATGTTGTCTTTTCTAGAGATACCAAAAGGGGTACGTAAAAGACTTGATTTCTATGGATCACGTTTTTTTTGGCAAAGTGATGAGAACAAAAAGAAATATAGGTTAACCAAATGGAACATCATATGTAGGCCGAAAGAACAGGGCGGGTTAGGGGTTGAGATGCTTGAGCAGAAGAACAAGTGCTTACTCAGCAAGTGGTTGTTTAAATTTTAAATGAAGAGGGGGTTTGGCAAGAATTGTTCCAAAACAAATATCTTCATAGTAAAACTTTGGCTCAAGTGGAGGCTCAACCGAATGACTCTCCGTTCTGGAAAGGTCTTATGCGAGTGAAGGATGATTTCTTTAGTAGAGGATAATTCCAAGTAGGTAATGGGGAAACAACCAGGTTCTGGGAAGACACTTGGCTTGGTAAGTCTCCATTAAAAATTCAATATCCATTGCTTTATAACATTGTGCAACAACAAAATGTATCGGTCCAAGATGTTTTTCACAATGCTCCTCCCCTAAACATTGGCTTTCGTAGGGCATTAGTAGGGAACAAGTGGGATATGTGGTCTCACTTATGCATTAGATTAATGGATATTACTCTCACTGATGTTCCAGATAGGTTCCATTGGAATTTGACACATAATGGTATTTTTACAATTAAATCTATGTATGAGGATTTGATGAATGGACATACTAGATTTCTGCAAACTTACCTTTGGAAACTTAAAATTCCGCTAAAGATTAAGATTTTTATGTGGTTCCTTCATAGAAAAGTAGTATTGACTAAGGATAACTTGGCAAACCGAAATTGGAAGGGAGACTCCCATTGTTCTTTTTGCTGGAATAGTGAATCGGTTGAACATCTATTTATTTCTTGCCCTTTTGCACAGCTGGTTTGGTGTGTTGTTTTTTGTACCTATAATATTACTCCTCCTACCAATGTCACTAATATGTTTGGGAATTGGTTGAATGGGATGGATAAAAAGACCAAGGATAGGATCCGTATCGGCGTTTCAACTATATGTTGGTCTATTTGGAATTGTAGGAACAATCTTGTTTTTAACAGGAAATAAACTTTTCATGTCCTACATGTTATTCATATGGCGGCGCACTGGATTCAGCTCTGGGCTTTCCTGCTACCTTCGGACCAGCTGGATGTGCGAGACTCCTGTCGGTGGCACAGGAGTTTTTCTCCCAACATACTTGGCTGCATACTAGGCGACTTTTGTAGTTCAGTCTAGGGTTTTATTTCTTTTGGATATGCGCCTCGATCTTTCGTGATCTCTGGTTATGTAAACTTTAAATACTTGACGCAGAGATTTTGTAATAATCTGTTGTGTGCATCACTCGATGCAGAGGCTGGGAGTAATAAAATTCCCTTTTCTATAAAAAAACGCAGGTAGATGCTTTCATCTGCCTCATTCAATAGTCAAAGTTTTAGCAGGTGATGGTAGCTCTCGATTGCTGAAGCTACCTCAGCAGAAGCCAACGGGGTTGTCTTCAAGACAGTTGTCCATGCCCCTAGCAGAAATTAAGCAGTACCAGACAGATTAAACAGTTGATAACACAGTTTGTTAAAAAACATCTAACAAGTAAAATCAAGATATGGAAAGTAGAACAAGGTAAAGCAAAGGGTATGGGCCAACCAATTCTCGGAAACCATAGAGCTTTGAAGTAGTCCAGAAAACTAGAGCAGTCAACAAAATCTTCCAGGAAGGCTTCAAATAACTCCATACCACCATTTCCTCCATAGATACTTGATATCACATTCCCAAGTCGTTTAGCCATTCTCAAAATCTGAACACTTTTCATCAAAGTTTTATGCCAAGCATGCCGGATACGCCATACAGAAATCAAAACCGGGCAATGGAACACTTCCCTGTTCAACAGAATACATACTCAGGCACCCAAACCCACACAGAGTACACTAATGGAGAAACATCATTTACCTTATAGTGCGCACGTCGGTCAAGGGATCATCAATACTGAAGCCACCCAGCTGCCATGTTGGATCTTTTGTACGAACTCAATCATAAAGAGCACCCATCCATCTATATATTTCATGATGTGTAAAATTGGGAGTTATGATCCATGAAACAGGAATTACGTTTTTCTTCTGATCGAAAACAAGGATATTGTATACTGGATACTGCAAAACAGCGAACAACAATACTAATATGAAATCAAAGCCAACTTTAAACTACTACAAAAGAAATAAAAATAGCAATGGTAAACCTTTAATTTGTTTGTTCCAAACTTTGAATCAGAAGCCAGTAAACTGCGGTTGCCATACTGAATTATCTGCTGTAGCTGCCAATCTGTCTGAATGCCCAAGACAAAGGTATCCTTATCTGTAAAATCTTCAAAGAAAAATATGCTGTCCTGCTGATTCTCAACCCATATGTTAATACTAGCAGCGTCATCATCATCAAACAGAACGCCTTATTTTCCTTTCGAGCCTCCTAACATATCTGTGAGTAAGAAGATCATCACGGTTTGATGGTCCTACTTGTCTTTCGACTATTTCAGTATGTCTCTGCATTATTGACTTCACGGGAATACCAACATAGAGCAAAGACGTAACTTCAAGAAGTAATTCATCAGATATATAAGGTGCAAACATTGATTTAGACCCTATAGACATCTTATCCATGGGACCATGGCAGGGTGAGCCTTTATTATCAACATGCTTATTGTGGTTATAAATTACAAGAACCAGTGACGGTTCAGCAATCAAACGCTTCACAATAAATGGCAAACACATCCCCTCTTTGTATGAGGACGACCAGCAGGTGTTTTCCTCTTTCAACAAGCCGACCTGCTAGGCCGGACCGTACCACCCTTTATATAATCATCTGGGCCAAAAGAACACCAATACCTGCATGCAATGGTGTCATCATGTCCACATGATCTGTTTAACATAGCATCTCGAACAGGTAATAATAAAACAGTGATATCCCAATTATCCTTAGTGTGGAGATGTTAAGAAAAAGTTTTTAAAACATGAATGAACAACGAAATGTCCTCGCATAAAAAAAATGCATGCTTCATTTGCTTACAAAATATACTCGAGTATCCCATCAACTTTTGGCTTGCAGTTCAAGGTTGGTGAACGCCTTCTGCGTGCTTCAACGTGAAACCTTGTTGCACATTCTTTGTTGTTTGACTCTCCTCTGACAAAGTCATTAACCCTGGAAAATGGGATAAGCGCAAGCCTGCCCATTGAGTCCTTCCAACCCTCGACCATAGACCATGTAATATCTGCTGCTGGAAATTCTGATGTGCCTGGGTTTTGAACAGGAAGAGTAAAAATTTCATCCCACCTAGTCATCTGCAACCACAGGAATAGTCACAGATAAGGAACAAAAACAAAGATGTCAGTTCTATTACTTTGGCAAAAAAAAGAAGATTTCGGGCATTAGTCCACGCTTTTTGAGTCCCGGAAGGATTTCGATGCCCTGTGACCCCCGATACATGACTCTAGCGACATCGTCAAAACTCGTGATTTCGGGCATTTCTGGCCGTTTTCGTGGGCTATAGTCCACGGTTTTTGGGTCCTGGGTGGATTTCAAAGCCTGTGACCCCCGATACACGAATCTAGGGGCATCGTCAAAACTCGTGATTTCGGGCATTTCTGGCTGTTTTCGTGGGCTGTAGTCCACGGTTTTTTGATCCCGGGAGGATTTCCATGCCCCGTGACCCCCGGCATATGACTCTAGTTGCATCGTCAAAACTCATGATTTCAGGCATTTCTGGCCGTTTTCGTGGGCTGTAGTCCACGTTTTTTGGTTCCTAGGAGGATTTCCATGCCCCGTGACCCCCCGGTACATGACTCTAGTGGCATCGTCAAATTTTCTTGATTTTGGGCACTTCTGGCTATTTTCGTGGGCTATAGTCTACGTTTTTTGGGTCCTGGGAGGATTTCCATGCCTCGTGACCCCCGGTACATGACTCTAGCGGCATCGTCAAAACTCTTGATTTTGCGCATTTCTGGCCGTTTTCGAGTTAGCTGACAATCGTCATATCATATCCATAGTCTAAGGACTCTAAAGAAGGGCATCCAATTCTTGAAACAAGTCACGCTCCCTTCTCTTTCCACTTTCACTTCAGATACAGACGAGCTCGATGTGAACAAAAACCTCATTCAAGACTGGGTGGGGTCCGACCAAGAAAGGCATGGGAGTGGAGAGGCAGAAGTGAAAGACTGGCTACCAATAAAGATCCCTCACTGCACACTTGATCAGTCTAGTTCACTCCTAGTATGATGTCAATTCTAGATTTAAAGTAATTATAGCCCTAAAGGGAGCAATCCACGCGGCATATGATGCCTGTGGGCATTGGAGCTGTGATAAGGTGTAGAAGTATTCGTGTGGGGTGGGTTTCGATCCATGCCCCGCGACCCCCGATACATGACTCTAGTGGCATCGTTAAAACTCCTGATTTAGGGAATTTCTGGCCGTTTTCGTGGGCTATAGTCCACGATTTTTGGGTTCCGGGTGGATTTGAAATCCTTGTGACCCTCGATACACGACTCTAGCGGCATCATCAAAACTCTTGATTTCGGGCATTTCTGGCCGTTTTCGTGGGCTATAGTCCATGTTTTTTTGGGTCCCGGGAGGATTTTCATGCCCCGCGACCCCCGATACATGACTAGTGGCATCGTTAAAACTCGTGATTTCGGGCATTTCTGGCCGTTTTCGTGGGCTATAGTCCACGGTTTTTGGGTCCCGGGTGGATTTCAAAGCCTGTGACCCCCGATACACGACTCTAGGGGCATCGTCAAAACTCGTGATTTCGGGCATTTCTGGCCGTTTTCGTGGGCTGTAGTCCATGGTTTTTGGGCCCGGGAGGATTTCCATGCCCCGTAACCCCCGATACATCACTCTAGCGGTATCGTTAAAAGTCGTGGTTTCGGGCATTTCTCGCCGTTTTCGTGGGCTATAGTCCACGTTTTTTGGGTCCAGGGAGGATTTCCATGCCCCGTGACCCCCGGTACATGACTCTAGCGATATCGTCAAAACTCGTGATTTCGGGCATTTCTGGCCGTTTACGTGGGCTATAGTCCACGTTTTTTGGGCCCGGGAGGATTTCCATGCCCCGTGACCCCCGATACATGACTCTAGCGGCATAATTAAAAGTCGTGATTTTGGGCATTTCTGACCGTTTTCGTGGGCTATAGTCCACGTTTTTTGGGTCCTGGGAGAATTTCTATGCCCCGTGACCCCCGGTACATGACTCTAGCGGCATCGTCAAAACTCATGATTTCGGGCATTTCTGGCCGTTTTCGTGGGCTATAGTCCATGGTTTATGCGTCCCGGGTGGATTTCCAAGCCCCGTGACACCCGATCCACGACTCTAGCGGCATCGTCAAATTTCTTGATTTCGGGCATTTCTGGCCGTTTTCGTGGGCTGTAGTCCATGTTTTTTGGGTCCCGGGAGGATTTTCATGCCCCGTGACCCCTGATACATGACTCTAGTGGCATCGTTAAAACTCGTGATTTCGGGCATTTCTGGCCGTTTTCGGGGGCTATAGTCCATGATTTTTGGGTCCCGGGTGGATTTGAAAGCCCTGTGAACCTCGATACACGACTCTAGCGGCATCGTCAGAACTCGTGATTTCGGGCATTTCTGGCCGTTTTCGTGGGCTATAGTCCATGTTTTTTGAGTCCCGGGAGGATTTCCATGACCCGTGACCCCCGATACATGACTCTAGTGGCATCGTTAAAACTCGTGATTTCGGACATTTCTGGCCGTTTTCGTGGGCTATAGTCCACGATTTTTGGGTCCCGGGTGGATTTGAAAGCCCTGTGACCCTCGATACACGACTCTAGCGGCATCGTCAAAACTCGTGATTGGGGGCATTTCTGGCCGTTTTCGTGGGCTATAGTCCACGTTTTGTGGGTCCAGGGAGGATTTCCATGCCCCGTGACCCCCGGTACATGACTCTTGTGGCATCGTTAAAACTCATGATTTCGGGCATTTCTGGCCGTTTTCGTGGGATATAGTCCACGATTTTTGGGTCCCGGGTGGATTTGAAAGCCCTGTGACCCTCGATACACGACTCTAGCGGCATCGTCAAAACTCGTAATTTCGGGCATTTCTGGCCGTTTACGTGGGCTATAGTCCACATTTTTTGGGCCAGGGAGGATTTCCATGCCCCGTGACCCCCGATACATGACTCTAGCGGCATCGTTAAAAGTCGTGATTTCGGACATTTCTCGCCGTTTTCGTGGGCTATAGTCCACGTTTTTTTGGGTCCAGGGAGGATTTCCTTGCCCCGTGACCCTCGGTACATGACTCTAGCGATATCGTCAAAACTCATGATTTCGTGCATTTCTGGCCGTTTACGTGGGCTATAGTCCACGGTTTTTCGGTCCCGGAAGGATTTCGATGCCCTATGACCCCCGATACATGATTCTAGTGACATCGTCAAATTTCTTGATTTCGGGCATTTCTGGCCGTTTTCGTGGGCTGTAGTCCACGGTTTTTGGGACCTGGCAGGATTGTGATTTCGGGCATTTCTGGCCGTTTTCGTGGGCTATAGTCCATGTTTTTTGGTCCCGGGAGGATTTCCATGCCCCGCGACCCCCGATACATGACTCTAGTGGCATCGTTAAAATTCCTGATTTAGGGAATATCTGGCCGTTTTCGTGGGCTATAGTCCACGACTTTTGGATCCCGGGTGGATTTGAAATCCCTGTGACCCTCGATACACGACTCTAGCGGCATCATCAAAACTCTTGATTTCGGGCATTTCTGGCCGTTTTCGTGGGCTATAGTCCATGTTTATTGGTCCCGGGAGGATTTCCATGCCCCGCGACTAGGCCTGGGCGTTCGGTTTTTTTCCTAAATTCGGTTCGGTTATTTTGGTTCTTCTATAATTCGGTTTCTAAGAAATATGCACCGAAATTATATCGGTTTTCTAATTATGTCGGAAGTTAGGTTAACTGATAATTCGGTTAGTTGTTCGGTTATTAACCGATATGTGCAAACAATGTAAAACAAAAGAACTAAGTGTATTGGAGAGATGTTCATGCATAGGTTTGCATGGTTGCATGACAACATGCATGTGTGTGCACGAACCTGAGATCGCAGTCATACAGTGGTGCCAGACAATGGAAAAGTACCGATCGATCCTAATGGGTACAGCGGCACGACGGCCGGTCGGAGACGGCGTGGTTGTCCTTGTACTTGTCAGCGTGTGCATGGCCGTAAAAGCTATTGGGCTTTATTTTCTTGGGCTGAGAACTTCGTAACAATGGGGGACATCAGGGCTTTACGTCAACATCGCTAATATCTCGGTTATTACGGTTATTTCGGGTAATCAATGATCATAACCGAATTCATAAATTTAAATTCGGTTAATTACATATATGCACCGAATATTGTGTCGGTTAATTCGATTTCGATAAATTCGGTTTCGGTTCCGATTAATTCGGTTCGGTGTTCGGTTTTCGGTTTTGTATGCCCACCCCTACCCGCGACCCCCGATACATGACTCTAGTGGCATCGTTAAAACTCGTGATTTCGGCCATTTCTGGCAGTTTTCGTGGGCTATAGTCCTGGATTTTTGGGTCCCGGGAGGATTTCCATGCCCCGCGATCCCCGATACATGACTCTAGTGGCATCGTTAAAACTCGTGATTGGGGGCATTTCTGGCCATTTTTGTGGGCTATAGTCCACGATTTTTGGGTCCCGGGAGGATTTCCATGCCCCGTGACCCCCGGTACATGACTCAAGCGACATCGTCAAAACTCGTGATTTCGGGCATTTCTGGCCGTTTACGTGGGCTATAGTCCACGTTTTTTGGGCCCGGGAGGATTTCCATGCCCCGTGACCCCCGATACATGACTCTAGCGACATCATTAAAAGTCGTGATTTTGGGCATTTCTGACCGTTTTCGTGGGCTATAGTCCACGTTTTTTGGGTCCTGGGAGAATTTCTATGCCCCGTGACCCCCGGTACATGACTCTAGCGGCATCGTCAAAACTCATGATTTCGGGCATTTCTGGCCGTTTTCGTGGGCTATAGTCCATGGTTTATGCGTCCCGGGTGGATTTCCAAGCCCCGTGACACCCGATCCACGACTCTAGCGGCATCGTCAAATTTCTTGATTTCGGGCATTTCTGGCCGTTTTCGTGGGCTGTAGTCCATGTTTTTTGGGTCCCGGGAGGATTTTCATGCCCCGTGACCCCTGATACATGACTCTAGTGGCATCGTTAAAACTCGTGATTTCGGGCATTTCTGGCCGTTTTCGGGGGCTATAGTCCATGATTTTTGGGTCCCGGGTGGATTTGAAAGCCCTGTGAACCTCGATACACGACTCTAGCGGCATCGTCAGAACTCGTGATTTCGGGCATTTCTGGCCGTTTTCGTGGGCTATAGTCCATGTTTTTTGAGTCCCGGGAGGATTTCCATGACCCGTGACCCCCGATACATGACTCTAGTGGCATCGTTAAAACTCGTGATTTCGGACATTTCTGGCCGTTTTCGTGGGCTATAGTCCACGATTTTTGGGTCCCGGGTGGATTTGAAAGCCCTGTGACCCTCGATACACGACTCTAGCGGCATCGTCAAAACTCGTGATTGGGGGCATTTCTGGCCGTTTTCGTGGGCTATAGTCCACGTTTTGTGGGTCCAGGGAGGATTTCCATGCCCCGTGACCCCCGGTACATGACTCTTGTGGCATCGTTAAAACTCATGATTTCGGGCATTTCTGGCCGTTTTCGTGGCATATAGTCCACGATTTTTGGGTCCCGGGTGGATTTGAAAGCCCTGTGACCCTCGATACACGACTCTAGCGGCATCGTCAAAACTCGTAATTTCGGGCATTTCTGGCCGTTTACGTGGGCTATAGTCCACATTTTTTGGGCCAGGGAGGATTTCCATGCCCCGTGACCCCCGATACATGACTCTAGCGGCATCGTTAAAAGTCGTGATTTCGGACATTTCTCGCCGTTTTCGTGGGCTATAGTCCACGTTTTTTTGGGTCCAGGGAGGATTTCCTTGCCCCGTGACCCTCGGTACATGACTCTAGCGATATCGTCAAAACTCATGATTTCGTGCATTTCTGGCCGTTTACGTGGGCTATAGTCCACGGTTTTTTCGGTCCCGGAAGGATTTCGATGCCCTATGACCCCCGATACATGATTCTAGTGACATCGTCAAATTTCTTGATTTCGGGCATTTCTGGCCGTTTTCGTGGGCTGTAGTCCACGGTTTTTGGGACCTGGCAGGATTGTGATTTCGGGCATTTCTGGCCGTTTTCGTGGGCTATAGTCCATGTTTTTTGGTCCCGGGAGGATTTCCATGCCCCGCGACCCCCGATACATGACTCTAGTGGCATCGTTAAAATTCCTGATTTAGGGAATATCTGGCCGTTTTCGTGGGCTATAGTCCACGACTTTTGGATCCCGGGTGGATTTGAAATCCCTGTGACCCTCGATACACGACTCTAGCGGCATCATCAAAACTCTTGATTTCGGGCATTTCTGGCCGTTTTCGTGGGCTATAGTCCATGTTTATTGGTCCCGGGAGGATTTCCATGCCCCGCGACTAGGCCTGGGCGTTCGGTTTTTTTCCTAAATTCGGTTCGGTTATTTTGGTTCTTCTATAATTCGGTTTCTAAGAAATATGCACCGAAATTATATCGGTTTTCTAATTATGTCGGAAGTTAGGTTAACTGATAATTCGGTTAGTTATTCGGTTATTAACCGATATGTGCAAACAATGTAAAACAAAAGAACTAAGTGTATTGGAGAGATGTTCATGCATAGGTTTGCATGGTTGCATGACAACATGCATGTGTGTGCACGAACCTGAGATCGCAGTCATACAGTGGTGCCAGACAATGGAAAAGTACCGATCGATCCTAATGGGTACAGCGGCACGACGGCCGGTCGGAGACGGCGTGGTTGTCCTTGTACTTGTCAGCGTGTGCATGGCCGTAAAAGCTATTGGGCTTTATTTTCTTGGGCTGAGAACTTCGTAACAATGGGGGACATCAGGGCTTTACGTCAACATCGCTAATATCTCGGTTATTACGGTTATTTCGGGTAATCAATGATCATAACCGAATTCATAAATTTAAATTCGGTTAATTACATATATGCACCGAATATTGTGTCGGTTAATTCGATTTCGATAAATTCGGTTTCGGTTCCGATTAATTCGGTTCGGTGTTCGGTTTTCGGTTTTGTATGCCCACCCCTACCCGCGACCCCCGATACATGACTCTAGTGGCATCGTTAAAACTCGTGATTTCGGCCATTTCTGGCAGTTTTTCGTGGGCTATAGTCCTGGATTTTTGGGTCCCGGGAGGATTTCCATGCCCCGCGATCCCCGATACATGACTCTAGTGGCATCGTTAAAACTCGTGATTGGGGGCATTTCTGGCCATTTTTGTGGGCTATAGTCCACGATTTTTGGGTCCCGGGAGGATTTCCATGCCCCGTGACCCCCGGTACATGACTCAAGCGACATCGTCAAAACTCGTGATTTCGGGCATTTCTGGCCGTTTACGTGGGCTATAGTCCACGTTTTTTGGGCCCGGGAGGATTTCCATGCCCCGTGACCCCCGATACATGACTCTAGCGACATCATTAAAAGTCGTGATTTTGGGCATTTCTGACCGTTTTCGTGGGCTATAGTCCACGTTTTTTGGGTCCTGGGAGAATTTCTATGCCCCGTGACCCCCGATACATGACTCTAGCGGCATCGTCAAAACTCATGATTTCGGGCATTTCTGGCGGTTTTCGTGGGCTATAGTCCATGGTCTATGGGTCCCGGGTGGATTTCAAAGCCCTGTGACCCCCGATTCACGACTCTAGCGGCATCGTCAAATTTCTTGATTTTGGGCATTTCTACCTGTTTTCGTGGGCTGTAGTCCACGGTTTTTGGGTCCTGGGAGGATTTCCATGCCCCGTGACTCCCGGTACATGACTCTAGCGGCATCGTCAAAACTCGTGATTGGGGGCATTTCTGGCCGTTTTCGTGGGCTATAGTCCACGTTTTGTGGGTCCAGGGAGGATTTCCATGCCACGTGACCCCCGGTACATGACTCTAGTGGCATCGTTAAAACTCATGATTTCGGGCATTTCTAGCCGTTTTCGTGGGATATAGTCCACGATTTTTGGGTCCCCGGTGGATTTGAAAGCCCTGTGACCCTCGATACACGACTCTAGCGGCATCGTCAAAACTCGCAATTTCGGGCATTTCTGGCCGTTTACGTGGGCAATAGTCCACGTTTTTTGGTCCCGGGAGGATTTCCATGCCCCGTGACCCCTGATACATGACTCTAGCGGCATCGTTAAAAGTCGTGATTTCAGGCATTTCTCGCCGTTTTCGTGGGCTATAGTCCACGTTTTTTGGGTCCAGGGAGGATTTCCATGCCCCGAGACCCCCGGTACATGACTCTAGCGATATCGTCAAAACTCATGATTTCGTGCATTTGTGGCCGTTTACGTGGGCTATAGTCCACGGTTTTTGGGGTCCCGGAAGGATTTCGATGACCTATGACCCCCCGATACATGAGTCTAGTGACATCGTCAAATTTCTTGATTTCGGGCATTTCTGGCCGTTTTCGTGGGCTGTAGTCCACGGTTTTTGGGTCCTGGCAGGATTTCGATGCCTTGTGACCCCCGGTACATGACTCTAGCGGCATCGTCAAAACTTGTGATTTCGGGCATTTCTGGCCGTTTTCGTGGGCTATAGTCCATGTTTTTTTGGTCCCGGGAGGATTTCCATGCCCCGCGACCCCCCGATACATGACTCTAGTGGCATCGTTAAAACTCGTGATTTCGGCCATTTCTGGCCGGTTTCGTGGGCTATAGTTCTGGATTTTTGGGCCCCGGGAGGATTTCCATGCCCCGCGACCACCGATACATGACTATAGTGGCATCGTTAAAACTCGTGATTGGGGGCATTTCTGGCCGTTTTCGTGGGCTATAGTCCACAATTTTTGGGTCCCGGGAGGATTTCCATGCCCCGTGACCCCCGATACATGACTCAAGCGACATAGTCAAAACTCGTGATTTCGGGCATTTCTGGCCGTTTACGTGGGCTATAGTCCACGTTTTTTGGGCCCGAGAGGATTTCCATGCACCGTGACTCCCCGATACATGACTCTAGGGACATCATTAAAAGTCGTGATTTTGGGCATTTCTGACCGTTTTCGTGGGCTATAGTCCACGTTTTTTGGGTCCTGGGAGAATTTCTATGCCCCGTGACCCCGGTACATGACTCTAGCGGCATCGTCAAAACTCATGATTTCGGGCATTTTTGGCCGTTTTCGTGGGCTATAGTCCATGGTTTATGGGTCTCGGGTGGATTTCAAAGCCCCCGTGACCCCCGATTCACGACTCTAGCGGCATCGTCAAATTTCTTGATTTCGGGCATTTCTGGCCGTTTTTGTGGGCTGTAGTCCATGGTTTTGGGTCCTGGGAGGATTTCCATGCCCCGTGACCCCCGGTACATGACTCTAGCGGCATCGTCAAAACTCGTGATTTTGGGCATTTCTGGCCGTTTTCGTGGGCGATAGTCCACGGTTTTTGGGTCCCGGGTGGATTTCAAAGCCCCGTGACCCCCGATACATGACTCTAGTGACATCGTCAAATTCCTTGATTTTGGGCATTTCTGGCCGTTTTCGTGGGCTGTAGTCCACAGTTTTTGGGTCCTGGCAGGATTTCGATGCCTCGTGACCCCCGGTACATGACTAGCGGCATCGTCAAAACTCGTGATTTCGGGCATTTCTGGCCGTTTTCGTGGGCGATAGTCCACGGTTTTTGGGTCCCGGGAGGATTTCAAAGCCCCGTGACCCCCGATACACGACTCTGGTGGCATCGTCAAATTTCTTGATTTCGGGCATTTTTGGCCATTTTCGTGGGCTGTAGTCCACGTTTTTTGGCTCCTAGGAGGATTTCCATGCCCCGTGACCCCCCGGTACATGACTCTAGTGGCATCGTCAAATTTTCTTGATTTTGGGCACTTCTGGCTATTTTCGTGGGCTATAGTCTACGTTTTTTGGGTCCTGGGAGGATTTCCATGCCTCGTGACCCCCGGTACATGACTCTAGCGGCATCGTCAAAACTCTTGATTTTGCGCATTTCTGGCCGTTTTCGAGTTAGCTGACAATCGTCATATCATATCCATAGTCTAAGGACTCTAAAGAAGGGCATCCAATTCTTGAAACAAGTCACACTCCCTTCTCTTTCCACTTTCACTTCAGATACAGACGAGCTCGATGTGAACAAAAACCTCATTCAAGACTGGGTGGGGTCCGACCAAGAAAGGCATGGGAGTGGAGAGGCAGAAGTGAAAGACTGGCAACCAATAAAGATCCCTCACTGCACACTTGATCAGTCTAGTTCACTCCTAGTATGATGTCAATTCTAGATTCAAAGTACTTATAGCCCTAAAGGGAGCAATCCACGCGGCATATGATGCCTGTGGGCATTGGAGCTGTGATAAGGTGTAGAAGTATTCGTGTGGGGTGGGTTTCGATCCATGCCCCGCGACCCCCGATACATGACTCTAGTGGCATCGTTAAAACTCCTGATTTAGGGAATTTCTGGCCGTTTTCGTGGGCTATAGTCCACGGTTTTTTGGGTCCCGGGTGGATTTCAAAGCCTGTGACCCCCGATACACGACTCTAGGGGCATCGTCAAAACTCGTGATTTCGGGCATTTCTGGCCGTTTTCGTGGGCTGTAGTCCATGGTTTTTGGGCCCGGGAGGATTTCCATGCCCCGTGAACCCCGATACATGACTCTAGCGGCATTGTTAAAAGTCGTGGTTTCGGGCATTTCTCGCCGTTTTCGTGGGCTATAGTCCACGTTTTTTGGGTCCAGGGAGGATTTCCATGCCCCGTGACCCCCGGTACATGACTCTAGCGATATCGTCAAAACTCGTGATTTCGGGCATTTCTGGCCGTCTACGTGGGCTATAGTCCACGTTTTTTGGGCCCGGGAGGATTTCCATGCCCCGTGACCCCCGATACATGACTCTAGCGGCATCATTAAAAGTCGTGATTTTGGGCATTTCTGGCCGTTTTCGTGGGCTATAGTCCACGTTTTTTTGGGTCCTGGGAGAATTTCTATGCCCCGTGACCCCCGGTACATGACTCTAGCGGCATCGTCAAAACTCATGATTTCGGGCATTTCTGGCCGTTTTCGTGGGCTATAGTCCATGGTTTATGGGTCCCGGGTGGATTTCAAAGCACCGTGACCCCCGATCCACGACTCTAGCGGCATCGTCAAATTTCTTGATTTCGGGCATTTCTGGCCGTTTTCGTGGGCTGTAGTCCACGGTTTTTGGGTCCTGGGAGGATTTCCATGCCCCGTAGCGGCATCATCAAACTCGTGATTGGGGGCATTTCTGGCCGTTATCGTGGGCTATAGTCCACGTTTTGTGGGTCCAGGGAGGATTTCCATGCCCCGTGACCCCCGGTACATGACTCTAGCGACATCGTCAAAACTCTTGATTTTGCGCATTTCTGGCCGTTTTCGTGGGCTATAGTCCACGTTTTTTGGGTCCCGGGAGGATTTCCATGCCCCGCGACCCCCGATACATGACTCTAGTGGCATCGTTAAAACTCCTGATTTAGGGAATTTTTGGCCGTTTTCGTGGGCTATAGTCCATGATTTTTGGGTCCCGGGTGGATTTGAAATCCCTGTGACCCTCGATACACGACTCTAGCGGCATCATCAAAACTCTTGATTTCGGGAATTTCTGGCCGTTTTCGTGGGCTATAGTCCATGTTTTTTGGGTCCCGGGAGGATTTTCATGCCCCGTGACCCCCGATATATGGCTCTAGTGGCATCGTTAAAACTCGTGATTTCGGGCATTTCTGGCCGTTTTCGGGGGCTATAGTCCATGATTTTTGGGCCCCGGGTGGATTTGAAAGCCCTGTGAACCTCGATACACGACTCTAGCGGCATCGTCAGAATCGTGATTTCGGGCATTTCTAGCCGTTTTCGTGGGCTATAGTCCTTGTTTTTGGGTCCCGGGAGGATTTCCATGACCCGTGACCCCCGATACATGACTCTAGTGGCATCGTTAAAACTCGTGATTTCGGGCATTTCTGGCCGTTTTCGTGGGCTATAGTCCACGATTTTTGGGTCCCGGGTGGATTTGAAAGCCCTGTGACCCTCGATACACGACTCTAGCGGCATCGTCAAAACTCGTGATTGGGGGCATTTCTGGCCGTTTTCGTGGGCTATAGTCCACGTTTTGTGGGTCCAGGGAGGATTTCCATGCCCCGTGACCCCCGGTACATGACTCTTGTGGCATCGTTAAAACTCATGATTTCGGGCATTTCTGGCCATTTTCGTGGGATATAGTCCACGATTTTTGGGTCCCGGGTGGATTTGAAAGCCCTGTGACCCTCGATACACGACTCTAGCGGCATCGTCAAAACTCGTAATTTCAGGCATTTCTGGCCGTTTACGTGGGCTATAGTCCTCATTTTTTGGGCCCGGGAGGATTTCCATGCCCCGTGACCCCCGATACATGACTCTAGCGGCATCATTAAAAGTCGTTATTTCGGGCATTTCTCGCCGTTTTCGTGGGCTATAGTCCACGTTTTTTGGGTCCAGGGAGGATTTCCATGCCCCGTGACCCCCGATAAATGACTCTAGCGATATCGTCAAAACTCATGATTTCGTGCATTTCTGGCCGTTTACGTGGGCTATAGTCCACGGTTTTTGGGTCCCGGAATGATTTCGATGCCTTGTGACCCCCGGTACATGAGTCTAGTGACATCGTCAAATTTCTTGATTTCGGGCATTTCTGGCCGTTTTCGTGGGCTGTAGTCTACGGTTTTTGGGACCTGGCAGGATTTCGATGCCTTGTGACCCCCGGTACATGACTCTAGCGGCATCGTCAAAACTTGTGATTTCGGGCATTTCTGGCCGTTTTCGTGGGCTATAGTCCATGTTTTTTGGTCCCGGGAGGATTTCCATGCCCCGCGACCCCCGATACATGACTCTAGTGCCATCGTTAAAATTCCTGATTTAGGGAATATCTGGCCGTTTTTACGAAAACGTCCAGAAGTGCCCGAAATCGCGAGTTTTTACGATGCCACTAGAGTCGTGTACCGGGGGTCACGGGGCTTTGAAATTTTCCCGGGACCCAAAAACCATGGACTATAGCCCACGAAAACGGCCAAATGTGCCTGAAATGACGAGTTTTTACGATGCCACTAGAGTCGTGAACCGGGGGTCACGGGGCTTTGAAATTTGCCGTGACCCAAAAACCGTGGACTTTAGCCCACGAAAACGGCCAGAAATGCCCGAAATCGCGAGGTTTTGCGATGCCACTAGAGTCGTGTACCGGGGGTCATGGGGCTTTGAAATCTTCCTGGAACCCATAACCCGTGGACTATAGCCCACGAAAACGGCAGGAAATGCCCGAAATCGCGAGTTTATACGATGCCACTAGAGTTGTGTACCGGGGGTCACGGGGCTTTGAAATCTTCCCCAGACCCAAAAACCGTGGACTATGGCCCACGAAAACTGTCAGAAATGCCCGAAATCGCGAGTTTTTACGATGCCACTAGAGTCGTGTACCGGGGGTCACGGGGCTTTGAAATCTTCCCGGGACCCAAAAACCGTAGACTATAGCCCACGAAAACGGCCAGAAATGCCTGCAATCACGACTTTTTTATGATTTCGCAAAAATCATGTGACGGGATCCCGGACAATTTAAATCCACGTCAGACCCCAAAAGTGTGTGCTATAGCCCACGAAAACGTCCAGAAGTGCCCGAAATCGCGAGTTTTTACGATGCCACTAGAGTCGTGTACCGGGGGTCACCTGGCTTTGAAATTTTCCCGGGACCCAAAAACCATGGACTATAGCCCACGAAAACGGCCAAATGTGCCTGAAATGACGAGTTTTTACGCTGCCACTAGAGTCGTGTACCGGGGGTCACGGGGCTTTGAAATCTTCCTGGACCCAAAAACCGTGGACTTTAGCCCACGAAAACGGCCAGAAATGCCCGAAATCGCGAGGTTTTGCGATAACACTAGAGTCGTGTACCGGGGGTCATGGGGCTTTGAAATCTTCCTGGAACCCATAACCCGTGGACTATAGCCCACGAAAACGGCAGGAAATGCCCGAAATCGCGAGTTTATACGATGCCACTAGAGTTGTGTACCGGGGGTCACGGGGCTTTGAAATCTTCCCCGGACCCAAAAACCGTGGACTATGGCCCACGAAAACTGTCAGAAATGCCCGAAATCGCGAGTTTTTACGATGCCACTAGAGTCGTGTACCGGGGGTCACGGGGGCTTTGAAATCTTCCCGGGACCCAAAAACCGTAGACTATAGCCCACGAAAACGGCCAGAAATGCCTGCAATCACGACTTTTTTATGATTTCGCAAAAATCATGTGACGGGGTCCCGGACCATTTAAATCCACGTCAGACCCCAAAAGTGTATGCTATAGCCCACGAAAACGTCCAGAAGTGTTCGAAATCGCGAGTTTTTACAATGCCACTAGAGTCGTGTACCGGGGGTCACCGGGCTTTGAAATTTTCCCGGGACCCAAAAACCATGGACTATAGCCCACGAAAACGGCCAAATGTGCCTGAAATGACGAGTTTTTACGCTGCCACTAGAGTCGTGTATCGGGGGTCACGGGGCTTTGAAATCTTCCTGGACCCAAAAACCGTGGACTTTAGCCCACGAAAACGGCCAGAAATGCCCGAAATCGCGAGGTTTTGCGATGCCACTAGAGTCGTGTACCGGTGGTCATGGGGCTTTAAAATCTTCCTGGAACCCATAACCCGTGGACTATAGCCCACGAAAACGGCAGGAAATTCCCGAAATCACGAGTTTATACGATGCCACTAGAGTTGTGTACCGGGGGGTCATGGGGCTTTGAAATCTTCCCCGGACCCAAAAACCGTGGACTATGGCCCACGAAAACTGTCAGAAATGCCCGAAATCGCGAGTTTTTACGATGCCACTAGAGTCGTGTACCGGGGGTCACGGGGCTTTGAAATCTTCCCGGGACCCAAAAACCGTAGACTATAGCCCACGAAAACGGCCAGAAATGCCTGCAATCACGACTTTTTTATGATTTCGCAAAAATCATGTGACGGGGTCTCGGACCATTTAAATCCACGCCAGACCCCAAAAGTGTATGCTATAGCCCACGAAAACGTCCAGAAGTGCCCGAAATCGCGAGTTTTTACGATGCCACTAGAGTCGTGTACCGGGGGTCACGAGGCCTTGAAATTTTCCCGGGACCCAAAAACCATGGACTATGGCCCACGAAAACGGCCAAATGTGCCTGAAATGACGAGTTTTTACGCTGCCACTAGAGTCGTGTACCGGGGGTCACGGGGCTTTGAAATCTTCCTGGACCCAAAAACCGTGGACTTTAGCCCACGAAAACGGCCAGAAATGCCCGAAATCACGAGGTTTTGCGATGCCACTAGAGTCGTGTACCGGGGGTCATGGGGCTTTGAAATCTTCCTGGAACCCATAACCCGTGGACTATAGCCCACGAAAACGGCAGGAAATGCCTGAAATCGCGAGTTTATACGATGCCACTAGAGTTGTGTACCGGGGTTCACGGGGCTTTGAAATCTTCCCCGGACCCAAAAACCGTGGACTATGGCCCACGAAAACTGTCAGAAATGCCCGAAATCGCGAGTTCTTACGATGCCACTAGAGTCGTGTACCGGGGTCACGGGGCTTTGAAATCTTCCCTGGACCCAAAAACCACGGACTATAGCCCACGAAAACGGCCAGAAATGCCTGAAATCCAGAGTTTTATATGATTTCGCAAAAATCGTGTGACGGGGTCCCGATATTTAATTCCACGTCGGACCCCAAAACCGTGTGCTATAGCCCATGAAAACGACCAGAAATGCTCGAAATCGCGAGTTTTTACGATGCCACTAGAGTTGTGTACCGGGGGTCATGGGGCTTTGAAATCTTCCCGGGACCCAAAAACCGTGGACTATAGCCCACGAAAACGGCCAGAAATGCCCGAAATCGCGAGTTTTTACGATGCCACTAGAGTCGTGAACCGGGGGTCACGGGGCTTTGAAATCTTGCCGTGACCCAAAAACCGTGGACTATAGCCCACGAAAACGGCCAGAAATGCCTGCAATCACGAGTTTCTTATGATTTCGCAAAAATCATGTGACGGGGTCCCGGACCATTTAAATCCACGTCAGACCCCAAAACCGTATGCTATAGCCCACGAAAACGTCCAGAAGTGCCCGAAATCGTGAGTTTTTACGATGCCACTAGAGTCGTGTGCCGGGGGTCACGGGGCTTTGAAATTTTCCCGGGACCCAAAAACCATGGACTATAGCCCACGAAAACGGCCAAATGTGCCTGAAATGACGAGTTTTTACACTGCACTAGAGTCGTGCACCGGGGGTCACGGGCTTTGAAATCTTCCTGGACTCAAAAACCGTGGACTTTAGCCCACGAAAACGGCCAGAAATGCCCGAAATCGCGAGGTTTTGCGATGCCACTTGAGTCGTGTACCGGGGGTCATGGGGCTTTGAAATCTTCCTGGAACCCATAACCCGTCGACTATAGCCCACGAAAACGGCAGGAAACGCCCGAAATCGCGAGTTTATACGATGCCACTAGAGTTGTGTACCGGGGGTCACGGGGCTTTGAAATCTTCCCCGGACCCAAAAACCGTGGACTATGGCCCACGAAAACCGTCAGAAATGCCCGAAATCACGAGTTTTTATGATGCCACTAGAGTCGTGTACCGGGGGTCACAGGGCTTTGAAATCTTCCCGGGAGCCAAAAACCAAAGACTATAGCCCACGAAAACGGCCAGAAATGCCTGCAATCACGACTTTTTTATGATTTCGCAAAAATCATGTGACGGGGTCCCGGACCATTTAAATCCACGTCAGACCCCAAAAGTGTATGCTATAGCCCACGAAAACGTCCAGAAGTGCCCGAAATCGCGAGTTTTTACGATGCCACTAGAGTCGTGTACCGGGGGTCACGGGGCTTTGAAATTTTCCGGGACCCAAAAACAATGGACTATAGCCCACGAAAACGGCCAAATGTGCCTGAAATGACGAGTTTTTACGCTGCCACTAGAGTCGTGTACCGGGGGTCACGGGGCTTTGAAATCTTCCTGGACCCAAAAACCGTGGACTTTAGCCCACGAAAACGGCCAGAAATGCCCGAAATCGCGAGGTTTTGCGATGCCACTAGAGTCGTGTACCGGGGGTCATGGGGCTTTGAAATCTTCCCGGAACCCATAACCCGTGGACTATAGCCCACGAAAACGGCAGGAAATGACCGAAATCGCGAGTTTATACGATGCCACTAGAGTTGTGTACCGGGGTTCACGGGGCTTTGAAATCTTCCCCGGACCCAAAAACCGTGGACTATGGCCCACGGAAACTGTCAGAAATGCCCGAAATCGCGAGTTTTTACGATGCCACTAGAGTCGTGTACCGGGGGTCACGGGGCTTTGAAATCTTCCCGGGACCCAAAAACCATGGACTATAGCCCACGAAAACGGCCAGAAATGCCTGAAATCCAGAGTTATATATGATTTCGCAAAAATCGTTTGACGGGTTCCCGGACCATTTAATTCCACGTCGGACCCCAAAACCGTGTGCTATAGCCCATGAAAATGACCAGAAATGCCCGAAATCGCGAGTTTTTACGATGCCACTAGAGTTGTGTACCGGGGGTCACGGGGCTTTGAAATCTTCCCGGGAGCCAAAAACCGTGGACTATAGCCCACGAAAACCGCCAGAAATGCCCGAAATCGCGAGTTTTTACGTTGCCACTAGAGTCGTGTACCGGGGGTCACGGGCTTTGAAATCTTCCCGGGACCCAAAAACCATGGACTATAGCCCACGAAAACGGCCAGAAATGCCTGCAATCACGAGTTTTTTATGATTTCGCAAAAATCATGTGTCGGGGTCCCGGACCATTTAAATCCACGTCAGACCCCAAAACCGTATGCTATAGCCCACGAAAACGTCCAGAAGTGCCCGAAATCGCGAGTTTTTACGATGCCACTAGAGTCGTGTACCGTGGGTCACGGGGCTTTGAAATTTTCCCGGGACCCAAAAACCATGGACTATAGCCAACGAAAACGGCTAAATGTGCCTTAAATGACGAGTTTTTACGCGGCCACTAGAGTCGTGTACCGGGGGTCACGGGGCTTTGAAATCTTCCTGGACCCAAAAACCGTGGACTTTAGCCCACGAAAACGGCCAGAAATGCCCGAAATCGCGAGGTTTTGCGATGCCACTAGAGTCGTGTACCGGGGGTCATGGGGCTTTGAAATCTTCCTGGAACCCATAACCTGTGGACTCTAGCCCACGAAAACGGCAGGAAATTCCCGAAATCGCGAGTTTATACGATGCCACTAGAGTTGTGTACCGGGGGTCACGGGGCTTTGAAATCTTCCCCGGACCCAAAAACCGTGGACTATGGCCCACGAAAACTGTCAGAAATGCCCGAAATCGCGAGTTTTTACGATGCCACTAGAGTCGTGTACCGGGGGTCACGGGGCTTTGAAATCTTCCCGGGACCCAAAAACCATGGACTATAGCCCACGAAAACGGCCAGAAATGCCTGAAATCCAGAGTTATATATGATTTCGCAAAAATCGTGTGACGGGTTCCCGGACCATTTAATTCCACGTCGGACCCCAAAACCGTGTGCTATAGCCCATGAAAATGACCAGAAATGCCCGAAATCGCGAGTTTTTACGATGCCACTAGAGTTGTGTACCGGGGGTCACGGGGCTTTGAAATCTTCCCGGGACCCAAAAACCGTGGACTATAGCCCACGAAAACCGCCAGAAATGCCCGAAATCGCGAGTTTTTACGTTGCCACTAGAGTCGTGTACCGGGGGTCACGGGGCTTTGAAATCTTCCCGGGACCCAAAAACCATGGACTATAGCCCACGAAAACGGCCAGAAATGCCTGCAATCACGAGTTTTTTATGATTTCGCAAAAATCATGTGTCGGGGTCCCGGACCATTTAAATCCACGTCAGACCCCAAAACCGTATGCTATAGCCCACGAAAACGTCCAGAAGTGCCCGAAATCGCGAGTTTTTACGATGCCACTAGAGTCGTGTACCGTGGTCACGGGCTTTGAAATCTTCCCGGGACCCAAAACC
>CM049426.1:1455943-1690747 GCA_026929855.1 Poa annua
TGGGAGGATTCGATGTCCCGTGACCCCCGGTACACGAATCGAGCGAGATCGTCAAAAGTCGTGATTTCGGCATGTCTGGTCGTTTTTGTGGGCTATAGTCCACGATTTCGGGTCCCGGGAGGATTTTGATCCACTGTGACCCCCGGTACAAAACTCTTGCGACATCAGCAAAACTCGTGATTTCGGGCATTCCTAGCCGTTTTCGTGGGCTATAGTCCATGGTTTTTGGGTCCCGGGAGGATTTCGATGCGTCGTGATCCTCGGTACACGACTCTAACGGCATCGTCAAAACTCGTGATTTCGGGCATTTCTGCCGTTTTCGTGGGCTATAGTCCATGGTTTTCGGGTCCCGGGAGGATTTCGATGCCCCGTGACCCCCCGGTACACGACTCTAACGGCATCGTCAAAACTCATGATATCGGGCATTTCTGGCCGTTTTCGTGGGCTATAGTCCATGGTTTTTGGGTCCTGGAAGGATTTCGATGCCCCGTCACCCCTAGTACACGACTCTAGCGGCATCGTCAAAACTCGTGATTTCGGGCATTTCTGGCCGTTTTCTTGGGCTATAGTCCACGGTTTTTGTGTCCCGGGAGGATTTCGACGCCCCATGACCCCCGATACACGACTGTGCTAACATTGTCAGAAGTCGTGATTTCGGGCATTTCTGGGCGTTTTCGTAGGCTATAGTCCATGGTTTTTGGGTCCCGGGAGGATTTCGACGCCCCATGACCCCCGATACAGGACTCTGCTAACATCGTCAAAACTCGTGATTTCGGGCATTTCTGGCTGTTTTCGTGGGCTATAGTCCACGGTTTTTCGGGTCCCGGGGAGGATTTTGATGCCCCGTGACCCCCGGTACACGACTCTAACGGCATCGTCAAAACTCGTGATTTCGGGCATTTCTGGCCGTTTTCGTGGGCTATAGTCCATGGTTTTTGGGTCACTGGAAGGATTTCGGTGCCCCGTCACCCCCCAGTACACGACTCTAGCGGCATCGTCAAAACTCGTGATTTCGGGCATTTCTGGCCGTTTTCTTGGGCTATAGTCCACGGTTTTTGTGTCCCGGGAGGATTTCGACGCCCCATGACCCCCGATACACGACTGTGCTAACATCGTCAGAAGTCGTGATTTCGGGCATTTCTGGGCGTTTTCGTGGGCTATAGTCCACGGTTTTTGGGTCCCGGGAGGATTTCAACGCCCCATGACCCCAGATAAACGACTTTGCGAACATCGTCAAAACTCGTGATTTCGGTCATTTATGGCCGTTTTCGTGGGCTATAGTCCACGGTTTTTGTGTCCCGGGAGGATTTCGACGCCCCATGACCCAGATACACGACTCTGGCTAACATCGTAAAAACTCGTGATTTCGGGCATTACTGGCCGTTTTCGTGGTCTATAGTCCATGGTTTTTTTGTCCCGGGAGGATTTCAACGCCCTATGACCCTCCATACACGACTCCGCTAACATCGTCAAAACTCGTTATTTTGGGCATTTCTGGCCGTTTTCGTGGGCTATAGTCCATGGTTTTTGGGTCCCGGGAGGATTTCGATGCGTCGTGAGCCTCGGTACACGACTCTAACGGCATCGTCAAAACTCGTGATTTCGGACATTTCTTGCCGTTTTCCGTGGGCTATAGTCCACGGTTTTTTGGTCCCGGGAGGATTTCGACGCCCCCATGACCCCCGATACACGACTCTGCTAACATCATCAAAACTCGTGATTTCGGGCATTTCTTGCCGTTTTCGTGGGCTATAGTCCACGGTTTTCGGGTCCCGGGAGGATTTCCATGCCTCGTGAGCTTCGGTACACGCCTCTAGCGGCATCGTCAAAACTCGTGATCTCGGACATTTCAGACCATTTTTGTGGGCTAAATTCCACGGATTTCGGGTCCCGAGAGGATTCGATGCCCCGTGACCCCCCAGTACACGAATCGAGCGAGATCGTGAAAACTCGTGATTTCGGTCATTTCTGGCCGTTTTTCGTGGGCTATAGTCCACGGTTTTTAGGTCCCAGGAGGATTCGATGTCCCGTGACCCCCGGTACAACGAATCGAGCGAGATCGTCAAAAGTCGTGATTTCGGGCATGTCTGGTCGTTTTTGTGGGCTATAGTCCACGATTTCGGGTCCCGGGACGATTTTGATCCACTGTGACCCCCGGTACAAAACTCTTGCGACATCAGCAAAACTCGTGATTTCGGGCATTCCTAGCCGTTTTCGTGGGCTATAGTCCATGGTTTTTGGGTCCCGGGAGGATTTCGATGCGTCGTGATCCTCGGTACACGACTCTAACGGCATCGTCAAAACTCGTGATTTCGGGCATTTCTGGCCGTTTTCGTGGGCTATAGTCCATGGTTTTCGGGTCCCAGGAGGATTTCGATGCCCCGTGACCCCCGGTACACGACTCTAACGGCATCGTCAAAACTCATGATATCGGGCATTTCTGGCCGTTTTCGTGGGCTATAGTCCATGGTTTTTGGGTCCTGGAAGGATTTCGGTGCCCCGTCACCCCTAGTACACGACTCTAGCGGCATCGTCAAAACTCGTGATTTCGGGCATTTCTGGCCGTTTTCTTGGGCTATAGTCCACGGTTTTTGTGTCCCGGGAGGATTTCGACGCCCCATGACCCCCGATACACGACTGTGCTAACATCGTCAGAAGTCGTGATTTCGGGCATTTCTGGCCGTTTTCGTGGTCTATAGTCCATGGTTTTTTTGTCCCGGGAGGATTTCGACGCCCTATAACCCTCCATACACGACTCCGCTAACATCGTCAAAACTCGTTATTTCGGGCATTTCTGGCCGTTTTCGTGGGCTATAGTCCATGGTTTTTGGGTCCCGGGAGGATTTCGACGCCCCATGACCCCCGATACAGGACTCTGCTAACATCGTCAAAACTCGTTATTTCGGGCATTTGTGGCTGTTTTCGTGGGCTATAGTCCACGTTTTCGGGTCCCGGGAGGATTTCGATGCCCCCGTGACCCCCGGTACACGACTCTAACGGCATCGTCAAAACTCATGATTTCGGGCATTTCTGGCCGTTTTCGTGGGCTATAGTCCATGGTTTTTGGGTCCCGGAAGGATTTCGGTGCCCCGTCACCCCCAGTACACGACTCTAGCGGCATCGTCAAAACTCGTGATTTCGGGCATTTCTGGCCGTTTTCTTGGGCTATAGTCCACGGTTTTTGTGTCCCGGGAGGATTTCGACGCCCCATGACCCCCGATACACGACCGTGCTAACATCGTCAGAAGTCGTGATTTCGGGCATTTCTGGGCGTTTTCGTGGGCTATAGTCCACGGTTTTTGGGTCCCGGGAGGATTTCAACGCCCCATGACCCCAGATAAACGACTTTGCTAACATCGTCAAAACTCGTGATTTCGGTCATTTATGTCCGTTTGCGTGGGCTATAGTCCACGGTTTTTGTGTCCCGGGGAGGATTTCGACGCCCCATGACCCCCGATACACGACTCTGCTCACATCGTCAAAACTCGTGATTTCGGGCATTTCAGGCCGTTTTCGTGGGCTATAGTCCACGGTTTTTGGGTCCCGGGAGGATTTCGATGCGTCATGAGCCTCGGTACACGACTCTAACGGCATCGTCAAAACTCGTGATTTCGGGCATTTCTGGCCGTTTTCGTGGGCTATAGTCCATGGTTTTCGGGTCCCGGGACGATTTCGATGCCCCGTGACCCCCGGTACACGAATCTAACGGCATCGTCAAAACTCGTGATATCGGGCATTTCTGGCCGTTTTCGTGGGCTATAGTCCACGGTTTTTGGGTCCCGGAAGGATTTCGATGCCCTGTGACCCCCGTACACGACTCTAGCGGCATCGTCAAAACTCGTGATTTCGGGCATTTTCTGGTCGTTTTCGTGGGCTATAGTCCATGGTTTTTGGGTCCCGGGAGGATTTCGACGCCCCATGACCCCAGATACACGACTCTGCTAACATCGTCAAAACTCGTGATTTCGTTCATTTCTGGCCGTTTTCGTGGGCTATAGTCCATGGTTTTTGTGTCCCGGTAGGATTTCGACGCCCCATGACCCCCGATACACGACTCTCCACACATCGTCAAAACTCGTGATTTCGGGCATTTCAGGCCGTTTTCGTGGGCTATAGTCCACGGTTTTTTGGGTCCTGGGAGGATTTCGACGCCCCATGACCCCAGATAATCGACTCTGCTAACATCGTCAAAACTCGTGATTTCGGTCATTTCTGGCTGTTCTCGTGGGCTATAGTCCATGGTTTTTGGGTCCCGGGAGGATTTCGACGCCCCATGACCCCCGATACAGGACTCTGCTAACATCGTCAAAACTCGTGATTTCGGGCATTTGTGGCTGTTTTCGTGGGCTATAGTCCACGGTTTTCGGGTCCCGGGAGGATTTCGATGCCCCGTGACCCCCGGTACACGACTCTAACGGCATCGTCAAAACTCGTGATTTCGGGCATTTCTGGCCGTTTTCGTGGGCTATAGTCCATGGTTTTTGGGTCCCGGAAGGATTTCGGTGCCCCCGTCACCCCCAGTACACGACTCTAACGGCATCGTCAAAACTCGTGATTTCGGACATTTCTTGCCGTTTTCGTGGGCTATAGTCCACGGTTTTTTTGGTCCCGGGAGGATTTCGACGCCCCATGACCCCCGATACACGACTCTGCTAACATCATCAAAACTCGTGATTTCGGGCATTTCTTGCCGTTTTCGTGGGCTATAGTCCACGGTTTTCGGGTCCCGGGAGGATTTCCATGCCTCGTGAGCTTCGGTACACGCCTCTAGCGGCATCGTCAAAACTCGTGATCTCGGACATTTCAGACCATTTTTGTGGGCTAAATTCCACGGATTTCGGGTCCCGAGAGGATTCGATGCCCCGTGACCCCCAGTACACGAGTCGAGCGAGATCGTGAAAACTCGTGATTTCGGTCATTTCTGGCCGTTTTCGTGGGCTATAGTCCACGGTTTTTAGGTCCCGGGAGGATTCGATGTCCCGTGACCCCCGGTACACGAATCGAGCGAGATCGTCAAAAGTCGTGATTTCGGGCATGTCTGGTCGTTTTTGTGGGCTATAGTCCACGATTTCGGGTCCCGGGAGGGATTTTGATGCACTTTGACCCCCGGTACAAAACTCTTGCGACATCAGCAAAACTCGTGATTTCGGGCATTCCTAGCCGTTTTCGTGGGCTATAGTCCATGGTTTTTGGGTCCCGGGAGGATGTCGATGCGTCGTGATCCTCGGTACACGACTCTAACGGCATCGTCAAAACTCGTGATTTCGGGCATTTCTGGCCGTTTTCGTGGGCTATAGTCCATGGTTTTCGGGTCCCGGGAGGATTTCGATGCCCCGTGACCACCGGTACACGACTCTAACGGCATCGTCAAAACTCATGATATCGGGCATTTCTGGCCGTTTTCGTGGGCTATAGTCCATGGTTTTTGGGTCCTGGAAGGATTTCGGTGCCCCGTCACCCCTAGTACACGACTCTAGCGGCATCGTCAAAACTCGTGATTTCGGGCATTTCTGGCCGTTTTCTTGGGCTATAGTCCACGGTTTTTGGGTCCCCGGGAGGATTTCAACGCCCCATGACCCCAGATAAATGACTTTGCTAACATCGTCAAAACTCGTGATTTCGGTCATTTATGGCCGTTTTCATGGGCTATAGTCCACGGTTTTTGTGTCCCGGGAGGATTTCGACGCCCCATGACCCCAGATACACGACTCTGCTAACATCGTAAAAACTCGTGATTTCGGGCATTACTGGCCGTTTTCGTGGTCTATAGTCCATGGTTTTTTTGTCCCGGGAGGATTTCGACGCCCTATAACCCTCCATACACGACTCCGCTAACATCGTCAAAACTCGTTATTTCGGGCATTTCTGGCCGTTTTCGTGGGCTATAGTCCATGGTTTTTGGGTCCCGGGAGGATTTCGATGCGTCGTGAGCCTCGGTACACGACTCTAACGGCATCGTCAAAACTCGTGATTTCGGACATTTCTTGCCATTTTCGTGGGCTATAGTCCACGGTTTTTTGGTCCCGGGAGGATTTCGACGCCCCATGACCCCCGATACACGACTCTGCTAACATCATCAAAACTCGTGATTTCAGGCATTTCTTGCCGTTTTCGTGGGCTATAGTCCACGGTTTTCGGGTCCCGGGAGGATTTCCATGCCTCGTGAGCCTCGGTACACGCCTCTAGCGGCATCGTCAAAACTCGTGATTTCGGGCATTTCAGACCAATTTTGTGGGCTAAATTCCACGGATTCGGGTCCCGAGATTCGGGTCCCGAGAGGATTCGATGCCCCGTGACCCCCAGTACACGAATTGAGCGAGATCGTGAAAACTCGTGATTTCGGTCATTTCTGGCCGTTTTCGTGGGCTATAGTCCACGGTTTTTAGGTCCCGGGAGGATTCGATGTCCCGTGACCCGGGTACACGAATCGAGCGAGATCGTCAAAAGTCGTGATTTCGGGCATCTCTGGTCGTTTTTGTGGGCTATAGTCCACGATTTCGGGTCCCGGGAGGATTTTGATGCACTGTGACCCCCGGTACAAAACTCTTGCGACATCAGCAAAACTCGTGATTTCGGGCATTCCTAGCCGTTTTCGTGGGCTATAGTCCATGGTTTTTGGGTCCCGGGAGGATTTCGATGCGTCGTGATCCTCGGTACACGACTCTAACGACATCGTCAAAACTCGTGATTTCGGGCATTTCTGGCCGTTTTCGTGGGCTATAGTCCATGGTTTTCGGATCCCGGGAGGATTTCGATGCCCTGTGACCCCCGTACACGACTCTAGCGGCATCGTCAAAACTCGTGATTTCGGGCATTTTCTGGCCGTTTTCGTGGGCTATAGTCCACGGTTTTTGGGTCCCGGGAGGATTTCGACGCCCCATGACCCCAGATACACGACTCTGCTAACATCGTCAAAACTCGTGATTTCGTTCATTTCTGGCCGTTTTCGTGGGCTATAGTCCACGGTTTTTGTGTCCCGGGAGGATTTGGACGCCCCATGACCCCCGATACACGACTCTCCTAACATCGTCAAAACTCGTGATTTCGGGCATTTCTTGCCGTTTTCGTGGGCTATAGTCCACGGTTTTTGGGTCCTAGGAGGATTTCGACGCCCCATGACCCCGATACACGACTCTGCTAACATCGTCAAAACTCGTGATTTCGGTCATTTCTGGCTGTTTTCGTGGGCTATAGTCCATGGTTTTTGGGTCCCGGGAGGATTTCGACGCCCCATGACCCCCGATACAGGACTCTGCTAACATCGTCAAAACTCGTTATTTCGGGCATTTGTGGCTGTTTTCGTGGGCTATAGTCCACGGTTTTCGGGTCCCGGGAGGATTTTGATGCCCCGTGACCCCCGGTACACGACTCTAACGGCATCGTCAAAACTCGTGATTTCGGGCATTTCTGGCCGTTTTCGTGGCTATAGTCCATGGTTTTTGGGTCCCGGAAGGATTTCGGTGCCCCGTCACCCCCAGTACACGACTCTAGCGGCATCGTCAAAACTCGTGATTTCGGGCATTTCTGGCCGTTTTCTTGGGCTATAGTCCACGGTTTTTGTGTCCCGGGAGGATTTCGACGCCCCATGACCCCCGATACACGACTGTGCTAACATCGTCAGAAGTCGTGATTTCGGGCATTTCTAGGCGTTTTCGTGGGCTATAGTCCACGGTTTTTGGGTCCCGGGAGGATTTCAACGCCCCATGACCCCAGATAAACGACTTTGCTAACATCGTCAAAACTCGTGATTTCGGTCATTTATGTCCGTTTTCGTGGGCTATAGTCCACGGTTTTTGTGTCCCGGGAGGATTTCGACGCCCCATGACCCCCGATACACGACTCTGCTCACATCGTCAAAACTCGTGATTTCGGGCATTTCAGGCCGTTTTCGTGGGCTATAGTCCACGGTTTTTGGGTCCCGGGAGGATTTCGATGCGTCATGAGCCTCGGTACACGACTCTAACGGCATCGTCAAAACTCGTGATTTCGGGCATTTCTGGCCGTTTTCGTGGGCTATAGTCCATGGTTTTCGGGTCCCGGGAGGATTTCGTTGCCCCGTGACCCCCGGTACACGAATCTAACGGCATCGTCAAAACTCGTGATATCGGGCATTTCTGGCCGTTTTCGTGGGCTATAGTCCACGGTTTTTGGGTCCCGGGAGGATTTCGATGCCCTGTGACCCCCGTACACGACTCTAGCGGCATCGTCAAAACTCGTGATTTCGGGCATTTTCTGGTCGTTTTCGTGGGCTATAGTCCATGGTTTTTGGGTCCCGGGAGGATTTCGACGCCCCATGACCCCAGATACACGACTCTGCTAACATCGTCAAAACTCGTGATTTCGTTCATTTCTGGCCGTTTTCGTGGGCTATAGTCCATGGTTTTTGTGTCCCGGTAGGATTTCGACGCCCCATGACCCCCGATACACGACTCTCCACACATCGTCAAAACTCGTGATTTTGGGCATTTCAGGCCGTTTTCGTGGGCTATAGTCCACGGTTTTTGGGTCCTGGGAGGATTTCGACGCCCCATGACCCCAGATAATCGACTCTGCTAACATCGTCAAACTCGTGATTTCGGTCATTTCTGGCTGTTCTCGTGGGCTATAGTCCATGGTTTTTGGGTCCCGGGAGGATTTCGACGCCCCATGACCCCCGATACAGGACTCTGCTAACATCGTCAAAACTCGTGATTTCGGGCATTTGTGGCTGTTTTCGTGGGCTATAGTCCACGGTTTTCGGGTCCCGGGAGGATTTCGATGCCCCGTGACCCCCGGTACACGACTCTAACGGCATCGTCAAAACTCGTGATTTCGGGCATTTCTGGCCGTTTTCGTGGGCTATAGTCCATGGTTTTTGGGTCCCGGAAGGATTTCGGTGCCCCGTCACCCCCAGTACACGACTCTAGCGGCATCGTCAAAACTCGTGATTTCGGGCATTTCTGGCCGTTTTCTTGGGCTATAGTCCACGGTTTTTTTGTCCCGGGAGGATTTCGACGCCCCATGACCCCCGATACACGACTGTGCTAACATCGTCAAAAGTCCTGATTTCGGGCAATTCTGGCCGTTTTCGTGGGCTATAGTCCACGGTTTTTGGGTCCCGGGAGGATTTCGACGCCCCATGACCCCAGATAAACGACTTTGCTAACATCGTCAAAACTCGTGATTTCGGTCATTTATGTCCGTTTTCGTGGGCTATAGTCCACGGTTTTTGTGTCCCGGGAGGATTTCGACGCCCCATGACCCCCGATACACGACTCTGCTCACATCGTCAAAACTCGTGATTTCGGGCATTTCAGGCCGTTTTTGTGGGCTATAGTCCATGGTTTTTGGGTCCCGGGAGGATTTCGATGCGTCGTGAGCCTCGGTACACGACTCTAACGGCATCGTCAAAACTCGTGATTTCGGACATTTCTTGCCATTTTCGTGGGCTATAGTCCACGGTTTTTTGGTCCCGGAGGATTTCGACGCCCCATGACCCCCGATACACGACTCTGCTAACATCATCAAAACTCGTGATTTCAGGCATTTCTTGCCGTTTTCGTGGGCTATAGTCCACGGTTTTCGGGTCCCGGGAGGATTTCCATGCCTCGTGAGCCTCGGTACACGCCTCTAGCGGCATCGTCAAAAATCGTGATTTCGGGCATTTCAGACCAATTTTGTGGGCTAAATTCCACGGATTTCGGGTCCCGAGAGGATTCGATGCCCCGTGACCCCCAGTACACGAATTGAGCGAGATCGTGAAAACTCGTGATTTCGGTCATTTCTGGCCGTTTTCGTGGGCTATAGTCCACGGTTTTTAGGTCCCGGGAGGATTCGATGTCCCGTGACCCCGGGTACACGAATCGAGCGAGATCGTCAAAAGTCGTGATTTCGGGCATGTCTGGTCGTTTTTGTGGGCTATAGTCCACGATTTCGGGTCCCGGGAGGATTTTGATGCACTGTGACCCCCGGTACAAAACTCTTGCGACATCAGCAAAACTCGTGATTTCGGGCATTCCTAGCCGTTTTCGTGGGCTATAGTCCATGGTTTTTGGGTCCCGGGAGGATTTCGATGCGTCGTGATCCTCGGTACACGACTCTAACGACATCGTCAAAACTCGTGATTTCGGGCATTTCTGGCCGTTTTCGTGGGCTATAGTCCATGGTTTTCGGATCCCGGGAGGATTTCGATGCCCTGTGACCCCCGTACACGACTCTAGCGGCATCGTCAAAACTCGTGATTTCGGGCATTTTCTGGCCGTTTTCGTGGGCTATAGTCCACGGTTTTTGGGTCCCGGGAGGATTTCGACGCCCCATGACCCCAGATACACGACTCTGCTAACATCGTCAAAACTCGTGATTTCGTTCATTTCTGGCCGTTTTCGTGGGCTATAGTCCACGGTTTTTGTGTCCCGGGAGGATTTGGACGCCCCATGACCCCCGATACACGACTCTCCTAACATCGTCAAAACTCGTGATTTCGGGCATTTCTTGCCGTTTTCGTGGGCTATAGTCCACGGTTTTTGGGTCCTAGGAGGATTTCGACGCCCCATGACCCCGATACACGACTCTGCTAACATCGTCAAAACTCGTGATTTCGGTCATTTCTGGCTGTTTTCGTGGGCTATAGTCCATGGTTTTTGGGTCCCGGGAGGATTTCGACGCCCCATGACCCCCGATACAGGACTCTGCTAACATCGTCAAAACTCGTTATTTCGGGCATTTGTGGCTGTTTTCGTGGGCTATAGTCCACGGTTTTCGGGTCCCGGGAGGATTTTGATGCCCCGTGACCCCCGGTACACGACTCTAACGGCATCGTCAAAACTCGTGATTTCGGGCATTTCTGGCCGTTTTCGTGGGCTATAGTCCATGGTTTTTGGGTCCCGGAAGGATTTCGGTGCCCCGTCACCCCAAGTACACGACTCTAGCGGCATCGTCAAAACTCGTGATTTCGGGCATTTCTGGCCGTTTTCTTGGGCTATAGTCCACGGTTTTTGTGTCCCGGGAGGATTTCGACGCCCCATGACCCCCGATACACGACTGTGCTAACATCGTCAGAAGTCGTGATTTCGGGCATTTCTGGGCGTTTTCGTGGGCTATAGTCCACGGTTTTTGGGTCCCGGGAGGATTTCAACGCCCCATGACCCCAGATAAACGACTTTGCTAACATCGTCAAAACTCGTGATTTCGGTCATTTATGTCCGTTTTCGTGGGCTATAGTCCACGGTTTTTGTGTCCCGGGAGGATTTCGGCGCCCCATGACCCCCGATACACGACTCTGCTCACATCGTCAAAACTCGTGATTTCGGGCATTTCAGGCCGTTTTCGTGGGCTATAGTCCACGGTTTTTGGGTCCCGGGAGGATTTCGATGCGTCATGAGCCTCGGTACACGACTCTAACGGCATCGTCAAAACTCGTGATTTCGGGCATTTCTGGCCGTTTTCGTGGGCTATAGTCCATGGTTTTCGGGTCCCGGGAGGATTTCGATGCCCCGTGACCCCCGGTACACGAATCTAACGGCATCGTCAAAACTCGTGATATCGGGCATTTCTGGCCGTTTTCGTGGGCTATAGTCCACGGTTTTTGGGTCCCGGGAGGATTTCGATGCCCTGTGACACCCGTACACGACTCTAGCGGCATCGTCAAAACTCGTGATTTCGGGCATTTTCTGGTCGTTTTCGTGGGCTATAGTCCATGGTTTTTGGGTCCCGGGAGGATTTCGACGCCCCATGACCCCAGATACACGACTCTGCTAACATCGTCAAAACTCGTGATTTCGTTCATTTCTGGCCGTTTTCGTGGGCTATAGTCCATGGTTTTTGTGTCCCGGTAGGATTTCGACGCCCCATGACCCCCGATACACGACTCTCCACACATCGTCAAAACTCGTGATTTTGGGCATTTCAGGCCGTTTTCGTGGGCTATAGTCCACGGTTTTTGGGTCCTGGGAGGATTTCGACGCCCCATGACCCCAGATAATCGACTCTGCTAACATCGTCAAAACTCGTGATTTCGGTCATTTCTGGCTGTTCTCGTGGGCTATAGTCCATGGTTTTTGGGTCCCGGGAGGATTTCGACGCCCCATGACCCCCGATACAGGACTCTGCTAACATCGTCAAAACTCGTGATTTCGGGCATTTGTGGCTGTTTTCGTGGGCTATAGTCCACGGTTTTCGGGTCCCGGGAGGATTTCGATGCCCCGTGACCCCCGGTACACGACTCTAACGGCATCGTCAAAACTCGTGATTTCGGGCATTTCTGGCCGTTTTCGTGGGCTATAGTCCATGGTTTTTGGGTCCCGGAAGGATTTCGGTGCCCCGTCACCCCCAGTACACGACTCTAGCGGCATCGTCAAAACTCGTGATTTCGGGCATTTCTGGCCGTTTTCTTGGGCTATAGTCCACGGTTTTTTTGTCCCGGGAGGATTTCGACGCCCCATGACCCCCGATACACGACTGTGCTAACATCGTCAAAAGTCCTGATTTCGGGCAATTCTGGCCGTTTTCGTGGGCTATAGTCCACGGTTTTTGGGTCCCGGGAGGATTTCGACGCCCCATGACCCCAGATAAACGACTTTGCTAACATCGTCAAAACTCGTGATTTCGGTCATTTATGTCCGTTTTCGTGGGCTATAGTCCACGGTTTTTGTGTCCCGGGAGGATTTCGACGCCCCATGACCCCCGATACACGACTCTGCTCACATCGTCAAAACTCGTGATTTCGGGCATTTCAGGCCGTTTTTGTGGGCTATAGTCCACGGTTTTTGGGTCCTGGGAGGATTTCGACGCCCCATGAACCCAGATAATCGACTCTGCTAACATCGTCAAAACTCGTGATTTCGGTCATTTATGGCCGTTTTCGTGGGCTATTGTCCACGGTTTTTGGGTCCCGGGATGATTTCGACGCCCCATGACCCCCGATTCAGGACTCTGGTAACATCGTCAAAACTCGTGATTTCGGGCATTTCTGGCTGTTTTCGTGGGCTATAGTCCACGGTTTTTGGGTCCCGGGAGGATTTCGATGCGTCATGAGCCTCGGTACACGACTCTAACGGCATCGTCAAAACTCGTGATTTCGGGCATTTCTGGCCGTTTTCGTGGGCTATAGTCCATGGTTTTCGGGTCCCGGGAGGATTTCGATGCCCCGTGACCCCCGGTACACGAATCGAACGGCATCGTCAAAACTCGTGATATCGGGCAATTCTGGCCGTTTTCGTGGGCTATAGTCCACGGTTTTTGGGTCCCGGGAGGATTTCGATGCCCTGTGACCCCCGTACACGACTCTAGCGGCATCGTCAAAACTCGTGATTTCGGGCATTTTCTGGTCGTTTTCGTGGGCTATAGTCCACGGTTTTTCGGTCCCGGGAGGATTTCGACGCCCCATGACCCCAGATACACGACTCTGCTAACATCGTCAAAACTCGTGATTTCGTTCATTTCTGGCCGTTTTCGTGGGCTATAGTCCATGGTTTTTGTGTCCCGGGAGGATTTCGACGCCCCATGACCCCCGATACACGACTCTCCACACATCGTCAAAACTCGTGATTTCGGGCATTTCAGGCCGTTTTCGTCGGCTATAGTCCGCGGTTTTTGGGTCCTGGGAGGATTTCGACGCCCCATGACCCCAGATAATCGACTCTGGTAACATCGTCAAAACTCGTGATTTCGGTCATTTATGGCCGTTTTCGTGGGCTATAGTCCACGGTTTTTGGGTCCCGGGAGGATTTCGACGCCCCATGACCCCCGATTCAGGACTCTGCTAACATCGTCAAAACTCGTGATTTCGGGCATTTCTGGCTGTTTTCGTGGGCTATAGTCCACGGTTTTTGGGTCCCGGGAGGATTTCGATGCGTCGTGAGCCTCGGTACACGACTCTAACGGCATCGTCAAAACTCGTGATTTCGGGCATTTCTGGCCGTTTTCGTGGGCTATAGTCCATGGTTTTCGGGTCCCGGGAGGATTTCGATGCCCCGTGACCCCCGGTACACGAATCGAACGGCATCGTCAAAACTCGTGATATCGGGCATTTCTGGCCGTTTTCGTGGGCTATAGTCCACGGTTTTCGGGTCCCGGGAGGATTTTGATGCTCTGTGACCTCCGTACACGACTCTAGCGGCAACGTCAAAACTCGTGATTTCGGGCATTTTCTGGTCGTTTTCGTGGGCTATAGTCCACGGTTTTTGGGTCCCGGGAGGCTTTCGACGCCCCATGACCACAGATACACGACTCTGCTAACATCGTCAAAACTCGTGATTTCGTTCATTTCTGGCCGTTTTCGTGGGCTATAGTCCACGGTTTTTGTGTCCCGGGAGGATTTCGACGCCCCATGACCCCCGATAAACGACTCTCCTTACATCGTCAAAACTCGTGATTTCGGGCATTTCAGGCCGTTTTCGTGGGCTATACTCCACGGTTTTTGGGTCCTGGGAGGATTTCGACGCCCCATGACCCCAGATAATCGACTCTGCTAACATCGTTAAAACTCGTGATTTCGGTCATTTATGGCCGTTTTCGTGGGCTATAGTCCACGGTTTTGGGTCCCGGGAGGATTTCGACGCCCCATGACCCCCGATTAAGGACTCTGCTAACATAGTCAAAACTCGTGATTTCGGGCATTTATGTCTGTTTTCGTGGGCTATAGTCCACGGTTTTTGGGTCCCGGGAGGATTTCGATGCGTCGTGAGCCTCGGTACACGACTCTAACGGCATCGTCAAAACTCGTGATATCGGGCATTTCTGGCCGTTTTCGTGGGCTATAGTTGTAACGCCCCGGGTTTTAACCCCAATTGGTTTTCTTGTTTTTCTCCTTGCATCATCATGTCATCACATCATCATGCAATTGTCACTTCATTTAATTTTTGCATTTAAATTTAAATCACACAATTTGATTTCAAATACATTTCAAATTAATTAAAAATGTGTATTTTAAATCTTTTGCAAATATTATAAATACTAGTTTATTGAATTGCCTATTTTTTAAACAAAAACTATTTTTGTAAAATCTCCTAATTCATTTTCCTTTTCTATTTTGTTTTAAAAATAGAAAACAGAAAAGATTTAAAAGAAATAAAAAACTTCAGAGAAGAAAAACTTATCTGGGCCAAAAGCCCAGCACCCTGCCCACCACCTAGCCCAGCCCGTACTCCTCCCTGTCCTCTTCCTCGCTTTACAGCGAGGCAGAGAAGAAAGCAGCCATGTCCTCCCCCACCATGTGCTCCAAACCACTCCCCTCCCCTCATACTTAGCCCGAGACCTCTCCCTCTGCCCGAACCCTAGCCGTCCCCTCCTCCTTCCTCCCTCCTAGCGCCGCCACCCTCTCTTCTTCTTCCTCTACTCCTTCTCCACCGAAAACAACCGGGTGCCACCTCACCGTCGCGCCACCGTTCCACGTGTGTCGAAGACCCACCGAGCCGACCCTGAGGTGCGCCTTGCCGTTGTCGACCTCCACTCCGGAGCAATTGGATCGGGAGCCAGCATGGACGTCGCATCCATCTCCGCCTCCGCCACGGCCGGCGACGGCCGCCGCCACGATTCACCGCTTCCGTGCATCCCCGCGTCGTACAACCATGCCAAGCCTCCTCCCTATAAGCTGCTCTCCCTTTTCCCCCGCTCCCCTTCTCGAATTCATGCCGAAGGCCTCGAGTTCGTCCACGTTTTCTCCGGTGTCCCCGTGTCTGCCATTGCTGCGAGCTCCCGTGAGAGCTGCTGCTCAAATCTCCCTGCTCCTGCACTCCCACCCCCAGGCACGGTCACCACACGCACACGCCCCGCACCATGATGCTCACACCACACGCAAGCGCGCCCGCACAAGCAGCCCGAGCGCTGTCGGCCATCTCCTTCGTCGTCTGCGTCCAGAATTGAAGTGTGAACTTTTACAGTCAAAAATTCAGTTAGCGTCGCTTGTTCTCTTCATAAGAAGTGTTTTGTATTCATATCACCAACACTGATTCGGCCCAGTGGCCAGCAGCACCGATCCGTGCGCGTCTCGGCACGAGTTCGACCCCCGGCCGCCGTTGTTTAAAAGGCCCTTTTCCGTTTTTTTCGGCACACTGACAACAGGGGCCCACCGGTCAGCGACCATGGCGCCACACACACACGCGCCCACGCCAGCATGGCGTTTGGACCCACTGGTCAGCCTCTCGTGCAAGTTCTCCTTCGGTGAGAAAAGTCCAGAGGGACTGGAATTTGCACTCAGACCCCTGCGGTCTATGTTTTCTACATAAAACCCTCCCCGGCAATGTTTCATCACAGACAAGCCCCTGTCCTTTTGCAGAATACACCCCTAAACTTAATATGCTAATAACTTTAATTCTATAACTCGAATTAAACTAATCCTTATATGTTTTTATATCAGAAAAATGCAAGGAACATTAATATGACATTCTTATGACATTTTGCATCTTTTATTTTAATTGCTTAGTGTAATTCATTGGTTGCACCTATATAATTAAATATGGAATGTGTTGGGCTTTACTTAATAATTGCCCTATTCCATTTAATTTAATTACATCACCCATGCCATGTGTTGCCATGTTCACCAACATTTAATATTGTTGAGTAATAAATAACTTGCCCCTAAATATTAATTGCCGGGGTTGCTTTCCCGCTTAATTTGGATTACCTGCATTGTATTGCATCTTGCCATGCCATGCATCATTTTTGTATGATCATGATGAATCTTTGCCGTAGTTATAAAATGCATCTTTTACGCTTTCCAGTGTTTGTTGGTTCTTCGCGGATACGACGTTGAGATGTGTGAGCAACGACAAGATCTGCTTCCATGCGGGATTCCAGGCAAGCAAAGTTTGCTTGTTTACCTATACATTGTCTTTCATTCCTGCCGTTGATCTCTGCTACCCTAGTTATCGATTCTTGAACTGCGATCCCATCACATGTTTATCCTGCAGCCTATAAAGCTTTATCCCCACATCCCATCACCTGTTGTTTGTTTATCTGTTGGCCTTGCGAGTCGTAGCGCATGCTTAGAGTTGTTTGTGCGAGTCATCTGTTGGTCTTATGTTTCATCTGCTTAGTATGATAGATCTTTCTACCTTAATAAAATGTTGTATTATATTGGGGTATTATAATTAAAAGATAAGGCACCAGGCGGAAGGCCTTGCGAGGTGCTTTGTTCTGCTCAGTGTCGACCTAGGAACTGAGATTTTGTCCTCGGATCCAATTTTGAGCGCACTAACCACTTGTGGGAGGCCCAATGGAGCCCCCCTCGACTTTGAACGGATCCACAGCTCGTCCATGTGCCGCAAGTAGTTCGGGTTTTCCATTCGCTCATATGCATGTGCATGATGTTGATGATGATGCTCGATGAGAGGTTACTGGATACGGGGGGGTCATATAGGGGTGGTGCTCACGAAGCGGACAGTTCCTACTGTGGTTTGAGCCGCATGGTGAGCAGACACAAACTAATGAGTCCGCAATTGAGATTCGGCTGGACTCCTAACGCGGGTAACAACTCATATGGGTGGCACTTGGACTTGCTGTAGTGAAGGAATGAGTCGTGTTGAGAGGCCCTCACGGGTTGATCATGCGAGTATGGGTACTGTAGTGCACCCCTGCAGGGTATAATCTTATCGATGAGCCGTGTCCACGGTTATGGACGATTTTGGTGATGATGCTGGCTAACAAGATCTAGACAACTTGCACCTAATTAATGTTAATTAATTTGATTAGTAATATAGAATTACTTTCACAATAAATTATAACTAAAACTGTTCAATGTGTGAGTTTCCCGAATTGCTTCCTCATATTTGGTTGAGGGGGTTAATTCGAGAATGGGTTATGTTTGGTGTTAGTTGTAGATGTTTACTTTATGCGCTCTCTTATCCCTCTCCGATTAGACGGAAGTCGTAGCGTGTCTCTTTAGGTTGCTAGTGCTGCTGCCGCTAAGTCCACCTCCCCTATATTTTGGGAGATGGTGTAGAAAGTAGGCAAGTCGGTTTTGCTTGCCAAGGAGTGCCCTGACCCTCTTTTGGGATGTGCTTTATTTGCAGTCAACGGGTTTGAAGTCTGACGACGTTAGCTTGGGAATCCCTCCGGCTTGGCTGGGCAGGAATATGGCGCCATCGCTTATCTTCAGGACTCTTAGTCCAATTTGCAACTTATCCTTAGATGGATACTATTCTGCTTCCGCTGTCTTTTGAATCTTTGTATTGTATCATTTGTATCTTGACTCGTTCGAGTCGTTGTTGTATTTTATCTTCTGTTGTATTTGTGGATGTATCGGAACTGTTGTAATGTTATCACAATTCCACCCACATAATGCGCATGTTTCGGCGTGCACATTATGTCTGGTGGGCGACCTAAAATCGTTATTATGCGGATTTTGGCGGGAACGCTTAAATCTACATAGTACCGATTTTAGGGCGTCACAAAGTGGTATCAGAGCCTTGGTTTCGATCTCCTTGTTGTTTCGATACGAATGGTTATCGAAGCAGCGGGTCCGCAAAAACCTGTAGGATAACCTCGCTAACGGTCGTTGTTTCTAGAGTGTCGAAAACTATTTGACTAAATTTTTTTCTGAAATGATCTCAATAGGTTTCTATTTACTCCTTACCTCTATTCTATTTCTCCTCTTACCTTATTTGTTTTGGAGTCTCTTCCCTTATCCAAACTTTCAAAGTTTTAGGATCCTACGCGTGGGTGGACGATCTCTTGCCTTTTATCCTATTAGGGTTCGATCTTCGCGAATCTTCATCGACGTGACCAACTCCTCTTGTTAGTGGTGTCGAGAATTTCAAGGTGGAGCAACAATCCCTTGTTAGTGGTGTCGAGAAGTTCATCCCGGAGCGTAAAGACTCGATAGTTACCCCTCTCTTCTTGTGGTCTCGGCGTGGATCTCGGGACGCGATCCCTTGTTAGTGGTGTCGGTTGTAACGCCCCGGGTTTTAACCCCAATTGGTTTTCTTGTTTTTCTCCTTGCATCATCATGTCATCACATCATCATGCAATTGTCACTTCATTTAATTTTTGCATTTAAATTTAAATCACACAATTTGATTTCAAATACATTTCAAATTAATTAAAAATGTGTATTTTAAATCTTTTGCAAATATTATAAAAACTAGTTTATTGAATTGCCTATTTTTTAAACAAAAACTATTTTTGTAAAATGTCCTAATTCATTTTCCTTTTCTATTTTGTTTTAAAAATAGAAAACAGAAAAGATTTAAAAGAAATAAAAAACTTCAGAGAAGAAAAACTTATCTGGGCCAAAAGCCCAGCACCCAGCCCACCACCTAGCCCAGCCCGTACTCCTCCCTGTCCTCTTCCTCGCTTTACAGCGAGGCAGAGAAGAAAGCAGCCATGGCCTCCCCCACCATGTGCTCCCAACCACTCCCCTCCCCTCATACTTAGCCCGAGACCTGTCCCTCTGCCCGAACCCTAGCCGTCCCCTCCTCCTTCCTCCCTCCTAGCGCCGCCACCCTCTCTTCTTCTTCCTCTACTCCTTCTCCACCGAAAACCACCGGGTGCCACCTCACCGTCGCGCCACCGTTCCACGTGTGTCGAAGACCCACCGAGCCGACCCTGAGGTGCGCCTTGCCGTTGTCGACCTCCACTCCGGAGCAATTGGATCGGGAGCCAGCATGGACGTCGCATCCATCTCCGCCTCCGCCACGGCCGGCGACGGCCGCCGCCGCGATTCACCGCTTCCGTGCATCCCCGCGTCGTACAACCATGCCGAGCCTCCTCCCTGTAAGCTGCTCTCCCTTTTCCCCCGCTCCCCTTCTCGAATTCATGCCGAAGGCCTCGAGTTCGTCCACGTTTTCTCCGGTGTCCCCGTGTCTGCCATTGCTGCGAGCTCCCGTGAGAGCTGCTGCTCAAATCTCCCTGCTCCTGCACTCCCACCCCCAGGCACGGTCACCACACGCACACGCCCCGCACCATGATGCTCACACCACACGCAAGCGCGCCCGCACAAGCAGCCCGAGCGCTGTCGGCCATCTCCTTCGTCGTCTGCGTCCAGAATTGAAGTGTGAACTTTTACAGTCAAAAATTCAGTTAGCGTCGCTTGTTCTCTTCATAAGAAGTGTTTTGTATTCATATCACCAACACTGATTCGGCCCAGTGGCCAGCAGCACCGATCCGTGCGCGTCTAGGCACGAGTTCGACCCCCGGCCGCCGTTGTTTAAAAGGCCCTTTTCCGTTTTTTTCGGCACACTGACAACAGGGGCCCACCGGTCAGCGACCATGGCGCCACACACACACGCGCCCACGCCAGCATGGCGTTTGGACCCACTGGTCAGCCTCTCGTGCAAGTTCTCCTTCGGTGAGAAAAGTCCAGAGGGACTGGAATTTGCACTCAGACCCCTGCGGTCTATGTTTTCTACATAAAACCCTCCCCAGCAATGTTTCATCACAGACAAGCCCCTGTCCTTTTGCAGAATACACCCCTAAACTTAATATGCTAATAACTTTAATTCTATAACTCTAATTAAAATAATCCTTATATGTTTTTATATCAGAAAAATGCAAGGAACATTAATATGACATTCTTATGACATTTTGCATCTTTTATGTTAATTGCTTAGTGTAATTCATTGGTTGCACCTATATAATTAAATATGGAATGTGTTGGGCTTTACTTAATAATTGCCCTATTCCATTTAATTTAATTACATCACCCATGCCATGTGTTGCCATGTTCACCAACATTTAATATTGTTGAGTAATAAATAACTTGCCCCTAAATATTAATTGCCGGGGTTGCTTTCCCGCTTAATTTGGATTACCTGCATTGTATTGCATCTTGCCATGCCATGCATCATTTTTGTATGATCATGCTGAATCTTTGTCGTAGTTATAAAATGCATCTTTTACGCTTTCCAGTGTTTGTTGGTTCTTCGCGGATACGACGTTGAGATGTGTGAGCAACGACAAGATCTGCTTCCATGCGGGATTCCAGGCAAGCAAAGTTTGCTTGTTTACCTATACATTGTCTTTCATTCCTGCCGTTGATCTCTGCTACCCTAGTTATCGATTCTTGAACTGCGATCCCATCACATGTTTATCCTGCAGCCTATAAAGCTTTATCCCCACATCCCATCACCTGTTGTTTGTTTATCTGTTGGCCTTGCGAGTCGTAGCGCATGCTTAGAGTTGTTTCTGCGAGTCATCTGTTGGTCTTATGTTTCATCTGCTTAGTATGATAGATCTTTCTACCTTAATAAAATGTTGTATTATATTGGGGTATTATAATTAAAAGATAAGGCACCAGGCGGAAGGCCTTGCGAGGTGCTTTGTTATGCTCAGTGTCGACCTAGGAACTGAGATTTTGTCCTCGGATCCAATTTTGAGCGCACTAACCACTTGTGGGAGGCCCAATGGAGCCCCCCTCGACTTTGAACGGATCCACAGCTCGTCCATGTGCCGCAAGTAGTTCGGGTTTTCCATTCGCTCATATGCATGTGCATGATGTTGATGATGATGATCGATGAGAGGTTACTGGATACGGGGGGGTCATATAGGGGTGGTGCTCACGAAGCGGACAGTTCCTACTGTGGTTTGAGCCGCATGGTGAGCAGACACAAACTAATGAGTCCGCAATTGAGATTCGGCCGGACTCCTGACGCGGGTAACAACTCATATGGGTGGCACTTGGACTTGCTGTAGTGAAGGAATGAGTCGTGTTGAGAGGCCCTCACGGGTTGATCATGCGAGTATGGGTACTGTAGTGCACCCCTGCAGGGTATAATCTTATCGATGAGCCATGTCCACGGTTATGGACGATTTTGGTGATGATGCTGGCTAACAAGATCTAGAAAACTTGCACCTAATTAATGTTAATTAATTTGATTAGTAATATAGAATTACTTTCACAATAAATTATAACTAAAACTGTTCAATGTGTGAGTTTCCCGAATTGCTTCCTCATATTTGGTTGAGGGGGTTAATTCGAGAATGGGTTATGTTTGGTGTTAGTTGTAGATGTTTACTTTATGCGCTCTCTTATCCCTCTCTGATTAGACGGAAGTCGTAGCGTGTCTCTTTAGGTTGCTAGTGCTGCTGCCGCTAAGTCCACCTCCCCTATATTTTGGGAGATGGTGTAGAAAGTAGGCAAGTTGGTTTTGCTTGCCAGGGAGTGCCCTGACCCTCTTTTGGGATGTGCTTTATTTGCAGTCAACAGGTTTGAAGTCTGACGACGTTAGCTTGGGAATCCCTCCGGCTTGGCTGGGCAGGGATATGGCGCCATCGCTTATCTTCAGGACTCTTAGTCCAATTTGCATCTTATCCTTAGATGGATACTATTCTGCTTCCGCTGTCTTTTGAATCTTTGTATTGTATCATTTGTATCTTGACTCGTTCGAGTCGTTGTTGTATTTTATCTTCTGTTGTATTTGTGGATGTATCGGAACTGTTGTAATGTTATCACAATTCCACCCACATAATGCGCATGTTTCGGCGTGCACATTATGTCTGGTGGGCGACCTAAAATCGTTATTATGCGGATTTCGGCGGGAACGCTTAAATCTACATAGTACCGATTTTAGGGCGTCACAATAGTCCACGGTTTTCGGGTCCCGGGAGGATTTCGATGCCCTGTGACCCCCGTACACGACTCTAGCGGCATCGTCAAAACTCGTGATTTCGGGCATTTTCTGGTCGTTTTCGTGGGCTATAGTCCACGGTTTTTGGGTCCCGGGAGGATTTCGACGCCCCATGACCCCAGATACACGACTCTGTTAACATCGTCAAAACTCGTGATTTCGTTCATTTCTGGCCGTTTTCGTGGGCTATAGTCCACGGTTTTTGTGTCCCGGGAGGATTTCGACGCCCCATGACCCCCGATACACGACTCTCCTAACATCGTCAAAACTCGTGATTTCGGGCATTTCAGGCCGTTTTCGTGGGCTATAGTCCACGGTTTTTGGGTCCTGGGAGGATTTCGACGCCCCATGACCCCAGATAATCGACTCTGCTAACATCGTCAAAACTCGTGATTTCGGTCATTTATGGCCGTTTTCGTGGGCTATAGTCCACGGTTTTTGGGTCCCGGGAGGATTTCGACGCCCCATGACCCCCGATTCAGGACTCTGCTAACATCGTCAAAACTCGTGATTTCGGGCATTTCTGGCTGTTTTCGTGGGCTATAGTCCACGGTTTTTGGGTCCCGGGAGGATTTCGATGTGTCATGAGCCTCGGTACACGACTCTAACGGCATCGTCAAAACTCGTGATTTCGGGCATTTCTGGCCGTTTTCGTGGGCTATAGTCCATGGTTTTCGGGTCCCGGGAGGATTTCGATGCCCCGTGACCCCCGGTACACGAATCTAACGGCATCGTCAAAACTCGTGATATCGGGCATTTCTGGCCGTTTTCGTGGGCTATAGTCCACGGTTTTTGGGTCCCGGGAGGATTTCGATGCCCTGCGACCCCCGTACACGACTCTAGCGGCATCGTCAAAACTCGTGATTTCGGGCATTTTCTGGTCGTTTTCGTGGGCTATAGTCCACGGTTTTTGGGTCCCGGGAGGATTTCGACGCCCCATGACCCCAGATACACAACTCTGCTAACATCGTCAAAACTCGTGATTTCGTTCATTTCTGGCCGTTTTCGTGGGCTATAGTCCCCGGTTTTTGGGTCCCGGGAGGATTTCGACGCCCCATGACGCCCGATTCAGGACTCTGCTAACATCTTCAAAACTCGTGATTTCGGGCATTTCTGGCTGTTTTCGTGGGCTATAGTCCACGGTTTTCGGGTCCCGGGAGGATTTCGATGCCCCGTGACCCCCGGTACACGACTCTAACGGCATCGTCAAAACTCGTGATTTCGGGCATTTCTGGCCGTTTTCGTGGGCTATAGTCCATGGTTTTTGGGTCCCGGGAGGATTTCGATGCCCCGTGACCCCCGGTACACGACTCTAGCGGCATCGTCAAAACTCGTGATATCGGGCATTTCTGGCCGTTTTCGTGGGCTATAGTCCACGGTTTTCGGGTCCCAGGAGGATTTCGATGCCCTGTGACCCCCGTACATGACTCTAGCGGCATCGTCAAAACTCATGATTTCGGGCATTTTCTGGTCGTTTTCGTGGGCTATAGTCCACGGTTTTTGGGTCCCGGGAGGATTTCGACGCCCCATGACCCCAGATACACGACTCTGCTAACATCGTCAAAACTCGTGATTTCGTTCATTTCTGGCCGTTTTCGTGGGCTATAGTCCACGGTTTTTGTGTCTCGGGAGGATTTCGACGCCCCATGACCCCCGATACACGACTCTCCTCACATCGTCAAAACTCTTGATTTCGGGCATTTCAGGCCGTTTTCGTGGGCTATAGTCCACTGTTTTTGGGTCCTGGGAGGATTTCGACGCCCCATGACCCCAGATAATCGACTCTGCTAACATCGTCAAAACTCGTGATTTCGGTCATTTATGGCCGTTTTCGTGGGCTATAGTCCACGGTTTTGGGGTCCTGGGAGGATTTCGACGCCCCATGACCCCCGATTCAGGACTCTGCTAACATCGTCAAAACTCGTGATTTCGGGCATTTCTGGCTGTTTTCGTGGGCTATAGTCCACGGTTTTCGGGTCCCGGGAGGATTTCGATGCCCCGTGACCCCCGGTACACGACTCTAACGGCATCGTCAAAACTCGTGATATCGGGCATTTCTGGCCGTTTTCGTGGGCTATAGTCCACGGTTTTTGGGTCCTGGGAGGATTTCGATGCCCTGTGACCCCCGTACACGACTCTAGCGGCATCGTCAAAACTCGTGATTTCGGGCATTTTCTGGTCGTTTTCGTGGGCTATAGTCCACGGTTTTTGGGTCCCGGGAGGATTTCGACGCCCCATACCCCAGATACACGACTCTGCTAACATCGTCAAAACTCGTGATTTCGTTCATTTCTGGCCGTTTTCGTGGGCAATAGTCCACGGTTTTTGTGTCCCGGGAGGATTTCGACGCCCCATGACCCCCGATACACGACTCTCCTAACATCGTCAAAACTCGTGATTTCGGTCATTTCAGGCCGTTTTCGTGGGCTATAGTCCACGGTTTTTGGGTCCTGGGAGGATTTCGACGCCCCATGACCCCAGATAATCGACTCTGCTAACATCGTCAAAACTCGTGATTTCGGTCATTTATGGCCGTTTTCGTGGGCTATAGTCCACGGTTTTTGGGTCCCGGGAGGATTTCGACGCCCCATGACCCCCGATTCAGGACTCTGCTAACATCGTCAAAACTCGTGATTTCGGGCATTTCTGGCTGTTTTCGTGGGCTATAGTCCACGGTTTTCGGGTCCCGGGAGGATTTCGATGCCCTGTGACCCCCGGTACACGACTCTAACGGCATCGTCAAAACTCGTGATTTCGGGCATTTCTGGCCGTTTTCGTGGGCTATAGTCCATGGTTTTTGGGTCCCGGGAGGATTTCGATGCCCCGTGACCCCCGGTACACGACTCTAACGGCATCGTCAAAACTCGTGATATCGGGCATTTCTGGCCGTTTTCGTGGGCTATAGTCCACGGTTTTCGGGTCCCGGGAGGATTTCGATGCCCTGTGACCCCCGTACACGACTCTAGTGGCATCGTCAAAACTCGTGATTTCGGGCATTTTCTGGTCGTTTTCGTGGGCTATAGTCCACGGTTTTTGGGTCCCGGGAGGATTTCGGCGCCCCATGACCCCAGAAACACGACTATGATAACATGGTCAAAACTCGTGATTTCGTTCATTTCTGGCCGTTTTCGTGGGCTATAGTCCACGGTTTTCGGGTCCCGGAGGATTTCGATGCCTCGTGAGTCTCGGTACACGACTCTAGCGGAATCGTCAAAACTCGTGATTTCGGGCATTTCAGGCCGTTTTCGTGGGCTATAGTCCACGGTTTTTGGGTCCTGGGAGGATTTCGACGCCCCATGACCCCAGATAATCGACTCTGCTACCCACGAAAACGGCCATAAATGACCGAAATCACGGGTTTTGACGATGCCGCTAGTCGTGTACCGAGGGTCACGAGGAATCGAAATCCTCCCGGGACCCGAAAACTGTGGACTATAGCCCACGAAAAGAGCTAGAAATGCCTGAAATCACGAGTTTTGCCGATGTCGCTAGAGTCGTGTACCAGGGGTCACAGTGCATCGAAATCCTCCCAGGACGCGAAAACCGTGGACTATAGCCCACGAAATCGGACAGAAATGCCTGAAATCACGAGTTTTACGAGGCCAAGTAGAGTCGTTGTACCGCGGGGTTACGGGCATCAAAATCCTACCGGGACGCAAAATCGTGGACTATAGCCCACAAAAACGACCAGGACATGCCCGAAATCACGAGTTTTGACAATTTCGCTCGATTCGTGTACCGGGGGTCACGAGACATCGAATCCTCCCGGGACCTTAAAAACCGTGGACTATAGGCCACGAAAACGGCCAGAAATGCCCGAAATCACGAGTTTTGACGATGCCGCTAGAGTCGTGTACCGAGGGTCACGAGGCATCAAAATCCTCCCGAGACCCAAAAACCGTGGACTATAGCCCACGAAAATGGCCAGAAAGGCCCGAAATCACGAGTGTTGGTGATGCCGCTAGTGTCGTGTACCGGGGGTCACAGGGCATCGAAATCCTCATGGGACCCGAAAACCGTGGACTATAGCCCACGAAATCGGCCAGAAATGCCTAAAATCACGAGTTTTTACAAGGCCAGTAGAGTCGTGTACCGGGGGTCACGGGTCACGGGGCATCAAAATCCTACCAAGACCCAAAATCATGGACTATAGACCACAAAACCGACCAGACATGCCCGAAATCACGAGTTTTGACGATCTCGCTCGATTCGTGTACCGGGGGTCAAGGGACATCGAATCCTCTCGTGACCCGAAAACCGTGGAATATAGCCCACGAAAATGGCCAGAAATGCCCGAAATCACGAGTTTTGACGATGCCGCTAGAGTCGTGTACCGAGGCTCACGAGGCATCGAAATCCTCCCGGGACCCAAAAACCATGGACTATAGCCCACGAAAACGGCCAGAAAGGCCCGAAATCACGAGTTTTTTCGATGCCGCTAGAGTCATGTTCCGGGGGTCACAGGGCATCAAAATCCTCCCGGGACCCGAAAACCGTGGACTATAGCCCACGAAATCAGCCAGAAATGCCTGAAATCACGAGTTTTTACGAGGCCAGTAGAGTCGTGTACCGGGGGTCACGGGGCATCAAAATCCTACCGGGACCCAAAATCGTGGACTATAGCCCACAAAAACGATGAAATCACGAGTTTTGACGATCTCGCTCGATTCGTGTACCGGGGGTCACGGGACATCGAATCCTCCCGAGACCTGAAAACCATGGACTAAAGCCCACGAAAACGGGCAAAAATGCCCGAAATCATGAGTTTTGACGATGCCGCTAGAGTCGTGTACCAAGGGTCACGAGGCATAGAAATCCTCCCGAGAACCGAAAACCGTGGACTATAGCCGACGAAAACGGCCATAAAGGCCCGAAATCACCAGTTTTGCCGATGCCGCTAGATTCGTGTACCGGGGGTTACAGGGCATCGAAATCCTCCCGGGACCCGAAAACCGTGGATTATAGCCCACGAAATCGGTTAGAAATGCCTAAAATCACGAGTTTTTACAAGGCCAGTAGAGTCGTGTACCGTGGGTCACGGGGCATCGAAATCCTACCAGGACCCAGAATCGTGGACTATAGCCCACCAAAACGACCAGACATGCCCAAAATCACGAGTTTTGACGATCTCGCTCGATTCGTGTACCGGGGGTCACGGGACATCGAATCCTCTCGGGACCCAAAAACCGTGGAATATAGCCCAGGAAAACGGCCAGAAATGCCCGTAAATCACGAGTTTTGACGATGCCGCTAGAGTCGTGTACCGAGGCTCACGAGGCATCGGAATCCTCCCGGGACCCGAAAACCGTGGACTATAGCCCACGAAAACGGCCAGAAAGGCCCGAAATCACGAGTTTTGCCGATGCCGCTAGAGTCGTGTACCGGGGGTCACAGGGCATCAAAATCCTCCCGGGACCCGAAAATCGTGAACTATAGTCCACGAAAACGGCCAGAAATGCCCGAAATCACGAGTTTTGACGATGCCGTTAGAGTCGTGTACCGGGGATCACGGGGCATCGAAATCCTCCCGGGTCCCAAAAACCGTGGAATATAGCCCACAAAAACGGCCAGAAATGCCCGAAATCACGAGTTTTGACGATTCCGCTAGAGTCGTGTACCGAGACTCACGAGGCATCGAAATCCTCCGGGACCCGAAAACCGTGGACTATAGCCCACGAAAACGGCCAGAGAGGCCAGAATTCACGAGTTTTGTCGATGCTGCTAGAGTCGTGTACCGGGGAACACAGGGCATCAAAATCCTCCCGGGACCCAAAAATCGTGGACTATAGCCCACGAAATCGGCCAGAAAAGCCTAAAATCACGAGTTTTTACGAGGCCAGTAGAGTCGTGTACCGGGGGTCACGGGTCACGGGGCATCGAAATCCTACCAGGACCCAAAATCATGGACTATAGCCCACAAAAACGACCAGACATGCCCGAAATCACGATTTTTTACGATCTCGCTCGATTCGTGTACCGGGGGTCACGGAAAATCGAATCCTCTCGGGACCCAAAAACCGTGGACTATAGCCCACGAAAACGGCCAGAAAAAATCACGAGTTTTCACGATGCCGCTAGAGTCGTGTACCGAGGGTCACGATGAAGGAGATATGCCCTAGAGGCAATTAATAAAGTGTATTCTTTATCATATCTCGTTTGTTCATCCCCTTCACACGAGGCATCGAAATCCTCCCGGGACCCGAAAACCGTGGACTATAGGCCACGAAAACGGCTAGAAATGCCCGAAATCACGAGTTTTGCCGATGTCGCTAGAGTCGTGTACCGGGGGTCACAGTGCATCGAAATCCTCCCGGGACCCGAAAACCGTGGACTATAGCCCACGAAAATGGCCAGAAAAAATCACGAGTTTTCACGATGCCGCTAGAGTCGTGTACCGAGGGTCACGATGAAGGAGATATGCCCTAGAGGCAATTAATAAAGTGTATTTTTTATCATATCTCGTTTGTTCATCCCCTTCACACGAGGCTTCGAAATCCTCCCGGGACCCGAAAACCGTGGACTATAGGCCACGAAAACGGCTAGAAATGCCCGAAATCACGAGTTTTGCCGATGTCGCTAGAGTCGTGTACCGGGGGTCACAGTGCATCGAAATCCTCCCGGGACCCGAAAACCGTGGACTATAGCCCACAAAAATCGGACAGAAATGCCTGAAATCACGAGATTTTACGAGGCCAGTAGAGTCGTGTACCGGGTGTCACGGGGCATCAAAATCCTACCGGGACCCAAAATCGTGGACTATATCCCACAAAAACGACCAGGCATGCCTGAAATCACGAGTTTTGACGATCTCGCTCGATTCGTGTACCGGGGGTCAAGGGACATCGAATCCTCTCGTGACCCGAAAACCGTGGAATATAGCCCACGAAAATGGCCAGAAATGCCCGAAATCACGAGTTTTGACGATGCCGCTAGAGTCGTGTACCGAGGCTCACGAGGCATCGAAATCCTCCCGGGACCCAAAAACCATGGACTATAGCCCACGAAAACGGCCAGAAAGGCCCGAAATCACGAGTTTTTTCGATGCCGCTAGAGTCATGTTCCGGGGGTCACAGGGCATCAAAATCCTCCCGGGACCCGAAAACCGTGGACTATAGCCCACGAAATCAGCCAGAAATGCCTGAAATCACGAGTTTTTACGAGGCCAGTAGAGTCGTGTACCGGGGGTCACGGGGCATCAAAATCCTACCGGGACCCAAAATCGTGGACTATAGCCCACAAAAACGACCAGACATGCCTGAAATCACGAGTTTTGACGATCTCGCTCGATTCGTGTACCGGGGGTCACGGGACATCGAATCCTCCCGAGACCTGAAAACCATGGACTAAAGCCCACGAAAACGGGCAAAAATGCCCGAAATCATGAGTTTTGACGATGCCGCTAGAGTCGTGTACCAAGGGTCACGAGGCATAGAAATCCTCCCGAGAACCGAAAACCGTGGACTATAGCCCACGAAAACGGCCATAAAGGCCCGAAATCACCAGTTTTGCCGATGCCGCTAGATTCGTGTACCGCGGGTCACAGGGCATCGAAATCCTCCCGGGACCCGAAAACCGTGGATTATAGCCCACGAAATCGGTTAGAAATGCCTAAAATCACGAGTTTTTACAAGGCCAGTAGAGTCGTGTACCGTGGGTCACGGGGCATCGAAATCCTACCAGGACCCAGAATCGTGGACTATAGCCCACCAAAACGACCAGACATGCCCAAAATCACGAGTTTTGACGATCTCGCTCGATTCGTGTACCGGGGGTCACGGGACATCGAATCCTCTCGGGACCCAAAAACCGTGGAATATAGCCCACGAAAACGGCCAGAAATGCCCGTAAATCACGAGTTTTGACGATGCCGCTAGAGTCGTGTACCGAGGCTCACGAGGCATCGGAATCCTCCCGGGACCCGAAAACCGTGGACTATAGCCCACGAAAACGGCCAGAAAGGCCCGAAATCACGAGTTTTGCCGATGCCGCTAGAGTCGTGTACCGGGGGTCACAGGGCATCAAAATCCTCCCGGGACCCGAAAATCGTGGACTATAGTCCACGAAAACGGCCAGAAATGCCCGAAATCACGAGTTTTGACGATGCCGTTAGAGTCGTGTACCGGGGGTCACGGGGCATCGAAATCCTCCCGGGTCCCAAAAACCGTGGAATATAGCCTACAAAAACGGCCAGAAATGCCCGAAATCACGAGTTTGGCCGATTCCGCTAGGGTCGTGTACCGAGACTCACGAGGCATCGAAATCCTCCGGGACCCGAAAACCGTGGACTATAGCCCACGAAAACGGCCAGAGAGGCCAGAATTCACGAGTTTTGCCGATGCTGCTAGAGTCGTGTACCGGGGAACACAGGGCATCAAAATCCTCCCGGGACCCAAAAATCGTGGACTATAGCCCACGAAATCGGCCAGAAAAGCCTAAAATCACGAGTTTTTACGAGGCCAGTAGAGTCGTGTACCGGGGGTCACGGGTCACGGGGCATCGAAATCCTACCAGGACCCAAAATCATGGACTATAGCCCACAAAAATGACCAGACATGCCCGAAATCACGATTTTTCACGATCTCGCTCGATTCGTGTACCGGGTGTCACGGAAAATCGAATCCTCTCGGGACCCAAAAACCGTGGACTATAGCCCACGAAAACGGCCAGAAAAAATCACGAGTTTTCACGATGCCGCTAGAGTCGTGTACCGAGGGTCACGATGAAGGAGATATGCCCTAGAGGCAATTAATAAAGTGTATTTTTTATCATATCTCGTTTGTTCATCCCCTTCACACGAGGCTTCGAAATCCTCCCGGGACCCGAAAACCGTGGACTATAGGCCACGAAAACGGCTAGAAATGCCCGAAATCACGAGTTTTGCCGATGTCGCTAGAGTCGTGTACCGGGGGTCACAGTGCATCGAAATCCTCCCGGGACCCGAAAACCGTGGACTATAGCCCACAAAAATCGGACAGAAATGCCTGAAATCACGAGATTTTACGAGGCCAGTAGAGTCGTGTACCGGGTGTCACGGGGCATCAAAATCCTACCGGGACCCAAAATCGTGGACTATATCCCACAAAAACGACCAGGCATGCCTGAAATCACGAGTTTTGACGATCTCGCTCGATTCGTGTACCGGGGGTCAAGGGACATCGAATCCTCTCGTGACCCGAAAACCGTGGAATATAGCCCACGAAAATGGCCAGAAATGCCCGAAATCACGAGTTTTGACGATGCCGCTAGAGTCGTGTACCGAGGCTCACGAGGCATCGAAATCCTCCCGGGACCCAAAAACCATGGACTATAGCCCACGAAAACGGCCAGAAAGGCCCGAAATCACGAGTTTTTTCGATGCCGCTAGAGTCATGTTCCGGGGGTCACAGGGCATCAAAATCCTCCCGGGACCCGAAAACCGTGGACTATAGCCCACGAAATCAGCCAGAAATGCCTGAAATCACGAGTTTTTACGAGGCCAGTAAAGTCGTGTACCGGGGTTCACGGGGCATCAAAATCCTACCGGGACCCAAAATCGTGGACTATAGCCCACAAAAACGACCAGACATGCCTGAAATCACGAGTTTTGACGATCTCGCTCGATTCGTGTACCGGGGGTCACGGGACATCGAATCCTCCCGAGACCTGAAAACCATGGACTAAAGCCCACAAAAACGGGCAAAAATGCCCGAAATCAGGAGTTTTGACGATGCCGCTAGAGTCGTGTACCAAGGGTCACGAGGCATAGAAATCCTCCCGAGAACCGAAAACCGTGGACTATAGCCCACGAAAACGGCCATAAAGGCCCGAAATCACCAGTTTTGCCGATGCCGCTAGATTCGTGTACCGGGGGTCACAGGGCATCGAAATCCTCCCGGGACCCGAAAACCGTGGACTATAGCCCACGAAATCGGTTAGAAATGCCTAAAATCACGAGTTTTTACAAGGCCAGTAGAGTCGTGTACCGTAGGTCACGGGGCATCAAAATCCTACCAGGACCCAGAATCGTGGACTATAGCCCACCAAAACGACCAGACATGCCCAAAATCACGAGTTTTGACGATCTCGCTCGATTCGTGTACCGGGGGTCACGGGACATCGAATCCTCTCGGGACCCAAAAACCGTGGAATATAGCCCACGAAAACGGCCAGAAATGCCCGTAAATCACGAGTTTTGACGATGCCGCTAGAGTCGTGTACCGAGGCTCACGAGGCATCGGAATCCTCCCGGGACCCAAAAACCGTGGACTATAGCCCACGAAAACGGCCAGAAAGGCCCGAAATCACGAGTTTTGCCGATGCCGCTAGAGTCGTGTACCGGGGGTCACAGGGCATCAAAATCCTCCCGGGACCCGAAAATCGTGGACTATAGTCCACGAAAACGGCCAGAAATGCCCGAAATTACGAGTTTTGACGATGCCGTTAGAGTCGTGTACCGGGGGTCACGGGGCATCGAAATCCTCCCGGGTCCCAAAAACCGTGGAATATAGTCCACAAAAACGGCCAGAAATGCCCGAAATCACGAGTTTTGACGATTCCGCTAGAGTCGTGTACCGAGACTCACGAGGCATCGAAATCCTCCGGGACCCGAAAACCGTGGACTATAGCCCACGAAAACGGCCAGAGAGGCCAGAATTCACGAGTTTTGCCGATGCTGCTAGAGTCGTGTACCGGGGAACACAGGGCATCAAAATCCTCCCGGGACCCAAAAATCGTGGACTATAGCCCACGAAATCGGCCAGAAAAGCCTAAAATCACGATTTTTTACGAGGCCAGTAGAGTCGTGTACCGGGGGTCACGGGTCACGGGGCATCGAAATCCTACCAGGACCCAAAATCATGGACTATAGCCCACAAAAACGACCAGACATGCCCGAAATCACGATTTTTTACGATCTCGCTCGATTCGTGTACCGGGGGTCACGGAAAATCGAATCCTCTCGGGACCCAAAAACCGTGGACTATAGCCCACGAAAACGGCCAGAAAAAATCACGAGTTTTCACGATGCCGCTAGAGTCGTGTACCGAGGGTCACGAGGCATCGAAATCCTCCCGGGACCCGAAAACCGTGGACTATAGGCCACGAAAACGGCTAGAAATGCCCGAAATCACGAGTTTTGCCGATGTCGCTAGAGTCGTGTACCGGGGGTCACAGTGCATCGAAATCCTCCCGGGACCCGAAAACCGTGGACTATAGCCCACAAAAATCGGACAGAAATGACTGAAATCACGAGTTTTTACGAGGCCAGTAGAGTCGTGTACCGGGTGTCACGGGGCATCAAAATCCTACCGGGACCCAAAATCGTGGACTATATCCCACAAAAACGACCAGGCATGCCTGAAATCACGAGTTTTGACGATCTCGCTCGATTCGTGTACCGGGGGTCACGGGACATCGAATCCTCCCGAGACCTGAAAACCATGGACTATAGCCCACGAAAACGGCTAGAAATGCCCGAAATCACGAGTTTTGACGATGCCGCTAGAGTCGTGTACCAAGGGTCACGAGGCATAGATATCCTCCCGAGAACCAAAAAACGTGGACTATAGCCCACGAAAACGGCCATAAAGGCCCGAAATCACGAGTTTTGCCGATGCCGCTAGATTCGTGTACCGGGGGTCACAGGGCATTGAAATCCTCCCGCGACCCGAAAACCGTGGACTATAGCCCACGAAATCGGTTAGAAATGCCTAAAATCAAGAGTTTTTACAAGGCCAGTAGAGTCGTGTACCGTCGGTCACGGGGCATCGAAATCCTACCAGGACCCAAAATCGTGGACTATAGCCCACACAAACGACCAGACATGCCCGAAATCACGAGTTATGACGATCTCGCTCGATTCGTGTACCGGGGGTCACGGGACATCGAATCCTCTCGGGACCCAAAAACCGTGGAATATAGCCCACGAAAACAGCCAGAAATGCCTGAAAATCACGAGTTTTGACGATGCCGCTAGAGTCGTGTACCGAGGCTCACGAGGCATCGAAATCCTCCCGGGACCCGAAAACCGTGGACTATAGCCCACGAAAACGGCCAGAAAGGCCTGAAATCATGAGTTTTGCCGATGCCGCTAGAGTCGTGTACCGGGGGTCACAGGGCATCAAAATCCTCCCGGGACCCGAAAATCGTGGACTATAGCCCACGAAAACGGCCAGAAATGCCCGAAATCACGAGTTTTGACGATGCCGTTAGAGTCGTGTACCGGGGGTCACAGGGCATCGAAATCCTCCCGGGACCCAAAAACCGTGAAATATAGCCCACGAAAATGGCCAGAAATGCCCGAAATCACGAGCTTTGACGATTCCGCTAGAGTCGTGTACCGAGGCTCACGAGGCATCGAAATCCTCCCGGGACCCGAAAACCGTGGATTATAGCCCACGAAAACGGCCAGAAAGGCCCGAAATCACGAGTTTTGCCGATGCCGCTAGAGTCGTGTACCGGGGGTCACAGGGCATCAAAATCCTCCCGAGACCCAAAAATCGTGGACTATAGCCCGTGAAATCGGCTAGAAATGCCTAGAATCACGAGTTTTTACGAGCCCAGTAGAGTCGTGTACCGAGGGTCACGAGTCACGGGGCATCGAAATCCTACCAGGACCCAAAATCGTGGACTATAGCCCACAAAAACGAGCAGACATGCCCGAAATCACGAGTTTTGACGATCTCGCTCGATTCGTATACCGGGGGTCACGGGACATTGAATCCTCTCGGGACCCGAAAACCGCAGACTATGCCCGAAATCACGAGTTTTGACGATGCCGCAAGAGTCGTGTACCGGGTGTCATGGGACATCCAATCCTCTCGGGACCCGAAAACCGTGGACTATAGCCCACGAAAACGGCCAGAAATGCTCGAAATCACGTGTTTTGATGACGCCGCTAGAGTCGTGTACCGAGTCTCACGAGGCATCGAAATCCTCCCGGGACCCAAAAACTGTGGATTATAGCCCAAGAAAATGGCCAGAAAGGCCCGAAATCACTAGTTTTGCCGATGCCGCTAGAGTCGTGTACCGGGAGTCACAGGGCATCGAAATCTTCCCGGCACCCGAAAACTGTGGACTATAGCCCACGAAATCGGTCAGAAATGCCTGAAATCACGAGTTTTTACGATGCCAGTAGAGTCGTGTACCGGGGGTCACGAGGCATCGAAATCCTACCGGGACCCAAAATCGTGGACTATAGCCCACAAAAACGACCAGACATGCCCGAAATCACGAGTTTTGACGATCTCGCTCGATTCGTGTGCCGGGGGTCACGGGACATCTGAAAGGACATTTCTATGATCTCTGTGTTTTGTGTGTTAGTTAACAACATGTGGATTAATTAAGTTGGTGTTAAGTGATGCAGGATAATTTAGAAACATTTCAGATGCATCAGCACCAAAAAGGAGAAAAAGAGGCAGCACTGAAAAGTGTGTTCAGCCCCTAGTGGGGGGCGGAGTTTCCGGCCTCAGGGGACGGAGTTTTTGCCCCTGGCTGGAGTTTCCGGTCCCTAAGGACCGCAGACTTTCCCAGCCTCTGTTGCCGAAGTATTGCTCAGCCTCTGGTGGGGGGCGGAATTTTCGGTCTTGTGGACCTGAGTTTCCGCCCCTCGCCAAACTTTCCGGCCTCAGGTACCTCGAAGATGTTCAAGCCAAGTTTGGAGCAACTGGTGCTCAGCCCCTGGTGGGGGCGGAGTTTCCAGTCCTGTGGACCGGAGATTCCGCCTCTGGCCAAACTTTCCGGGCACAGGGACCTCGAAGATGTCCAAGCTCAGTTTGGAGAAACTGGTGTTCAGCCCCTGGTGGGGCCCGGAGTTTCCGGCCTCCTTCGGTCGGAGTTTCCGCCCCCGGCCGGAGTTTCCGGCCACTTGGACCGGAGTTTCCGGCCTGATGAATGGCTGCAACGGCTATATCCTTGGAGGGGTATAAATACCCCTCCTCCTTCTTCCAGCCAACAAGCTTGACCAAGAAAAAAAGGAACTCCATTATTGCAAGCCAAAAATCACTAGATCTCCCAATCCCTCCATCCAAACTCGTTGATCTTTGGAGGATTGAAGGAGAAGGCCCCGATCAACATCTTCACCGAGCCGTTCTTCATTTCCCCCTCATTCACTTGAGGGAACACTTGCTAGGGTTTCCACTAGGAAAACCTAGACCATTGTTGTACTTACCTTCTCGTCTTTGTGATAGATTGTAGCTGTTCGGGAGCCCCCAAGCTCTTTGTGGGTCGTGCCCCGAATTGTTGTTGTAAAGGCTCCGGATTCTGCCTCGAAGAATTTCGATAGTGGAAAGTGGACCAAACCTTTGTGGTGCGGTTCACTGGAGATTTGGGTGAGGCCTTTGTGGCCGTTGAACCATTATGTTGGTTCACACCTCTCCAACGAGACGTACTCCCATTTAAGGGAGGAACTCGGGAATACATCTGTGTTGTCTCGTGGTTTCACTTCGGTTACTTCAATCCTTATTTATCGCCTTTATTATATCTTGCTTAGTTGCTGGCTTGTCATATGGGTAAATTCACCATAGTTGCATATCTAGACAATTTACCTTTTGTGTCAAGCCTAATTTGAAAAAGAACTAAAATTTTAATTAGCACCTATTCACCCCCCCCCCCTCTAGGTGTCATGCCGATCCTTTCAATTGGTATCAGAGCAAGGTTCTCTTGTTGGGTTTAACCGCCTAAGAGAAGTATGACACAAAGTGAGGATGAGGCCGCAAGGCTTGCCGAGGCTAATGAGTCCCTTAAAAAGTACCAAGCCACCGCGGCATCCATGGCTGATATCAAAGCTTTGGAAACAACTTTGACATCTTCCATGGATGCTAGGTTTAACGAGTTTCGTGACTTGCTCAATAAACTCATTAACGACTAGCCCTCGGATATCATCGCGCTTGAAAAAGCTTCTAACTCCGATGAGGGTGGTTCCAAGGAGAATAAAGAGCAAAAAGAGAAGGAGGTGAAAGCCAATGATAAGCCTAAATCATCTCCCAATTCGCATGAGGAAAAGGAAGGGTATCATGCCGTTCGGGGATGGTACTCTCCCGATCCAATTATCACTACCCGCATAAACCCTTTAGGTCCCCCACCTAAGCTTAATGCATTAGCTTTTGCTAGTTGGCAACGCTCAATGAAATCTCATGTCAACAGTGCCTCCATCGAGCTTTGGAGGATTATTGAAGAAGGATATATGGTGGAGGATCCAAGCAACATGATCAAGAGAGAGTTCGCCGAAAAGCAACTAAACGCTTCCGCTCTCCACATGATTGAACTCTCCTTGAGCGACAACGACAAGCATCATGTTCTACATGCCACCACCGCCAAAGAAGCTTGGGATTGTCTTGAGCGTGCTTTCCTTGGAAATGATAGCATGAAGAGAAATAGATATGAATCCTTGAGCAATGCTTCCGAAGGCTTCTACATGCTTGACAACGAGAACCATGAAGAGATGTATGGTAGACTCAAGACTCTTGCCAAAGCCTTTTATGATGTGGGAGCAACTTATGTTGATGATGCTTGGGTCAAGTGGAAGTACATGAATGCTCTCTTGCCTTCGGAGCCAATGGAGTTGAAGTCTATTCAAGGAAGATACAACTATCATCAAATGTCTTCCCATGAAGTTATGCAAGAAGTCCAAGCCTCCAAGGTTGCCACCAAGAATGCGGAAGATAACCGTGCTAGGGCCATGGGAATGAGACAAGGTCCCTCTCTTGCCTTGAAGGCCAAGGTGACTTGCATAGATGCCAATGATGAAGTTGAAGCTTGTCCTAGCAACATTGCTCCACATGATCTTGAGCAAGCCCTCAATGGTCACATTGCACTTGCCACAAGAGTGTTTTGGAATGACCCGGCTAGTGCTAAAGCTCGTGTTGATCGAGATAACAACTCAAGTGGCAAGAAAGAGCTTGCCTCAAGGACAAAGACGTGCTAAAATTTTCATGACAAGAATCACTACATAAGAGAGTGTCCTTATGAGAACCGTGAGCAAAATGGTGGGAAGCTTATCCCGAAGGACCACTCAAAGTTGATTCAAAATAAGTCCGCAAGACCAAAGAAGCCTTTCTTCAAGAAGGCACCAAGAATTGTGTTGGTGGCACAAGAAGAATATGCCACAAGTGACTCCGATGATGAAGACACACCTAATAAAGAGGTTGCCGCATTGGCTATTGTATCTACTCCACCATCATCACCGTCACTCTTTGAATCCCCCAATGAAAATGTCTCCACCAACAACGCACGGTGCCTCATGGCTCATGTCACCGAGGTATCATCTCCCTCACCTAAGACTACTCATGATCAATCTAGTCTTGAGATTAAGAAAGATCTAGTTTCTTTCGATACTTTGGTGGCTAACTTGCAAGGTGAAGCCAAAGAACATGTTGAGTCTCTCGTGAGACAACTATGTGCGTCCGAAGAACTTCTTCAAGAAAAGAGTAAGATTGAGAGAGAGGATTCTCTCACCATTGCATCTTTGAATGCTTCCATAGTATCTCTAAATGGCTCTCTTAATGAAGAAAGTGAATATAGAACCACTCTAGAGGAAATACTTGAGTCTCTTGATGCTAAAAATGATGAAATCATTAAGGATAGAGATCATGTATTTGCCAAATATAAAGTGATTAAAAAGGAGAAAGTTGAACTTGGATTTGCGAATACTAGACTTCTTGAGGATATGGAGAAGCTTGACAAAGCTCACAAGGTCTTGGAAACGACCCACTCCATCCTTGTTAAGTCACATGAGAAACTCCAAACTCAACTCTCAAAAACTTTCTCAACTAGCATAACTGTTCTTCCTCGTGTTCATGAAAATGCCATTAAAGAAAATGCTAGGTTGAAGGTGGATCATGCTAAGACCTCTATTCCCAAAGGTAAAGATAAGGGTTTTGCTTATTTGTTTGAGCTAAAACCACACAAAGGGAAGGAAGGTCTTGGGTATGTGGCCGAGGCAAAGAAGAAGGTGAGCAACACCAAGGAGAACAAGACCAAGCCCGCACAAGCTAAGACTAACATTGCGGGTGGTAATGCCACTAGGGGCAAGACCACTCATAGTGACTTTGCGGGGCATAACAATCCCAACTACATTCTTTATGTTGGTTATTATGGTGATGTTTATGCAAAATATGTTGGTCCTTATGATGGTTACATTGATTATTCTATTTGGGTTCCTAAGACCCTTGTTGCTAACCGAAAGGGACCCATTGATAAATGGGTACCTAAATGCAAGAAATGATTTCTTGTAGGACTATGCTTCCGGTGGATCTAAATGGGTGGTTGATAGTGGATGCACTAGTCATATGACCGGAAGCAAGGAGATCATGACGGATTTGAGACCAAATATAAATCATTCAACCGTCTCTTATGGTGACAAGTCCAAAGCCAAGGTAAAGAGTCTCGGCAAGGTGGTAGTTGCTAGGGATATCACCCTTGTAAATGTCATGCTTGTCGAGTCTCTAGGTTACAATCTTATGTTCGTTCGTGCTCTCAATAAGATGAACTTGGATGTTCACTTTACTCTTGATATGGTGGTACTCTTGAGGAGCAAGACTCTAAAGGTCATGTTCGTTGGGTATGTTGAAAATGAGTTGTTTGTGGTAGACTTTTCGGGGTCAACCAACACTCAAGCAATATTCTTATTCGGAAAGGCCGACGTGGGGTGGTTGTGGCATCACCGCTTGTCCCATGTCAATATGAGAACTTTGCAAAGTCTCCACAAGGGTGGCCACATTCTTGGACTAAATGAGAATGTTTCTTTTTCTAGAGATCGTCTTTGTAGGGCTTGTGTTGAAGGAAAGATGCATGATTCTCCCCATCCAAGCAAGACCATCATCTCATCATCAAGGGTATTGGAACTTCTTCATGTTGATCTTTTTGGTGCCGTGCCTCAACCAAGTCTTGGTGGGAAGAAATATTGTTTGGTGATTGTCGATGACTATTCAAGATTCACTTGGTTTTCTTCTTCAAGACGATGGATGAAACTCAACAAACCATCATCGATTTCTCCAATGAAGTTCAACGTCAACACAATCTTCCCATATTGGCCATTAGAAGTGACAATGGCTCCGAGTTCAAGAACTACACCCTAAATGAGTTTCTTAGTGACGAGGGAATTCGACATCAATATTCTGCCGCATATACTCCTCAACAAAATGGTGTAGCCGAGAGGAAGAACCGGACTCTTATGGATATGGCTAGGTCCATGTTGGCGGAGTTCAAGTCTCCACTCTTCTTGTGGGTCGAAGCTATCTCCACGGTGTGTCACTCCTCCAACCGGTTATTCTTTCGCAAAGGGAAGAAGGAAACTCCATATGAAATGCTTACCGGCAACAAGCCCAACATCTCCTACTATCGAGTTTTTGGTTATAAGTGTTTCTACAAAATCAAAGGTGTACATCTTTCTAAGTTTGAAGTTAAAGCCTTAGAAGGTGTTCTTGTTGGGTATGGTGCGAACTCTCACACTTATAGAGTCTATGACAAATCCTTAGGGAGAGTTGTAGAATCTTGTAGTGTGAGGTTTGATGAGAATGATGGCTCCCAAGTGGCGCAATTTCATGTTTGTGATGTAGATAACGAGGAACCTCAAGATGCAATACGAAGAATGAGAGTTGGATTTCATCGCCCCATCGAGATTCATCATGAGCCTCCTCAAGGAAATACAAGCTCCACTCAAGTGGAGATTCCATCATCACAATTTGAAGTGGCACCCACTATGGAAGCAAATGAGACACCTATCCAAGAACAAGAACAAGATCAAGCTCCTCCTCAAGTTGACAAAGAGGCCTCACAAGATTCAAGCACTCCTATTGTCAACTCTAGTCAAGATCAACAGCAAGAGCATCCATCTTCTCCCATCATTGAAAATGTGCAACAAGATGGCAATGCTCATCAAGACGGTCAAGACGGGGACTCAAATGATCTAGGTGATCAAGCCAAAATCCCACGCAACAATGGGGATATCAAAACCCGTCGTCAAGCAAGAATCAAGAGAAATTTGGAGATCAAGTGTCACATGCTTGAAGCCATCATTGGTGATGTATCTCGCAAGGTCTCCACAAGAGGTCAATTGGCAAGATTTAGTGAACATCAAGCTCATATCTCTATGGTTGAACCAAAGAAGGTGTCCTAAGCTCTTGAAGATCCGGATTGGTTGGAAGCCATGCATGAAGAACTCAACAACTTCAAGCGCAACAAAGTATGGAATCTAGTAGAAAAGCCAAAAGATTGTCGCAATGTTATTGGCACCAAGTGGATATTCAATAACAAGCAAGATGAGCATGGAATGGTTGTAAGGAACAAGGCGAGATTGGTAGCTCAAGGGTACTCTCATTTTGAAGGCATTGATTTTGGAGAGACCTATGCTCCTGTGGCTCGTCTTGAGTCCATCCGTATCCTACTTGCCTATGCATCACATCATAATTTTAAGTTGCAACAAATGGATGTGAAAAGTGCATTTCTTAATGGTCCTTTAAAGGAGTTGGTATATGTAAAGCAACCACCGGGATTTGAGGATCCACACTTCCCAAACCATGTCTACAAGCTTGATAAGGCCCTCCATGGTCTCAAACAAGCACCTCGTGCTTGGTATGAGCACCTAAGAGAGATATTGCTAGACCGTGGCTTTGAAGTGGGGCAAATCGATCCCACTCTCTTCACAAAGAGGGTAAAAGGGGAGCTTTTCATATGCCAACTTTATGTCGATGATATTATTTTTGGCTCATCTAACAATGCTTTCAATGATGAATTTTCAAAGCTTATGACGGATAGGTTCGAGATGTCCATGATGGGAGAGTTGAAATTCTTTCTTGGTTTTGAAATCAAGCAATTAAGTGGAGGGACTTTCATCTCTCAAGCCAAATACATCCAAGATATACTCAAGAGGTTCAAGATGCAAGATGCTAAAGAGAAGAGGTTTCATATGGACACCAAATGCCATCTTGAACTTAGTCCAAAGGGTAAAGATGTCGATCAAAAACTCTATCGCTCTATGATTGGTTCTTTGCTTTATCTTTGTGCATCTAGACCCGACATTGTGTTGAGTGTAGGAGTGTGTGCAAGGTATCAAGCGGCTCCTAAAGAAAGTCACTTGATAGCGGTGAATCGAATCTTCCGATATTTTGTTTATACCCCAAGGTTTGGTTTGTGGTATCCTAGGGGGTCTAACTTCTCTCTTGCCGGTTACATGGATTCGGATTGGGCCGGTTGCAAGGATGATAGGAAGTCTACTTCCGGTGCATGTCAATTCCTTGGAAAATCCTTGGTGAGTTGGTCCTCCAAGAAGCAAAATTGCATATCCTTATCTACCACCGAAGCCTAGTATGTGGCGGCCGCTGGTGCTTGCACTCAATTACTTTAGATGAGGCAAACTTTAAAGGAATACGGTGTCCTTTGTGACAACGTGCCTCTTTTGTATGACAATGAAAGTGCTATCAAGATTGGTCACAACCCGGTGCAGCACTCAAGAACGAAGCATATTGAGATTCGCTATCATTTTATTCGAGATCACATCAACCGGGGTGACACTGAGCTTGGTTATATTCCTACGAAGATTCAACTTGCCGATATGTTCACAAACCCACTTGACGAAGCAAGGTTCACTTTTTTTAGGCATGAGCTAAATATTGTGGATTCTAGGAGCGTTGGTTAACTACCTTGCATACTCACCTCTATCTCAACTCTCTATTTGGTCTAGGTGTAGGCATGGATATAGGGGGAGTGCGGTCCTAATCTATTGGACTATCCCTCCCCTCATTATGCCAATAGTAAGAATTGTTTTCGTCTCCTTTTGTTCATTATTATGAATTGTGAGCCTAAATGTTGAGTAATGGCGGTGAACCCAAGATATATCTTCGAGGTGTCACACCACATAAACTCATACATGGTGGCCTAAGCCACCACCATCTTCCTTGTGAAGATTTGATCTACTTATGGTGTTATTTTGATTTATTTGCTGTATTCTTGCTCTTATGGAAAATGCACTCAAGCGTTGCTTCTTAATGTTGTTTTTGTTGTCTCTTACCAAACTTGAGTGTATGGTACCATCTCCAGTGACTTTTTGTCTTATCCAGGCCTAACTCATCTAAAAACATGCTCCTCTTGCATTTTGCATGTCCAAAACACATAAATCTGGGATTTGGAATCGGTGGGGCCGGAAACTCCGGTCCTCCAGGCTGGAGACTCCGGTCTGACTGAAGTTTTCGCCCTTAGCACCGGAATCTCTGGCCTAGGCCGGAGACTCCGGTGTCTAAGGACGGAAACTCCGGTCTGGGCAGTTCGCTGGGATATACAAAGGGGATCGGGGTGAGGAGTTGATCCACAACTCCCCACATACCCCCGACCCCCACACCTCTCCCAGTCGCCGCCGCCGCCTCCAAGGACCTTACCGACCGCTCCCCGCCGTCGGAATCCACCATGCCACCGGCTCCTCCTCCGTACAAGTGTTGGGGATCCATCTCCCTCGCATTTGACCTTCACCATGTCGGGCAGAGGTTATCTTCTCTCTCTCTAGGTTTTCACTCTAGATCTTGTTTTGAGAGAAGTTTTGCCTGTGCTGCATGGTGTAGAACCCTAGTGTTGGCATTTTAATCTCTAGAAAATTTGCTGTGCTCAAATTTTCCTTAGATTTGAAATAGATTGCAGTTTTCTGCCACAGGGCAGAAACTCCGGTCCTCACACACCGGAATCTCCGGTGTAGGCCGGAATATCCACCCCTTGTGGCCGGAAACTCCGGTCTAGCTCATATCTGAGAGAAATTTTGACACTTTTAATTTTCTCCCTTTGGCTTTCTTGGACATGCAACCTTATCTCCATGCTATCCCTGTACTCTATGTTTCACAGGTAAGAGGAAAAAGGTGGTCACCCGGAATCCGCTCCTTGCTTCAAGTAAAGAAAGAGCTCAATCACGGGACAAGCTTACCTTTGACAGCAGCAGTGGCCGCATGAGACAGGAGAGCACTATCGATGAGGAGGCCACTCGACAAGCTGAACTTGGTGGTTTTGATAATGAAGAAGAGGCCGAGCAAGCTCATTTTGACTCCTTGACCACCGTTCTGGGCATGGGGAAGCTCGAGTTCCGTCGTATGAGGTCACAACAGTTCTATGACTTGCCTCCCAACACCACCGACCCTAATTTCCCAAGGAGGGAGCAGCAGCTGATTATGCAGGAGATTTATGCACGGATTGAGAAGCACGCGGTCTGTGAACAGAAGATTCTGGATCTTGAGGCGTTGAACAAGAAAGCATACTTTCAGGAGGCTGTTTGGATTGCTAGGAAGCTTGGTCTGGAGAAACTCATCTCTTACACTCAGCAGGATTATGATGTTCAGCTGGTGCAGCAGTTCTTTGCCACGGTGGTGTTTGAACACGATGAGGATATCACAATGACTTGGATGACTGGAACGCGCAAGTGCACCTCCAACTTTGTAGAGTTTGCGGCAGCTTTGGGCTATGACTTCAAGGGGGCCACTACTCTAGTTGGGATGAGGATGCATGTGGAAGGGACTACATACAACAAGTGCCGCTTGCGCCCTCTTTACACCGTTGCTTCCTCCGTTGGCTCTAATCAAGACCTCCTTCCCACTTTCAACATCTTCCTCCGCATGGTTCGGCTCAACCTTGCCCCTCAAGCCGGGAATGTGGATGCTATTCGAGGAGGTCTCGTCAACCTACTCTACCATGCTTTCAAGGTCCTTCAAGCCGGTCCGGAGTGCCGAGGTCAAGAAGTGGATGTGATGGATTTCATCAAGTGCGAGATGCTTTGGGCCATTTTTTAGCACAAGAACCCACTCTATGCTCCCTATGTGATGAAGCTCATTCTCTCCAAGGTGCCCACACTTGATCGCTCTAGTTTCACCAAGAATGCCAAGGGTACTCTTCATACTCTCTCCAAGCACACAAAGCAAGCGTCTTCCTCTCGTGCACCTCCTCCCCAACCTAGTGACGAAGACGAAGCCCCTATACCTAAGAGGAGAAACAAGAATGCTGATCCCCCCTCTCATCTTCAAGGGAAAGCCAAGGTAAACGCGGAGTTTAGCAAGCTCTCTTGGTGGAAGAGGAAACTGCTGTGCATCGATGTTGCTATTCACAAGGAAAATCATGGGTCTTATGTGAGAGAGAAACATATTTTGAGCAACCAAAACTTGATGATCAAGGAGATGCGCAAAATGAACAATGGAAATGTCACTCCTCCCCCGGAAGAAGATGAAGCTGGCATTCCCATCATTTCCTCCTCCTCGTCTGACACGGTCCCTATTGACCAATGGAACCAAGATGTCTTTCCGTGGGCTGATTATGCGGGTGTGACCTCCTTTCCTTCCTCGTCTCACAACACCGGCAAGGCTCACATGAACCTCTCCGATGAGGACTACGACGACGAAGGGATGACGACATGGATGAAGACACCGAGTGATCCTCATGGGCTCGTTAGTTATGCTATTTTCCCTTTTTGGTGTCTCGGTGCCAAAGGGGGAGAAGTAGTTCTATTAGGTTTTCCCCGGGATTTGCATGGGTTGGGACACAAGCATGTGCCTCTATCATTTTATTGTGCTTGTGTCCTTGTTACGTTATTTGGTATTTGGATCTTTCGAACTTATTTGCCTTCTCTATGTCATGAACTATGTGTGTGTAAGACATTTGGATTTCTTATATTATCTAGTTGAGACTACTATTGTGCCTTGGTTATATGGGGTTAATATCTTCAGTTTTATGCACAAGGTATTGTTTATCTCCTAAAACTAACCTCATACTATACTATGTCTTATTTGTGAAATGTATTGCCTACTTATCACGCTTGCAAATTGTTGTTCGAACTTGCCTCTATATGTGTGCACGTGCATTCCAAAGCTAATATTCTTGATGCACACATCTAGGTGGAGCTCTTTAAGTTTTCATAACATGTTAGTAGAATTAATTTTATTGCAAATCCATGTGTTGTCATCTAACACCAAAAAGGGGGAGATTGAAAGGACATTTCTATGATCTCTGTGTTTTGTGTGTTAGTTAACAACATGTGGATGTATTAAGTTGGTGTTAAGTGATGCAGGATAATTTAGGAACATTTCAGATGCATCAGCACCAAAAAGGAGAAAAAGAGGCAGCACTGAATAGTGTGTTCAGCCCCTGGTGGGGGGCGGAGTTTCCGGCCTGGGGCCAGAGTTTCCGCCCCTGGCTGGAGTTTCCGGTCCCTAAGGACCGGAGACTTTCCCAGCCTCTGTTACCGAAGTATTGCTCAGCCCCAGGTGGGGGGCGGAGTTTCCGGTCCTGTGAACCTGAGTTTCCGCCCCTGGCCAAACTTTCCGGCCTCAGGTACCTCGAAGATGTTCAAGCCAAGTTTGGAGAAACTGGTGCTCAGCCCCTGGTAGGGGCGGAGTTTCCGGTCCTGAGGACCGGAGTTTCCGCCCCTGGCCAAACTTTCCGGGCACAGGGACCTCGAAGATGTCCAAGCTCAGTTTGGAGAAACTGGTGTTCAGCCCCTGGTGGGGCCCAGAGTTTCCGGCCTCCTTCGGCCGGAGTTTCCGGCCACTTGGACCAGAGTTTCCGGCCTGATGAATGGCTGCAACGGCTACATCCTTGGAGGGGTATAAATACCCCTCCTCCTTCTTCCAGCCAACAAGCTTGACCAAGAAAAAGAGGAACTCCATTGTTGCAAGCCAAGAATCACTAGATCTCCCAATCCCTCCATCCAAACTCGTTGATCTTTGGAGGATTGAAGGAGAAGGCCCCGATCTACATCTTCACCGAGCCGTTCTTCATTTCCCCCTCATTCACTTGAGGGAACACTTGCTAGGGTTTCCACTAGGAAAACCTAGCCCATTGTTGTACTTACCTTCTCGTCTTTGTGACAGATTGTAGCTGTTCGGGAGCCCCCAAGCTCTTTGTGGGTCGTGCCCCGAATAGTTGTTGTAAAGGCTCCGGATTCCGCCTCGAAGAATTCCGATAGTGGAAAGTGGACCAAACCTTTGTGGTGCGGTTCACCGGAGATTTGGGTGAGGCCTTTGTGGCCGTTGAACCATTGTGTTGGTTCACACCTCTCCAACGAGACGTACTCCCATTTAAGGGAGGAACTCGGGAATACATCATTGTCGTCTCGTGGTTTCACTTCGGTTACTTCTATCCTTATTTATCGCCTTTATTATATCTTGCTTAGTTGCCAGCTTGCATATAGGTAAATTCACCATAGTTGCATATCTAGAGAATTTACCTTTTGTGTCAAGCCTAATTTGAAAAAAAACTAAAATTTGAATTAGCACATATTCACCCCCCCCCCTCTAGGTATCATACCGATCCTTTCAACATCGAATCCTCCCGGGACCCGAAAACCGTGGACCATAGCCCACGAAAACGGCCAGAAATGCCCGAAATCACGAGTTTTGACGATGCCGCTATTGTCGTGTACCGAGGGTCACGAGGCATCGAAATCCTCCCGGGACACGAAAACCGTGGATTATAGCCCACGAAATCGGCCAGAAATGCCCGAAATCACGAGTTTTGACGATGTCGCTAGAGTCGTGTACCGGGGCTCACGGGGCATCGAAATACTCCCGGGATCCGAAAACCGTGGACTATAGCCCACGAAAACGGCCAGAAATGCCCGAAATCGAGAGTTTTGTCAATGCCGCTAGAGTCATCTACCGGGGGTCACGGGGCGTCGAAATCCTCCCGGGACCCAAAAACCGTGGACTATAGCCCACGGAAACGGCCAGAAATGCCCAAAATCACGAGTTTGACGATGTTAGAAGAGTCGTGTATCGGGGGTCACGGGGCGTCGAAATCCTCCCGGGACCCAAAAACCGTGGACTATAGCCCATGAAAACGGTCAAAAATGGCCGAAATCACGAGTTTTGACGATCCCGCTCGATTCGTGTATCGGGGGTCACGGGGCATCGAAATCCTCCCGGGACCCAAAAACCGTGGACTATAGCCCACGAAAACGGTCAGAAATGGCCGAAATCACGAGTATTGACAATGCCGCTCGATTCGTGTACCGGGGGTCACGGGGCATCGAAATCCTACCGGGACCCAAAATCGTGGACTATAGCCCACGAAAACGGTCAGAAATGCCCGAAATCACGAGTTTTGACGATCCCGCTAGAGTCGTGTACCGAGGCTCACGAGGCATCGAAATCCTCCCGGGACCCGAAAACCGTGGACTATAGCCCACGAAAACGGCCAGAAATGCCCGAAATCACGAGTTTGCCGATGCCGCTAGAGTCGTGTACCGGGGGTCACGAGGCATCAAATCCTCCCGGGACCCGAAAACCGTGGACTATAACCGACGAAAACGGCCAGAAATGACCGAAATCACGAGTTTGACGATGTTAGCAGAGTCGTGTATCGGGGGTCATGGGGCGTCGAAATCCTCCCGGGACCCAAAAACCGTGGACTACGCCCACGAAAACGGCCAGAAATGCCCGAAATCGAGAGTTTTGCCGATGCCGCTGGAGTCATGTACCGGTGGTCACGGGGCATCAAAATCCTCCCGGGACACGAAAACCGTGGACTAGAGCCCACGAAAACGACAAGAAGTGTCCGAAATCAAGAGATTTAAACGGTCTGGTACCACTTAACACGAGTTTCACGAAATCATAAAAAACTCGTGATTTCGGTCATTTCTGGCCGTTTTTATGCACTATAGCACACCGTTTTGGGATCCGGGTGGAGTTAAACGGTCCAATACCCGTTATCAAGAGTTTCTCGAAATCTAAAAAACTCATAATTTCGAGCATTTCTGTCGTTTTCTTGGGCTATAGCACACGGTTTTGGGATCCGGGCTGGATTTATATAGTCTAGAACCCCTTAATACGAGTTTTAAGAAATCGTAAAAAACTCATGATTTCAGACATTTCTGGCCGTTTTCGCGGGTTATAGCACACAGTTTTAGATTCCAGGTGAAATTAAACTGTCCAGTACCACGTAAGCCTTCGAGCCCGCTTCTTGGAAGGAGGAGGGGATTTGCCAACGGTTTGGTTACTTGGTGTGCTTATGCTTATTTATAAGCCTGCTTTGGTGGGAAAAAGGGAGAAACTCTTAGAAATTGGTGGGAGACTTTTTTTAGGCTCGTGGAGTTTGGCTTATTAGTTGTATTGAGTTGTAAAATGTCCATAGCACCCCCAGTTTGATATGTACACCAAATAAAGCGATTAAATCTTAACTATTTTGATATTATAAGACCATAACTCGTAAGAATACCTATACATGCATGAGGATTGTTTCAGTGCTACCCCTTACGGAAATTGAAAAGGAAAATTTTGGATCGGGTCGTCTCATAAGTGGAGCGGTCTGCTTCGTGAGATCGGTAATATGGGTCGTGTCTGGAACCATCGCATCATATGGTGTATACGCGCGGGCCGTACGGGTTTTCACATAGCCTATACGTATTTGTCAGATTGCCCGTTCGAGTTAGAATATTTGGCAGGGGTAGCACCGGATCAGAACCCATACATGCATATAAATACATGTACATACTAATTGTATCAGTGTCCAACCAAAAATAAAGGAGAGATTATTTTCCCCATATGTTGTGTACGTGAGGATTGGTAGGTAATCAATAGCTAGTGTGCTAGCATTTGATTCGATTAATAACTGATCGATACTCAATACCGCCGAGTTGCTGGGACTCGCAGACCAGCTGCATGCACGGGGCGAGCGAGCGACTGGACTCTGCGCACAGCGTCTCCAGAAATTGGGGGCTCATGTGCGGAACTTAAAAGAAGACCAACTCAATTTCTTGGATCAAATATATCCGGCTGAAAAGAACTATTGGTGGTGGTATCATTACCTGCATCATCAGCATTTGCACCATCATTAACATTAGCATCATCATCATCAACATTAGCATCATCGCCCTCATTATCCATATTAGCATCACCTTCATCAAATTCTTCGGTGTGAGTATCCACCTCTATCGCATCATTGCTACTGACAACATCAATTATTAGCAATTAGAGTTTGAATTTCTGAATTAATTTGAGTCTCCTTCACAACAAATCTATCTTGAGCACCTTTTGCGTCTGAGCTGCTGCTTCCAATCTTCCTTTTTTCAAATTCAAAAAAAATATTTCTTTTTTCCTCTTCTTTTCCACACCAGATTGACACTTTGTTTTTATGAAATTTTTCATGATTCGTCATGTTTTGTATTCACACGTTAATAAATCAATTCAAATAGTTTAACAAGGTACAGACTTGCAGACCTGCAGGCTGCAGCGATCCTGCCTTCAGGTGTTTGCTGAATCTCAATATCTCTGTCGATCTCGTGCGGACGGGCGTCCACGGCGACGACGTCCGGGCGGCCGGGCGGGTGTCCACGGTGGGCCTGCGCCGTTGTGGGCGTCCACGGAGGCATGCGGCAGGGCGGCAGCCAGGCGTGGCGATCGGAATTCAGATGATCAGATCGATTGCCTTGGTTTCATGTTTCGTTTCTAGTTTCCTTCGATGGCAGGCAGCGGTTGCTTAGCCACGCAGATCGTGCGCCGTGGACCATGGTCAGGCTCTGCAGCTAATCTGCTGGGTGTGCGCGCAACTGGGCCACTAATCCACTATCTAATACAATCTACAAAAACAAAATATACCTAGGTAGTAGAAATTTGGGGGCCGCTGGAATTTGGGGCCCTGTTCCGTCGAGCTGCTCGCACATGGCCTTCGACAGTCCTGTTGCGCATGTGCAGTGGCAATACTTGTAAATAGAAATGAGATACGAGGGTAGATCCATGTACCGCTTCGGCTACTCAACTAGAAGCTCGGGAAACTGCTCGGAGGCAGTTTCTCCGCACTGCACGTAAGCTTGCTTCTTGACAGCTTCTCGGTGGGCAAAAACTGAACACTTCTTTTTAGCTTATGTGGTGGGGGACCTAGAAGCCAAGCCCGAAAGAAGTGTGCCTGAGAATGGGCCTACCTGACTTATGGGCCTCCTTTTTTAGAACCTAGGTCGTGAAACTACTCTGTCATTGTCACGACGATAAACGTAACTGCTACATTCACTTCCGCGGACAAGAATACAAGGCTTTGTTTGGTGCTGGCTGCACGAGCGATCGAGCGATGAGGTCCGTCGACGGCGACGCGGCGGCGGTGACCACCACGGGGGAGGCCGGTCGGATGATCTGGGAGGAGTCGAAGCGTCTGTGGAGCATCGGCACGCCCATTGGCATCGCCACGCTGAGCGGCTACGCCGTGAGCTCCGTCACCACCATCTTCGTGGGTCACCTCGGCAACATGCCGCTCGCCGCCGCCTCTATCGGCCTCTCCGTCTTCTCCACCTTCTCCCTCGGCTTCCTGCTCGGCATGGGCAGCGCGCTGGAGACGCTCTGCGGCCAGGCGTTCGGCGCCGGCCAGGTGGCCATGCTGGGCGTCTACCTGCAGCGCTCCTGGATCGTCCTCGCCGCCGCCGCGCTGCTCATGGTACCCTTCTACGTCTTCGCCGAGCCCCTGCTCCTCGCCGTCGGCCAGGACCCCGAGGTGGCCCACGAGGCCGCGCGCTTCGCGCTCTACATACTGCCCGGCGCCTTCTCCTTCGCCGCCTACTTCCCCGCCGGCAAGTTCCTCCAGGCACAGAGCAAGGTGCTGGTGATGGCATGGATCGGCGTCGCAGGGCTGGCCTTCCACGTCCCGCTTACCTACCTCGTCGTCACCGTCCTCGGGTGGGGGCTGCCCGGCGCCGCCGCGGCGTACAACGTCTCGCTCTGGGCAATCGCGCTGGCGCAGGCTGCGTACATCATCGGGTGGTGCAAGGACGGCTGGAGAGGCTGGTCCATGGCGGCGTTCAACGACATGTGGCCCTTCGTCAGGCTCTCCCTCGAGTCCGCCGTCATGCTCTGCCTCGAGATCTGGTACATGGGAATGATCACCGTCCTCACCGGCGACCTCGAGGATGCCGAGATTGCCGTCGGCTCCCTTGGCATCTGGTACAATACTGTCTTTCAAACGTCCTCACGATAAGTCCTGTAAAGTTATGATATACTCCGTATATATATGCAGTCTACGTCTAGCTGAAGAAATATATGTTTGTGTTTTTTCAGCATGAACATCAACGGATGGGAGACTATGATCTTCATTGGCCTCAATGCTGCTATCAGGTAAGACTCATTCTTGTGTTTCTATGATATCCACGATAACTATTGGAACGGCTGAGTCTCAAATTTTAGTTTCTCAACTGTTAAGCGTTCGAGTCTCCAATGAGCTGGGCTCTGGCCGTCCAAGGGCAGCCATGCACGCCGTCATTGTCGTCCTCGTCGAGTCACTCCTCATCGGGCTGCTATGCATGGTCCTCGTCTTGATCTTCAGGGACAAATTCTCAGTCATCTACACCAGTGATCTGGAGCTCCAACAGGCCGTCTCCAAGATCGCAGGTCTGCTCGGCATCACCATGGTGCTCAACAGCGTGCAACCCGTTATTTCAGGTAAAAATGATGATTTTGTTTTCTTCATGTCATCTCAAACACCGCCTTTTAGAAACAAAAACAAAAATAATTCATCTGTTCATACTTATTAGATGTCTTAGATGGACTATGTTCGGATCAAAATGAGTGACACTGAATTTTTTTTAATTAGATACTTGCATTTCATAAAAATTAAAGCATCTTATAGTTGTGAATGGAGGGAGTATATATCTCAACTTTGTCTCTCTTACGGTACAATCTCAGGCGTTGCTATTGGAGGGGGGTGGCAAGGCCTTGTCGCATACATCAATCTAGGCTGCTACTACGCTTTCGGATTGCCCTTGGGCTACCTGCTCGGCTACAAATTCAACTACGGAGTTGGGGTATTTCATTTGAACTAGTACAAATTGATTGTGAAAAAGAAAACTACTTGCCTTATATATGATTTTGGTGATGAACAAACATTGATTTTGACATACTCAGGGGGTCTGGTCTGGCATGCTCTGCGGGATTGCGCTGCAGACACTGATTCTGCTCTTCATGGTGTGGCGAACAGATTGGAGTGCAGAGGTATACAATTCCATCGATCGCCTTTCGAGTTTGTAGCATGTATCTTTTTCAGACAAAACTTTGTGGACCCTTCTACTTTACAAGAACTATAGAAATGATTGATTGAAGATTATATATTATTTCATCCTTATAATAGCTAGATGTTAATTATTAGGATCCAACATCACAACCATGGATATATGAGCAGCTGGCATACAACATTTCCAATCTTGAGCACCGAGATACTTCATGACTTATTTCGTTCTTGGTGTGACTTAAGAGATAGGCAACTTTTCCTCTATGAAAAAAATGAACCTTGACAATCTAGTTGTCCACAATTGCAGGCCGCGCAAGCTTCAAGTCGGGTGCGGAAGTGGGGTGGCACCGACGCAACCAAACCGCTACTGGAATAGAATTCGAACGCCTAAGATTTTTTCCTCTACTTTTCCCCGAAAAGGAGGAAAAGACTATCCTTTGATAGTTTAATGTTGAATCATGATATCACTCGGTCATCTTCTATTATTCCACCATTTATATGCGATCCCGAGAGGGGGTCTCGATCACACTATGGTGGATCTTGTTAGGTTAGTTTCTAGGGTGAAGCCGTACCGCTCAATAGGCTCCTACCGCGCTTTGTTTGAATTGTCCGGTGTAGGGTTACATATGAAGGGGTAATCCTTACTGACTATTTTTGATGCAATCAAATTCTGCTACAATTGTAGAGTTTCCGGTTGATTATCTTGACTTTTCATGTACTCCTGGATGATATGACAGACCTGGCTTCAGTTGAAACTTGAAAGTCGGGGCATCATTATGGCAGCAGCTGGATCGCATGAGCCCTATTATTATGTTGAGATATGGAGACAAATTATGATTTGGATGGGTTCTCAGCGAGTTAAAGTACTAAATTGCTGAATATGGGTCGATCTGGATCAGTTTAAGGTTATAATGGACGCCATGGGTATAATGGACGATGCCATTCATGTCGCCGTCATCTTCTTCATATAGGCGTTTCCATGGTGTCCTCTTCTCGCTCAGTGTAGGTATCCCTTCTCGCTCGTGTCGGTGTATATCCCCATCTTGACCTTGTGCGCCGAGCTAGTCTCAGTAAAATAATCTTTGAGCAGGTCTTGGATTCATCTTTGTGTCCAGGACTCCAGGTGCTTCACCATATATAGTGTTTAAGTTGCAACGACGTTGTTAAACCTCTCTAGCTAATAACCAGAAGAAAGGAAAGGGAGGAGAGGATGGTTCGCGCTGGGAGTTTCTTTTTATCCAAAAAGAGATGGTCGATAAGAAACAGGTCATGAGCCCCCCAGTAGAAGAGTTGGTTTTGCTTTTATCAGGGGTAGCCATCAGTAAAACATGAGAGTTCAGTAAACTCGATGCTAATCTGCTGCACCAAACCCAGGATTGTCTATCCGATCGAGAACATTGGAGAAGGAGATCATTCGTGTTATATATACAAGGCTTAAAAAACTTGAACCGTGTAGTAAGTTAGAAGTCAGCCCTGTCTTGGATTCGTCCCGATGAGATTCCCGGCAAAGCACATGTTGCATATGTGCATGCATGCTTAGTTAATCAGAGTTCGGCTTGAGTTGCACAATTGGCATTGGGTTTAGGAATCTCCCAATAGTGTACTGTTCTCTCTTGGCAAGCTCCTAGAAGATGACTTAATAAGTAATCTCTAGGCAATAGGTCACGGTGGAAACAGCAACAGCTAGAAGCGAAATAATGGGTGTGCGTATAGATCTGGCAGACGTTGTTAATACAGGCATCGTCAGAGCAGTCTTGGTTAGACTCACTTGCCAGATCTAGGATAGGTGACAGTGACAAGACCGGGGTATCAGATCAATGCAAAAGGATCACACTGGTTTAATTAATCAGTTAGCGGATCAATGCAGCCTCAACACATGCTAATGAGGCAAACGAATCTGTAGCTAGTGAGAGCATCTCCAACCCAGCACGCAATAATATGTCGCCCTAAAATAATTTTGGGACAGCAATTTCCGCCTACATGTCATCGGCAGCACAAACGCCAAAAATATAGAACAATGAAGATCAAGCAACATTATTACAAGGAGAACGTACATGTGGTAGGATGGTTAGCAAGGGGTTGTACCCTAACCCATCAGATTTCAAACCACAAATCTAACGCTTATGTTTCTCGTTTAGACGAAATATTTTTATGCACAAGAGAGGGATCAACGAGGGACACCTCTCCTGTGGGCTGTGTTATCTCAGAGCCCAGGGCCTTATAGGTGCTCCCATCCATGAACGAGTCCGCTGGGCTTAACAGGCTAATCCCAAAATAGCAAACACGATTTGAATCATTTTATTGATTTTACTTATGTTTGTACCTTCTCCCAATCAACAGAAGAAGAAAAAATACCTTCACTTCCAGTAAAGCAGTGTTTCTAGAAGCCATCCCAATCAACATAAAAAGAAAAATTACCTTCACTTCACTTCCCGTAAAGCAGTGTTTCTAGAAGCCAAGCAAAAGAAAAACCTAAATACAATAATCCAACATATTCAAATACAACATGTCTAGAAGCCATCCATAAACGAAACAAATTCTACAGACGCGACGGCTCGCCGCGCATGCTTCCATAGTATGCTTATATCATGACAATGTAGTATGCACACTCATCAATCGAGCACGCAAATAAAACTTCACCAGCCAGCAAATATGTAACTTCTGATCTTGATCTGAGACAAGCAGCAGTTTCTGCAGAAAAACAGGTCTACAAGGGAACCAACCAACCAAACAAAACACCTAACATACCCAAAACCATAACCAACGGCTTAACTTCCTACATATCACATTCTGCCAGTCCCCAATTCACAGATTCTATGGGCATTTCCAAAAGTATATGCATATATGTAACCGCGACGAGCTTAATATTAATTCATCCATAGCTTCAATCCCAACCCTAGTACAAATCACTGGATTCAACATTCAAGTTGTCTTGGCCTTTGCGGCTCTTCTCTTCGAGTGCCTTCTTGGGATGGAGTTCTTCATGCCTAGGAAGAAGAGCAGCGCGCCAAAGAGGGCAAGGTTCTGGGCACAGGAAACAGCAGCAAGAGTTACTACAACGCCTGATTACAGCTACCCTGAGTAAAAAGGGTGGCTTTGTCTGACAAGGTAAGGTTATGTGTAACAGACCTGTGAAAACTGGGTAAAGAGTTCAACAAATTGCTGAGACTCCATTTCATGGTTGTAGAAGTCGTACACCACAGGGGTAATGAATGCCAAGTAAACAACCTGCACAAGTGAGCCAGATCAATGTTTTTTCATGCTTTGACAAGTAGTCAGGGGTCAATTATTTGGGGCAGACTTGTATAGGATCTGTTCTTTAGGTGAAATCATAGGATCATGTCATAAAAACCAGATTCAAAAATTGTTAAAAAATCTGAAGAAATTACACAACATACCTACGGACAGTTTGTACAAATAAAAAACATTCAGCTCAAAATTCGATCTAGAGTTAGAGAAAAATGCTAAATTATACTGTTAATAGTGTCAGATTCGATTTTTTGTTTGCCTCTCTAAGGCTAAATTAGTGGCGTTGCATATATAACATAGACGTGTGTTGTCAATTTTTTTGAGAATATTTGAACATGTTTTGTCCATTCAAAAAAATGACCTCATGGATCCTATCTAAGGTTAGAATGTTAGATCATACCCAAGTTGTAGATATATTTTGTCATGGATTAATATTTGTTTTGTTTGTTACAGATGTAAACACACCTAAGCATTTAGTATGAAGTATGAACTGTGAACATTTTATTTATAGAGATACATCTTACATATTTTTTCTAATAGGCCATATTAGTTGTCACACACTCTAGATATATGAGCCTACGAAGCGGGTAAACATAATTATAAAATGGCACACAATATCTGGAATATTTCAGGTAAACTGAAAGTTGTCCATTTTAAGATGTTATAACTGGACATTGCAAGATCAGATGTACGAAAATCGCATTTGGAACAGCAAATATGCTATAACTGGTAAATTTACAGCAAAAGTTAAACAATATACAACCAAACACAAACCGGTCTTTCTAAAATCAACAGAACAGCATAGTATCGGTACTTTGTCTTTTTGAAGTTGCAAGAAGGCATGGTGTTATAGAGATGCAACGCAGATTTTACGACTAGAGAAAATCATTTGTCAAAGCAGCTTCAAAACATCAAATTAGATATGAAGATATTATGAAGAAGGTACACTATAATGACAGCCAGACACCATATTTTGAAGCTTTTAGAAAAGATTACAGTTCTAGTTCCAGATACTAGAACAGAATAGTGTAAAGGAAAATGCAGGAAGGTCACACGCTGCAGCAGCAACCTTGCTGAAATTTAGTAAATCTACAGACATTGAAATGGACCTGCCATAGCATTTACAGCCAGAAGCATCACATCACTTTGAATCTATGAAAACCAAATCACAATGGGATTCTTTTCGATTGAAGCCTGAGAAGGCAAGGTGGTGACACGTGCATGTCCAGTTGCAGCCAATCACCACAACAGTATGCATCTTGATGATGCCCACTAAACACAAAATTTAGACTAGGACACATGAGTTGCCTAAACACAGACTGAAAACAACAAATTAGATATGAGCATATAAACTTATAAAGTAGGTAACACCATATTTGGAGGTTTTAAGGATATTTATAGTGTTAAAAGGTTTTCCATTCTCAGGTGCTAGGACAGGAAATTGCAAAAGCTAATGCATAAAGATGACCTGACACGTTGAAGCAGGAACAATTCTAGAATTAGCAAATTGACAACCAATGTGTGACAAGTGCGTGCTCAGTGGCAGGCAACCATCACAACAGTGTGCATCTTGATGATGCCCCCATAAGACAGACAAAGGTTGGAGGTACTACTACAACAGTGAGTGGCTGTAGAGCGGAAGATAAACCCACCAGTAGGAAGGCTCCGAAGGAGCTGCTGATGATGAAGAGGAGGCCACCGAAGGCTTTGAGGAACATGGTAGCGGCAATGACAGTCTTGATCTGCAGACGGACATAACAAAAGCCATCAAAGCTAAGAAGTAGGCAGAATGGATTCTTAATCTTAAAAAACAAAAAGGGAAGACGAGCGAGGCCGTACACCGATGTGCGGCACGGCGATTCCGACGTTGGCGGACACCTGGTTGCAGAAGAGGTTGAACTTGGGCTTGAGAGACTTGGCCGCCGGTCCACCATCGGAGCCGAACTCACTGAACCTGCGTGCGTGTAAACAAAAATGAGATTTTGGAAGCGCAATCCCAAAAGCGAGATCTGCCGCAGCGAGCGAGATCCAACACGCGGCGCGTTGACGAAGAAACCCGGACCCGGGGGAGCGCGAGATGTGGACGCCCTAAGGTCCGGCGACAACGGAACCGGGCGCGGCGAGACGGACGAGATCTGGAAGAGGAGGGGAGGGTATGGAGGACGTACTCCTGGTAGGCGGAGAGGAGGAAGATGGAGGCGAAGAGCACCCTCCCGACAAAGGAGACGAACCCCATCGCTGCGTTTCCGGCCTCGTCCTCGTCGAGCTGCTGCTGCTGCTGTGGCGACGGCGACGGCGACGGCCACTAGCAGCGCCGGCGAGGTGGAGGAGGGAGGGAGGGATGACTGTCTTGTTTTGTCCTTGCTGCCGTGCCGACGGTCTGTCTATTTCTTCCCATGTGGATGTGGACGTGGACGAAACGAATGGATTTGGTGAATTTCGTCAAACTGGGCATGCATCATACTCCCTCCGTTCCGATGAATAACGCCTATATTTTTTTATCAAGACAAGTAAAATTTGACCAAACTTTTAGAAAAATCTATCAATAAATACGATATTATATAGATATGATATGAAAATATAGTTCATGATGTTTCTAATGACATTAGTTTTATACTTTGCAAGTTAATACTTTTTAATAAAAAGTTGGTCAAAGTTTATATGGATTGACTTTTTTAAAATAATATAAGCCTTATTCATTGGAATGGAGGTAGTATGAATTTATTTTATTTGATTTGATGTAAGGCGCTCGTCCACTACAAACGCCTCCACTTGGGATGTCACAGACTAACAGGCATGTGACATGACACCGCGCCCCGAAGGAAGACCGATCTCGGGCGCAACATGCATCTCAGACCGGAGTGGCAGAAGCTGGTTGTCCGATGAACTTTGTCACATCTCAAAGCAACTCGAACAACTTCCCAAGAGCCTCTAGATCCTGAGGCTACATTACTTACTCCACCACAGCGATCAAAGACATATAAAAGAATCACCAAGAACACAACCCCAAACAAGATTTTTCATGAACTTGATCTCCGCCAGATCGATACCTCCCCCACACCTCCAACATGATGACCGAGCAGAGAAGCTCACCGAACTTCCTTCCCGCTATACTGGCCATACTTAAGGAGGCTTTGGGCCGGTTCTAAAAAGCCCGACGTTGAAAACCAGGCGTGAGCCCGAAATATTTCGACAAGGCTAGACCGGTATGTCGTGACCCCGACGGCAATCACATTTTTTCTAGGCCGGACCGGCTCGATATTTTTCGGATCATAAGGAATTGTAGATCTCTCGAGATATCTATGGTTCGTGTAGAATGTCGATTTCTAGGTATGGATCGTCTAGTTCAGTTCAATGTAACCCTTAGGAGATGCCCCTCCCGGCTTTACATAGGTAGCAGATAACTCAATGCACCTAGGCCTAAAATGACTTTGAGAACGGCAAACACAGAGCAGCCGCCGGTCCAAAAACACCACAAAGACGTAGCCTCTATAAGGTATCCTAAGGGGGCATCTTGAAGGGTTGCAATCCCCACCACGGCTACGATGCTAAAGGCCACGGCTTCAACCTCCATTAGCACCGCTGAAAGAACATTTCTTAATCCCTAGTGTTTTGTGTGTTAGTTAACAATACCAATGATATACTAATCCTATTGCTAAGTATTTCAGTTTGGGTGAAACTCATATCACAAATCCTAAAGCCAAATTGTAGAGAAAAAGAGTTTCTGGAATTCTTCCCAGACTCGGATATTCCGGTTCCCCAACTCGGATATTCCGAGTCAACCCCAGAAAATTGGCTAAGTCAAGTTCAGAAGTGGTACTGACTCCAATCGGAAATTCAGCTCGGAAATTTCAAGGACTCGGATATTCCGGTCCCCCAACTCGGATATTCCGAGTCAACCCCAGAAAATTGGCTAAGTCAAGATTCAGAAGTGGTACTGATTCCAATCGAAAATTCAGCTCGGAAATTTCAAGGACTCGGATATTCCGAGTCACCCTCAGAAAATCGGCTAAGTCAAGTTCAGAATTGGTTCTGATCTCAACCGGAAATTCAGCTCGGATATTTTCAAAGACTCGGATATTCCGTGTGACCGGAATTTCCGGTGTTACTTAAACCGGAATTTCCGGGTGCCCAAGACAGCCAACGGCCAGATTTTGAGGGGGAGTATAAATACCCCCTCACTCACTCAAGAAAAGAGAGCTCTCAGATTTTCTCTCTCCTACTATTCTTGAAAGCTCAAATCATCAAGATCTCCCAATCCCCCCACCCAAATTCATTGATCTTTGGAAGATTGGAGGAGAAGGCCCGGATCTACATCTTCACCGAAGGGATTTGCATTTCTTCCCCATTCACTTGGGGATTTCGTGGCTAGGGTTTCCGGTGGGAAAACCTAGTTCACCATTGTTGTACTCTTGGTGTTACCTTGACCTTTTGTGGTCCTTGACCTTTTGTGGTCTTCTTGGGAGCCCCCAATTCAGTTGTGGGTGTGTGCCTCAAGCGTTTGTAAGGGATTCGATCTCCGCCCTAAAAGGGGATCAACAGTGGAAGGTGGACTCGAAACCTTTGTGGTTGAGTTCATCGGAGAAGAAGGTGAGCCTTTGTGGCGTTGCGGCTAACCTGTTGTGGTAGCGCACACCTCTCCAAACGAGACGTACACCCTTGGGTGGAACTTGGGATTACATCTTCGTCTCCGCGTGCTTCACTCGGTTCCCTTTATCTTTGCTCCCTTACTTGCTTATCTTGTTAGCTTTCTTATCTTGTTATTGCTTAGATTATCATTTAGGTAAATTCACCGTAGTTGCATATCTAGAGAATTTACCTTTGTGTTGAGCCTAAATTTGAAAAGACCTAAAATTTGTAATAGCACCTATTCACCCCCCCCCCCCTCTAGGTGCCGGATTCCCGTTCAATTGGTATCAGAGCCAGGTTCACTTTTAAGGGCTTAACCGCCTAAGTGCAACGATGACGGAATCCGATGCCGAGAGGGCCGCCCGTGAAAAATTAGAGGCGGAGAAGGAGGCGTTGGCCAAAGGGGCAACCATGGCCGATCTTATTGATATGAGATCGTCCTTGGAGGCCCAACTCCTCAAGATGAATGAGATGCTCATGGCACTCTTGAAGTCTAAGGAGCCAGAGGCTACTTCTCCCTCTCCTCCTCCGAAGGAACATGCGGGGAACTCTAAGGAGTCATCTTCGGATGGGTCCAAAGATGTTACCTCAAGTGTTCTCGGGAAGGCGGAAAAGGATGAACCACCTAGCCCCTCTAACACCCCCAAAGGAGAGGAATTTCATAATGTCAACCATAATTACTCTCCTAACCCTCCAATCCCTCACCCTCATGTAAACTTTAGAAGTGATCCTCCTAAGGTTAAACCTACTCATTTCTCTCAATGGGAATTTCTAATGAAGTCTCATCTATGTAGTGCCTCCATTGAGCTTTGGCGCATCATTGAAGAAGGATACAAGCCCCATGATCCAATCAACTTGACAAGAAGAGAGGTGGTTGATAGCCAACTCAACGCCACCGCTCTTCATCAACTCCAAATGGCCGTTGGAGAGAAGGACATGGCGCTCATCCAACAATTCTCCACCGCCAAGGAAGTTTGGAATGCTCTTTCCGACATCTTCGTCGGGAATGAGAGCATGAAGAAGAACCGGTATGATGCCTTATGCAATGAGGTGGAAGGGTTCTACAAGTTGGATGGAGAAAGCCACGAGGACATGTACCGGAGGTTGGTTTTGGTTGCCAACTCCTTCAAGAACCTCGGGGCGGAGTACATTAATGATGCTTGGATCAAGAGGAAGTTTGTGACCGCTCTCTTGCCCTTTGAGGAAACGGATTTGAAGACACTCCAAGGGAGACATGACTTTGCAAAGATGACATCCAATGAAGTCATGCAAGAGATGACCGCATACAAGGTGGCCTCCAAGATTGCATAAGATGCAAGAGCTAGAGCCATAGGGATGCACAAGCATGCCTCAATTGCTTTGAAGGCCACCGTTGAAGAAGAGGATGAAGAGGAGTGTGATGATCAAGTCGAGCTATCTAGTGAATCTCTCTCAAGCACTCTCACTCAACACATGGGCCTTGCGGCAAGAACCTTTTGGAAGAACCCCGGAAGGGCCAAAGCAAGGATTGACAAGAAGTTTCCCCCCAACGGAGGAAAGCCATTCAACAAAGTGAGGCTTTGCTATAACTGCGATGACAAGAGCCACTTTGTTGCCGATTGCCCATGGGAGAGAAGAGAAGATCATGGTGGGAGGCTCGTGGCCAAGACGAAGGGCAAGGGGCCCATGCCCATGAAGAAGCCTTTCTTCAAGAAGAACCAAAAGATTGTCTTGGTGACTCAAGAGCAATATCCCACCGATGATGAAGATAGTGACAAGGAAGATACTCCAACGCAAGTGGCCGCACTAGCCATTTCTTCCACACCTCCGTCACTCTTCTCCTCACCAAACGAGAGCCCCATCGTCAAGAATGCAAGATGTCTTATGGCAAAGACATCCGAGGTACAATTATCCCCCAACTCCATATCACATTACATTGATGATGCTATGAGCTTAGAAGTCAAGGAAGAAATCATTGCTTTTGATAAATTCATGACTAACTTGCAAGGAGAAGGAAAGAAACACTTTGGCTCAATCATGAGTCGTATAGGTGAGCTTGAGGATGAGCTTGAATTAAAAGGTAAGATTGAGAGAGAGGATGCACACGCTAAGGTGTCTCTCCAATCCTCTCTCGAAGATGAACAAGAAGCTCATGCTCTCCTTAAGGAGCAACTAGCTAAGATCACTAAGGATCGTGATCTCTACTTTGCTAAATGTAAAATTGTGCAAAATGAAAAGTCCGAGCTTGTAGTTGCTCATGCTAGACTTTGCGAAGACTTCGAGTCACTTGACAATGCTCACAAGGTGTTGACAAGTGATCACGAACGTCTTCTCAAGTCTCGTGATCAACCCCAATCTCGGATATCTACTCTTGAGAAACCTAGCACCTCTACTCCTTTGAATGCTAATGCAAATGTTGTGAAGGATTTTGCTAGGGTTGTGTTTGTTCCTTCCATGGCAACCAAGACCAAGACCTCTCTTGATAAAGGTAAGGGGACACTCACTACTCCTCTTCATGAGCGAGTGCCCCACAAGGGTAAGGAAGGTCTAGGCTATGTTGCTAAGGAGAAGAAGAAGATCAAGAAGAAGACCAAGTCCGCACAAGCCAAGAAGGATGACATTGCGAGTGGAAATGCCACAAGGGGCACTCCCACTCGTAATGACTTTGCGGGCATATCTAACCCCAACTATGCTTTATATGTTGATTATTATGGGGATGTCTATGCTAGATACATTGGTCCTTTTGATGGTTACATTGAATATGCTATTTGGGTTCCAAAGACCCTTGTTGCTAACCAAAAGGCACCCATTGCAAAATGGGTACCTAAACCAAAGAATTGATTGTGTGTAGGGCCTTGCTTTCGGAGGATCGAAATGGATAATTGATAGTGGGTGCACTAGTCATATGACCGGAAGCAAGGATATTGTAACGGAGTTGAAGCCCAATGATGATCAAATGACCGTTACATATGGTGACAATTCTAAGTCTAAGGTAATAGGGCTCGGCAAGGTGGTAGTGGCACCGGACATCACACTTGTGAATGTATTGCTTGTCGAGTCCCTAGGTTTCAACTTGATCTCCGTCTATTCCTTAACTTGTTTGGGTTATACCGTTGTCTTCGAAAAGGAAATGGTCATTCTCTTGCGGAGCAAGTCTCTCAATGTGTCTTTCGTTGGGTACATTGAGAATGGGCTCTATGTGGTTGACTTCTCCGGAGTCACCACTTCCCATACAATGTGCCTATTCGCAAAGGCGGACTTGGGTTGGCTATGGCATCACCGACTAGCCCATGTCAACATGAGGACTTTGCAAAGTCTCCACAAGGGTGGCCATATCCTAGGACTAAAAGACCATGTTTCTTTCTCGAAGGATCGAATGTGTAGGGCGTGTGTTGAAGGAAAAATGCATGACATCTACCATCCAAGCAAGACCATCATTTCTTCAAAGAGGGTTTTGGAGCTTCTCCATGTTGACCTCTTTGGTTCCATTCCGGAAGCTAGTCTTGGTGGCAAGAAATATTGCTTGGTGATTGTTGATGACTATTCAAGATACACATGGGTTTTCTTCTTCAAGACGAAGATGGAGACTCAACAAACTATCATCGACTTCTCCAATGAAGCTCAACGTCAACACAATGTCCCTATCTTGGTGATAAGAAGTGACAATGGGTCCGAGTTCAAGAACTACACCTTAAACGAGTTCCTTAGTGAAGAAGGGATTCGTCATCAATATTCCGCTGCTTATACTCCCCAACAAAATGGTGTAGCCGAAAGGAAGAACCGCACACTTATTGAGATGGCAAGGTCGATGATGGCCGAGTTCAAGTCCCCTCACAACTTTTGGGCCGAAGCCGTCAACACCGCTTGCCATTCATCCAACCGCTCTTCTTTCGCAAAGGACTCATGAAGACACCTTATGAAGTGCTTACCGGGAACAAGCCCAATATCTCCTACTTCCGAGTATTTGGTTGTAAGAGTTTTTATCTCATCAAAGGTGTTCGTTTGGTCAAGTTTGATTCTAAGTCTCTTGAAGGGACATTTGTGGGCTACGGATCCGAATCCCACGCTTATAGAGTCTATGATAAGGCCTCGCGCATAATCATAGAAACTTGTAGTGTGGTGTTCGAGGAGAATGACGGCTCCCTCGTGGAGCAAAGTGGTGTCTCCGGTGTAGGTGATGATGAACCTCAAGATGCTATCCGAAGAATGGGGTTGGGAGTCCACCGCCCCGTTGAACTCTATTATTAGGTTTATCAACAAGGATCAAGTCCTTCACAAGTGGTGACCACCCCAACACAAGAAACACCCATCGACAACACCGTGCCCAATACGCCTAGCCAAGAAGAAGCACAAGATTCTACAGCTGCTCCTGGAATTTCCGGAGGACCGGAAAATCCGGTTCAAACTGGAGTCGGAAATTCCGGTGGCTCGGAATTTCCGGTCCATGAACCCGGAATATCCGGTCCTGCTGACACTCCCGGTGGCAGTTCGCAAGGCCAAGATCAACCCTCTCCCTCACCAATGGCCACCACTCCAATGGTTGATCAAGGCCATCAAATCAGTCAAGGCGGAGACATGAATGATCAAGATGATCAAGCGATTCCTCCCACCACTCATAGGGGAAATCGAGATCCGCCGCTTGAATAGGGTTGGCACCTCACAAGAATTAAGAGCTCTATCTCTTGACAAGGTGCTTGGTGATGTGAGAAGCAAGGTCTCTACCCGAAGACAACTCGCAAGTTTTAGTGAACATCAAGCTCACATCTCCATGGTGGAACCCAAGAAGGTCTTTGAAGCTCTTGAAGATAAAGATTGGCTTGATGCTATGCATGAAGAGCTCAACAACTTCGAGCGCAACAAAGTGTGGAAGTTGGTGGAAAGACCCAAAGATTGCCGCAATGTTATCAGCACCAAGTGGATATTCAAGAACAAGCAAGATGAACAATGCATGGTGGTGAGGAACAAGGCAAGATTGGTGGCTCAAGGTTACTCCCAAATTGAAGGCATTGACTTTGGAGAAACCTACGCGCCCGTGGCTCGACTTGAGTCAATCCGTATTCTTCTTGCCTATGCCTCTCATCATAACTTTAAGTTGCAACAAATGGATGTTAAATCCGCTTTTCTAAATGGTCCACTAAATGAACTTGTTTATGTTAAGCAACCATTGGGGTTCGAGGACCTCAAGTATCCGAACCATGTCTACAAGTTGGATAAGGCACTATATGGCCTTAAACAAGCCCCACGAGCGTGGTACGAGCACCTTAGAGAACTACTTGTAGACCGTGGATTCCAAGTTGGGGAAATCGACCCCACACTTTTCACTAAGAAAGTTAATGGAGAGCTTTTCATTTGTCAATTATATGTGGATGACATTATATTTGGATCAACTAACAAAGCATTTAACGAAGAATTCTCTAAGCTTATGACTGACAGGTTTGAGATGTCTATGATGGGCGAGATGAAGTTCTTCCTCGGATTTGAGATCAAACAATTGAGGGAAGGAACGTTCATCAACCAAGCAAAGTACATTCAAGACATGCTCAAGAAGTACGAGTTGCTTGATCTCAAGGGTGCCTCTACCCCAATGCAAACCAAATGCCACCTTGAGCTCAACCCGAAGGGTAAGGATGTGGATCAAAAGGTATAACGCTCCATGATTGGATCTCTCCTCTACCTTTGTGCATCTAGACCGGATATAGTGCTAGCCGTAGGAGTGTGTGCAAGATATCAAGCGGCTCCTAAAGAAAGCCATGATGTGGCGGTCAAGAGAATCTTTAGATATTTGGCTTATACCCCTACCTATGGATTGTGGTACCCCAAGGATGCAAATTTCTCATTATGTGGGTACACGGATTCCGATTGGGCGGGAGATCATGATGATAGGAAGTCAACCTCCGGCGCTTGTCAATTTATTGGGAGGTCCTTGGTGAGGTGGTCTTCTAAGAAGCAAAATTGTATATCTCTCTCCACCGTCGAAGCCGAGTATGTTGCCGCCGCAAGTTGTTGCACTCAGTTGCTATGGATGAGGCAAACTTTAAAGGAGTACGGAGTCGATTGCGACAAAGTGCCTCTTCTATGTGACAACGAAAGTGCCATCAAGATTGCCTACAACCCGGTGCAACATTCAAGAACCAAGCATATTGAGATCCGCCATCATTTCATAAGAGATCATGTGGCCCGAGGAGACATTGACTTATCATATGTGGGCACAAGGGATCAATTGGCGGATATCTTCACGAAACCCCTTGAGGAAGGAAGGTTTTGCTTTTTGAGGAATGAGTTAAATATCATTGATTCGAGGTCCTTAGCTCTTAGCTTGATCGCTTGCACACTCACCTAGGGCGTAATTGCATCTTATCTAGTTTAGATGTAGGCATGGAAATAGGGGGAGTGTGGTCCTAATACATTGGACCATCCCTCCCCCCATTATACCGATAGCAAGTGTTCTTTTATCTCTATATTCATTCTTATGACTAATAAGCTAAAACGACGAGTATTGGTTATGTACCCAAGATACATCTTCGCGGTAACATGCCATACACTCCTACATGGTGGCCTCGGCCACCGACCTCTTCTCCTTGAAGAGTTGATTTTATTTGGAGCTTATTGTTGCTATTTGCCCTCCTTTTCATGCATGTGGGAAACCTACTCAACTTGGCTCTTTTTGTTTCGATTTGGTTGTTGTGAGTTGAGTATGGTGTACCAATATCAGTTTGGAAATCTATCCCAAGCCTACTTACCTCTGAAAACATTTCTCTCTATTGCACACAAGTCATCCATTTGAAAACTGGGATTTTGGTTCAGCAGGTCGGAATATCCGGTTCATTTTGAACCGGAATATCCGGTGTAAGTTACACTCGGAATATCCGGTCTGGCGGTTTGTCCAGAAATATAAGGGGAGGCTCGGGGTGAAGGGCTCATTAGTGCCCTTCTTCCACCCCCGACCTCCCTCTCCTCCAGCCGCCGCCCCTGCTGATCCAAGGTCCCTCCGGAGCACTCCGACCGCCGGGGAACCTCTTTCTCGGCCGGATCTGCTCCTCCTCCGCCCCAGGAACTCACTCCTCCAAGCAACGGCCTCAATGGATGAGGGTAACTTCACTTTTCTTCTTCCTCATGTGCTTGCACTTGGATCTTGATGTGGAGTTATTTGTTTCAACATTGCTTGGTAGAGATTGTTCCTAGCACTATTCCCTGCCATCTACATACATTAGTTTTGAATTATGTTGGATCGATCTAGTTTTAGACCGAGTCAATCTCTGATCTGCACTGTTTCTGTCTGACTCGGAATTTCCGGCTCAGAATGACTCGGAATTTCCGGTCCCCCGGAATTTCCGGTCATGTCTGAACCGGAATTTCCGAGTCAAACACTGCAGTTTTAAGATTAACTCATGTTTAACTACATATGATTCATCAAATGCCTATCTAATGTGTGTATTATCTCCTGACTTGTGTGCACTTACCTTATGCTACCCTCTATGCTCAAATTCACAGGTTCAGGTGGGAGTCCGTCCGCTGGGGCATCAAGGAACACAGGTAGAGCACCTGTCCACAAGCAACCAGTCAACAAGGGAAAGGGTCCTGCAATCCAAAGGCAGAAGAAAGCTGTTGTCAGCAAGCCTTCATCCAAGAAGAGGAAGAATGCCCCTAGTCCCCAACATCAGGACTACTCCAAGATGAATTCAGTGGATTACTCTCAGCTGAGACAGGGGGACTGGTACCTCAGCTCTAGAGACAACTCTCTCGCTGATCGCAGCTTTTGGTGCCAAGCGCAAGAGCACATATTCGTGGATCTCTATCTCTCACTGTCGAAGCCCATTCGACCCATGCACCCGTTTGACTTTGCATCTCTGCAGAAGAAAACCGCATTTGCTGAGGCCATCTACATTGTCAAGACCATGGGTTTGGAGAGGTTGGTGCTCACCCGATGTCCCTACAACGCCCAGCTTGTGATGCAGTTCTTCGCCACCCTAGTGATCAAGAGTGACTCGAAGAAGACCATGAAGTGGATGACTGGGGAATCATACTGTGAGTCCAACTTCGAGGAGTTTGCCAAGGTACTGGGCTACAGTTTTGATGGTGATAATCCCCAAGGCTGTCGCATGCACACCCCCTACAAGCTCAACAAGAAGGAAACTGCACACTTATATGGTGTGGGAGCCACCCCTGGATACTCTCGTGACTTGCTTCCACTGTATGATGTTCTTGTGCGCATCCTGCGTGAGAACATTGCACCGAGTGGTGGCAACAACGACAACGTGGTTACCCCTCTCTGCAACCTGCTCCTTCACGCCAACCGCATTGTGGAGGACTCGAGTTCTGATGCTGACTGGAGTGTAGATGTGATGGATTACATATACAATGAGATGTATGAAGCTATGACCACCAGGGTCTCTATTCCTTATGCTCCTTACATAATGAAGCTCCTCAAGTTTAAGTTCCCTGACCACAACTTCAGCAATGGTGATTTGGTGCCACATGACTTCAAGAAGCTTTATGTGAAGAAGACTGTGGTCAAGCCCCCTCCTAGGCCTTCTACTACCTCAGCTCCAGGTGGATCTTTCATGGGTGATGCTAGGAGGGCTGCTGCTGCCCCTACTCATGTTCCTACCACTCATGCGCATGTCAAGAAGCTGAACTGGTTCCAGCGCAACATACTTTGCATGAATGTGGACATCCGCAAAGAGCAATACAATGCCTACAAGGATCGCCGTCAGCTGGAATACAAGCAAGACTTGATCCTTCTCCATGCTTCTGGCTCTCCTGCTCCTGCTGCTCTGTCTGATCCCCTGACTTTTGCTCAGTGGAACCAGGGTTCCTTGGCTCCGTGGACACTGATTGACCAGGACCTTGGCGGCAGCTCTTACACCACTGGCTATGACTATAATGATGAGGAGGAAGATGATGATGAGGAGGCAGAGTCTGAGGAGTATGAAGAGGATGATGATGATGATGAGGAGAACCCCTCGAACTGAAGACTTCCATGGGACGTAGCATCGCTATTCTTCCTTTTTGGCGTTTCGATGCCAAAGGGGGAGAAGTTGCTCTACTAGGACTTCTTCGGGGATTTGCAAAGGATCGGGCACAAGCTTTGCGTTTATCATTTATTTGCGCTTGTGTCCATTTATCGTGTTTTAAGTTATTTGTGAACTCTTTTTATTTCATTATGTGATAACTATGTATTGAGACAATGGTTTGATGCTATCATTATCTTATGGTTGAGACTTCGAGTTGATTGTGTTGGTATTCTCTTCATATTCTATATACACAAGGTATGAAAATCTATCTAGTCTCAATTTCTACCATAATCTTACATTTTGTCTCGTTTCTCCTTTGTGATATCTTGTGGTTGTTGTTATAAAATTGCTCCTATCCTTTGTCATTTTGTGTTGCTTACGTGCATTTATTTAGGGGGAGCCATTTTCTGCCAAAAACATGATATTGCTTTTTGTTTCTATGCAAATCTTGGTATTGTCATCTAACACCAAAAAGGGGGAGATTGAAAGAACATTTCTTAATCCCTAGTGTTTTGTGTGTTAGTTAACAATACCAATGATATACTAATCCTATTGCTAAGTATTTCAGTTTGGGTGAAACTCATATCACAAATCCTAAAGACAAATTGTAGAGAAAAAGAGTTTCTGGAATTCTTCCCAGACTCGGATATTCCGGTTCCCCAACTCGGATATTCCGAGTCAACCCCAGAAAATTGGCTAAGTCAAGTTCAGAAGTGGTACTGACTCCAATCGGAAATTCAGCTCGGAAATTTTAAGGACTCGGATATTCCGGTCCCCCAACTCAGATATTCCGAGTCAACCCCAGAAAATTGGCTAAGTCAAGATTCAGAAGTGGTACTGACTCCAATCGGAAATTCAGCTCGGAAATTTCAAGGACTCGGATATTCCGAGTCACCCTCAGAAAATCGGCTAAGTCAAGTTCAGAATTGGTTCTGATCTCAACCGGAAATTCAGCTCGGATATTTTCAAAGACCCGGATATTCCGGGTGACCGGAATTTCCGGTGTTACTTAAACCGGAATTTCCGGGTGCCCAAGACAGCCAACGGCCAGATTTTGAGGGGGAGTATAAATACCCCCTCACTCACTCAAGAAAAGAGAGCTCTCAGATTTTCTCTCTCCTACTATTCTTGAAAGCTCAAATCATCAAGATCTCCCAATCCCCCCACCCAAATTCATTGATCTTTGGAGGATTGGAGGAGAAGGCCCGGATCTACATCTTCACCGAAGGGATTTGCATTTCTTCCCCATTCACTTGGTGATTTCGTGGCTAGGGTTTCCGGTGGGAAAACCTAGTTCACCATTATTGTACTCTTGGTGTTACCTTGACCTTTTGTGGTCCTTGACCTTTTGTGGTCTTCTTGGGAGCCCCCAATTCAGTTGTGGGTGTGTGCCTCAAGCGTTTGTAAGGGATTCGATCTCCGCCCTAAAAGGGGATCAATAGTGGAAGGTGGACTCGAAACCTTTGTGGTTGAGTTCATCGGAGAAGAAGGTGAGCCTTTGTGGCGTTGCGGCTAACCTGTTGTGGTAGCGCACACCTCTCCAAACGAGACGTACACCCTTGGGTGGAACTCGGGATTACATCTTCGTCTCCGCGTGCTTCACTCGGTTCCCTTTATCTTTGCTCCCTTACTTGCTTATCTTGTTATTGCTTAGATTATCATTTAGGTAAATTCACCGTAGTTGCATATCTAGAGAAATTACCTTTGTGTTGAGCCTAAATTTGAAAAGACCTAAAATTTGTAATAGCACCTATTCACCCCCCCCCTCTAGGTGCCGGATTCCCGTTCAATTGGTATCAGAGCCAGGTTCACTTTTAAGGGCTTAACCGCCTAAGTGCAACGATGACGGAATCCGATGCCGAGAGGGCCGCCCGTGAAAAATTAGAGGCGGAGAAGGAGGCGTTGGCCAAAGGGGCAACCATGGCCGATCTTATTGATATGAGATCGTCCTTGGAGGCCCAACTCCTCAAGATGAATGATATGCTCATGGCACTCTTGAAGTCTAAGGAGCCCGAGGCTACTTCTTCCTCTCCTCCTCCGAAGGAACATGCGGGGAACTCTAAGGAGTCATCTTCGGATGGGTCCAAAGATGTTACCTCAAGTGTTCCCGGGAAGGCGGAAAAGGATGAACCACCTAGCCCCTCTAACACCCCCAAAGGAGAGGAATTTCATAATGTCAACCATAATTACTCTCCTAACCCTCCTATCCCTCACCCTCATGTAAACTTTAGAAAGTGATCCTCCTAAGCTTAAACCTACTCATTTCTCTCAATGGGAATTTCTAATGAAGTCTCATCTATGTAGTGCCTCCATTGAGCTTTGGCGCATCATTGAAGAAGGATACAAGCCCCATGATCCAACCAACTTGACAAGAAGAGAGGTGGTTGATAGCCAACTCAACGCCACCGCTCTTCATCAACTCCAAATGGTCGTTGGAGAGAAGGACATGGCGCTCATCCAACAATTCTCCACCGCCAAGGAAGTTTGGAATGCTCTTTCCGACATCTTCGTCGGGAATGAGAGCATGAAGAAGAACCGGTATGATGCCTTATGCAATGAGGTGGAAGGGTTCTACAAGTTGGATGGAGAAAGCCACGAGGACATGTACCGGAGGTTGGTTTTGGTTGCCAACTCCTTCAAGAACCTCGGGGCGGAGTACATTAATGATGCTTGAATCAAGAGGAAGTTTGTGAATGTGTTAGTGGTTGAACCAATCCATCCCGATAATGTTTTAGCTTACTGCAGTTTCTAATCACAATCATTGTTACGTCCATTTTCTTTTATTTTTCTTGTCTTTTAAATTTTGCTGCTCTCAGTTTCAACAACATTAAGACTTTCAACACTCTCTTGATTGCTTTGATTAAGATCACTTGTTGGTACATCTTGATAAACAATCAAACGAAAAGTGAAATATCGATCATTTCCTAAGCTTCTCGTGGTTTGAAACTCTTATTTCTTAAATAGGTACACCAATATTGTGCACTTGTAGACATCGTAATCCTCCCGGTGGAGCGGGAGAACCGTGTTGTTCTCGATCATTAAGACTCACGTCTGAGCGATGAGTACGCGATGGCAAAGTTCGTGTGGGGAGAATATGGTGTGGTACAAGCTAGAGTTCTACCGGAAGCAAGACCATGAGAGGAAGAAGGAGCAAAAGAAGTCCAAGAAAAAGGAACAAGGCTGGCCCCTCTACGGTGAGCCACTTGTTCGAGTGGAGCTCGGATCCCTCCACCTCGGTCATCGAATGATCCAGTAGTTTGAATGATAGAGTATTAGTTTGTCTAAGTGATTTTTAGTTGGTATGCAAAGTTTGGATGTTGTTCGTATCAAAGTTTCGAATGAAATGCATTCTTTGTCACTTTGGGCAGATCATTTGTGCCCTATATGGCTCGATAAAAAAAAAGTCACAAAAACACCTTTTTAATGATGTAAATTTAAACCATTTTTGTGCCCTAAAATATATGAGCTATCGAAGAAGCTCTTAGAGGGTGTACCGAACTAGAGCTCATATTACTTATCCAAGAAAATATTGAATTGGATTTAAATAATGTGAAATGTTAGCGCAAGATAAAATCTCTACCCGGTGCATCGTGCGTGCTTTGTAATTCAGATTTGGAAGCCACACAATTTGCCTTGCGGATAACTGTTTTGAATTTAGAAACAGTTTAAATCAGCTCGAACGATAACTTACTGAAAATTCTTGTATTCATCGCAAATTAACCGGATATTCTGGTGATATGTAGAAGGAAACCAATATAAGTTGACGCACACACAAGAGATATAGTTGAACAAAACAAAGTAAAAGTGCACTAGATCTTTACCATATTTGTATTTTTAAAAAATAGACTAGGCAAAAAAAGAACCGCGAAACAGCACGCGCGCGTTCGATTGGGATGCACATGTGGTTTTACTCCGTTATGTACGCTATCCTCAAGCTTCGGATCTTGACCTTGCCACCTCTGGGCACCAATGTGATGGTCACACTTGGGTCTTCCTGGGCGCCCAGATCTTGGAGGAGCTCGCTCAAGGCCACCGTCATGCTCGTCTCTAGCCTCATCCCCTTCCCCGAGCCATCCATTCTGGGATGGCTCAGGGCGACGTATGTTCCGGCCAACTCCCGCCCGGCTGGCGCCACCTTCTCGTAGTCCATGGCGTTTACGTACACGTCGAACTTGACGGCGTGCGTGCCGTCGGACTGGATGCCCTCGACCTCCAGCACCTCCTCCTCGCCCAACTGGCGGCGGCGGCTCGGCCGCATCACTTGCGCGGTCACGGCGGCCGTGTCGAGCGACACGGGAAACCGGACGGACTTCATGGATGCTTTGAGCGTGTTGACGCCTGCGGTGACCGGAGGCCGCGCGTCGACCCACGGCATGCCGACGTCCTCGAACGTGTAGCGGAGCTTGTCCATGTCGAGGACGTCGCGCACGGTGATGCGCACGAGGCGGGACTCCTCGTCGTAGAAGAGGAAGGAGGAGTCGAGCCAGTCGGTGTCGGTGTAGTCGGCGTGGCCGGGGAGCCCCCGCCAGGCGTCCCAGAGGCGGTCGATGTTGTTGTGGTGAGGGTAGAAGAGCGGGTCGCGCCCGGCGGAGTAGTAGGTGCCCATGTTCTCCACGTTGGTCTTGGTGATGTTGCCCACCCAGGTGTGCACCGTGTTGTGCGGCGACCGCTCTATCGTCCCGGAGCCCGGCTTGTCGGACTGGCCGGCGCGGAAGGCCTTGCCAAGGAAGAGGGAGGGCAGAGAAGCGCTGCCGATCATCTGCACCAAATTAAACCTAGTTATTTAGCCTTGTTGTTCCTCTAGCTCAAACAAACAAAGAAGAGTTAAGGTACTATATATACTACTATACCTGTGTGTACATTGTCCTAAGGTTTGTCTGGATCTGCTTCTCGTCGTCGAAGTTGGTCTCGATGAAGGTGAGGGGGAAGGCAAGGTCCACCACCCTGGGTGGCGCGTGTGTCGGATTGCGGATGGGGTCGTAGAGCGGCGAGGATGCGTTGTTGAACTGGTAGGGCAGCCTCATCCCCTCCGGCACGTCCCAGCTCCAGAAGGGCAGCGCGAAGGACGGGTCGCCGAGCAGCTTGGCGGCGACGCGCTCGAAGAAGTAGAGGTAGGCGCGGTGCAAGGGGAAGAAGAACCAGGAGAAGTGGATCTGCATGGCCAGCTCCGGGTCACCCGTCTGCCGGTACGCCCCCGTGCAGTAGGCGCAGTGGATGTTGGCCATCTGGTAGAAGCTGCGGGGGTCGTCGTCCGGCAGCGCCTTCATCATCGCGATCACGCGCTCGTAGGTGGCCATGTCCGTGGCGTGCACCGGCCTCCGGACACGGAGCGGCTCCGCCGGGTCGGGGAGCGTGAAGTTGATGGGCTCCGAGTTGGGCGTCGGCGGGCAGCAGTAGAAGGGCGGGAGCGCGTTCTCCGGCATCGTGCCCTGGACGCAGCTGTGCAGGCTGGTCTCCAGAGGCCCGCCGACGGTCGTCTTCTTGGTGGAGTTGGTGGAGGAGGAGGACAAGGGGGTGGTGGCGCAGGAGAGAACGTAGGGGTCGAGGCGGGTGGCGGCGAGCAGCGCCCGCGATAGGGAGGAGCCACATGGGTTGATGGGCTCGCCGGCCGGATAGCCGGTGTAGACGGCGGCGGCGCAGAGGAGAAGCACGCAGCAGGCTGCCAGTAGTGGAGCACGGGATCTACTGCTGCTGCCCATCGCCATGGCTACTAGCTAGCTCGTTGATTCTTCGCAACGGCAGCAGGCTATGGCTTGGTGGCCTCTCAGATTCAGATCAGTTTATGCATACGAGTACTATATGTAAACCAGGAACGCCATGCAAGTTGCGCTGTGTACGCTCTAGAAACGAGACGACTAATTATACGTGAACCATGCAATTAATTAATTATCGGATTTTGCAATTATAAGTGAACCATGCATATGCATGCATGCTGTATATCCAGCTGGGCTGGGCACCATGCATGTTGGGAAAGAATATCAACGCTCGCTGCCGAGCCGAGGGGTAGTTGGGAAAGAAGTTTACGCGCGTATATAGTTTGATCTGTAGTGGCGGCCAATAAAATTACGGGATGTCAACGGTAACTCCGGCCACATGACAAGCTAGATACGACTAATCGATCGTAGAGATCTCAGTTGGAATCTCGGAACCTTCACGAAACAACAAATATACTAGAGAGGAAACTAGGCACCATCTGCTGGTATACTACTATAGAAAAAACCTAACTGCAAGTCCACTAGTTGCACACCGACTAGCTATAGCTAGTTGCTGATCTGGAGAATATACACTTCGTCCACGAGTGTCACGTGTTAGGACTTGGGAGGAGTCAAGGATTGCATATGCATGCATGAGCTTAGTGGAATCAGAATCAAAGTGAGCATCCAGGCCAACGCAGAAAAAAAAAGAATCAAAGTGAACATTAAAGTACACCATTGTATATATAGCCTTCTCCGAGATCATCAAAATAGATATATGAATGTGAAACAGGTCGCATGTGAAAGTTATGATGAAGTTCCGCAATCATTTCTTAGACCCCCCCAACCTGCCCTCAAAATTACCTCGAATGAGAAGGTGCCCAACCTGAAAGTCGATCGTGTGCCTTTGATATGCATGTTGAGTCGGCTAGCCCTAGTGTTAAAACATGCCAAAATATTCTCCTAGCTTCAAATTCTCATGCATCAGCGATCCCACAAATTCATATGTCGGGGAACAACATCACAAGTCTGGTTAATCTGTTTGAAATACCCAATGTTAACAATTTGTTTTTTGTTTGACCGGCACAACGCCGGGCCAAAGGCCAACCTGATTGTATTGTTTATCCGAAATAGGAGAAGAGATATGATGGAATGGAAGAGAGTGAATCAATTAAGATGGGGAAGTGGACGAGCTAGATAGTTTAGCTAGGTAGAGTTGTACAAAGTGTCGGGCCGAGGTTACGAATTTGTCCCTGGGTCTTTGTAGGATAAGAAAGGCCCATGATCGACACCAAATGGGCCTTGGGTTGTTCTCTGTCTTTCTCTCAGGAATTTCATATGTGTAACGATTTTCATGATGCCTCTATGTACTCCTAGTAGCTGCCCTATATGGACGAGCTAGTGTGGTGCTGACACAAATTAACCACTTTCTCAAGGAATCTGATCATATGATTACATATTCAGAGACGTCGATTAGTAGAGTTGCATGTGGATTAAGTGTGGTGGTTAATAGTATATACTTGCAGCAAACTGGCGCTCGCTGGCCCATTGAGCGACTCGCTGTTATTGACTCAGATTACTTGTGATCACACTGAAATGCGTTCTACTGATCACACTGAGATTCTGTTTGTGGTAGCAGCACAATTATCGCTGCAGTCAATTTGGCTAATTGTCATTCAAAGGGAAGTATAAAATTTTGCACACGCCATCCACGGCGAGCTAAATAATGGAAGCAAACGGGAAACCACCACATACTCGGCTGACATGTCGGCCGGAAATCGAAAATTGCAGATCTCCAGAACCCCAAGAAAAAAAGGATGCTCACAGTTTCCTCTGTCCTTGCTGAAATCATGTTCCCTGAGGTGAGCTCCCAGACCATGTAAGTGGATGCTTAAATTGGGACTCGTGCTACGACACTGTTAACAACGGTAGAAAAAATATGCTGCAGAAAAAATATACTTGTGAAGAACTTACCGGACGAACATGAGGAAATGCTATCCACCATGAATTTTTGAATCTATTATATACCAAAAGTAAAATGAGTTAGTTTTTCAAAGTACCAGGTTAATCCACATCACCCTTAATTATATTGACCCTTGGATCTAAAATTTATGGTTAAGATTTATTAAGAGGTTAGTAGTAACGTAAACATGTTATTTACTTGACACGGTCTATCTTAGACATAATCTCCCGTCTAACTTATTATATATCGTAACAAACTATGATGGTGGTGGCCGGCCAAGCGATATCGGAAAAAAAAACTAACAGCTAGCTAGACCCATTGAAAGTTGATCGTACAGTTTGGGATAAAAAAAGTGCTCGTACAGTAGTATGAGGGCGCGACTCTTCTCCTACCGGCGCCCGATCTACTTATCCTGAACATCTTAAGAAAAGTGTACTCAATCTGTCCGAAAATATTTAGCACATATTTATGCAAATATTTGACACATATTTATGTAAATAAAAATATATCTATCCACTAAAATATGTCTATATAATTCATACTTAGACATATTTGTATCGAGTATTTTTGGAGAGAGGTAGTACATGTCTTTACTATTAAGGTTGAGTTTATGGTCATGTCATACTTCAAATAAATTAAAAGTAATATGTCAACATGCATGTTGCCACCAATCTTATCTAGCCAAACCGAGCTTACATATCTATCAACTAAAAATATGCCACCATACTAGATCTCTCTCACCAATTTTTCTGAATTTCTGTTGAAGATCAGTCGAGTCGAATGCAATAAAACTGGAGCAAACATGTCGAATCTTAGCAAGATAATATGGTCACCATCTCTCCTAAATCTTCTTTCTTTTCAGAAACTCCAAACTATGAAGATTGAACAAAGCTCGGTAGTTTTTTGTTGTAACAACTAAATATTGCTCAAGCTGAAAACAATTAGGTAAAGTTGTGTGCACGAGATGCATACATTTTAAAAGACTTAATAATCACAAGAATAAATATAGTTTTATGAAATAGTGAGTACAATATAGATATTTTTATGAGCACACTACAACCATATATATGAACATATTTACACTACATGGTCCGGTGAAAATTTGAGTCCAATGGCTTCGAGGGTGAGGCTGAAAAAACTATCATTATTGGCCCGTTTTCGATAGAAAGAACGACTCACAGTTAAAGAGTGTAATTTTTTCATTTATACACATATGGTACAATACAATGATTGATGGCATGTCGAGAGTAAAAAATATATTAAAATATTACTACCGCCTCGGTTAGAGTTAAACCAGCTTATAGAATACATATGACATGCATTTTTAAGAAATATCAAACACATACTCTCCATATATTTTAAGATTATACGGGTATGATTTTCTCTACCATAACTTTCCGACCGTCTAAGAATACTCTTATTTAGAATTCTATATTTTCTAGAATCTATAAAGAATAAAATTTAATACATGAAAATATTCAATACTTTAGAGGATGCCCCCTCGCAAATGCGAGGGCCATCTTGCTAGTTAGTAGAATAGTAGGTGTCGCCAACCGATCAACGGGAATCTCCATATGTTATGTTACGAAAAGATGAGCAATATATTCATAATAGTTTGTGCTAAAGAATATCTACAATCTGATTCTATGCTGCACTTTGTTATATGTAGCTTCATTTTGCCTTTGACTCAGTTTGTTTAATTGATGAATTTCTTACAACACTCGGGCTTCCCTCCAAAATTCAAAGATTAGATTTCGGCTATCTTAGTCTCGTCCTCTTTAAGGGTGCTTCTCAATGGCATTGTTGCTCCTATCAAGCATTATAGAAGGGAGCTTCGGCAAGGCGACGCCCTCTCCCCTACTTTTTGTGTTGGCTATTTACCCTTTGGACCACACTAGCAAGGTGGCCCTCGCAAATGCGAGGGCACCATCTTTAACATATTAAATAAGATTTTGGAGTTTATTTTTAGTTTCAAGGATACTAAAAGTTTGGAATTCCCACAAAAAAATATATGATGGTTAGTAGAATATTATGTGCGAAAAATAGTTTGGACCCATTTTATTCGTCGCCGAATATATGGTGCGTTATTTTCAAATATTTCATGTTCCTATTATGTAAGGTAGGTAGTGCTATTTATATCTATTTTACTCCTTTCATATTATACACACTATTCAATCCAGAATATTTTACGGATTTTTCATGTCTTATCACACAACTACTTTCAAGATTCTAAATTCTATTTAGTCACGGGTTTACTACATGTTTTCTAACCTCTATATTTGCATGGCACTAAAAAGTTCAGCACAACTCGGACTCCTCGGTAACTATCATCATTATGCCCCAATTTATTCGGTCAATTGTATTACCAACATATCTCGCAAAAAAGAACTTTGATACCCTCAACTTTGTTTTGCTTCCAATACCCTCACTCATACACATGTTATGCACAATGACATCTATCTGTGGACACTTACCGCACAATGTCTATATGCCTTTCACGCACAAAATTTATATATATAATCTTTAATTCTTCTCAATCTACCACCTTTTTTCATGCCATAACCATATATAGTGATTATGAACTCTAGCAGGGAGCACCCGATTCATTAATGTTTACCCTCATCTATATTCTACTATGACACATGTGCTTCTCCAGTAGATAAACACATCATATTATTATCGTTAAGAAAAAAATGAAGTTTTGTGCATATGAAATAATTAGGCTACAAATGTCTTAATTACAATGGATTGGATACTTGGAAATTATATATGTATATTCATCACGATTTTTTTCCAAATACATTATTGTGATATTTTACAATTGAAACACAATGTGTGGGGGTAAAGATGAAATCCTGAAGACCGTTTCGATGTTCCTAAATAATGATAACTATCAAGCAACTCAATCAAATATTTAGAAAGCATGGATGTGGCAACATATAAATTGTGGTTATTTTATCACGACTATGTAGAGCTTCCTAGTATTTCAAGTGTGAGACGTTCAATGTTATGTGATTCATACTGGAATTCTTATCTGAAAAAAAAATATTTCGAGCCCTGAGCCATATGCTTTGGTTTTTAGACCAGACATATATAAGTTTTTTGTGTTTTAATCCTTAGCATACACATGACCATTGAGCATGTGATTGTAGATTTTTGGGCCAACACGCAAAACTAAAGTTAAATGGCCCATATATTTGGTTTTACATACCTTGCATAGTTTGTACATGATGTTACACAATAGACGAAATTATCATTCTTATGCTAAAACATCATTAATATGCACTATTACACGACAACATCGAATTTGAACATTCGAGAGCTATAAATTTCTCCGGAATAGTACTATACTGATTATGCAAGCACTAAGGACATATTATTCTTTGTTTACCCTTTAATGATTAATATACATAACGACACAAAATAGAATTATAGGGCCCACGATATGGTTGCTATTTGTTGCTAAAACTCATAACTTCTTCAACGTGACCACACAAATGTTAAAATTTCATAAAAACATAATTGTACTCCTCTCAAACATGATACTTTAGATACCAACAATCCTATCAAACATCATCTTTAAAACTAACTTTTATGTTACACTATTTTCATTTAGATATTTGTAGTGAATAGAAAGTGCTATCTAGAAGTTAATTTTATTTGTAACACTTCTATGGTAAATATTTAGACAAATCCATTCTCATCATTTTCCTCTAAATAAAATGTTCCATACATCATTTTGCCGAACTAATGCATTTAATTATTATTAATTTGTAGCCAAACATAAATAATTTGACTTCGCGCATCTATATTGGAACATAAGTAGAAGTTATCATAAATAATTTAAGAAATATGAGTAAATAATATATGTTTCAAAAGTTTTTGTTTAATTTTTATGTATACTATGTTTCACTTTTGCGACAACATATCTATATGATGTCAACCAACATAGAATTCTCCGGTTATGACAAACATATTTACAACCCGTTGGCGAGTGCTTTGGGCATCTGACAAATCCATTACACTCGGCAAATACTTTGCCAAGTGTAACATTTTCATGCTCGACAAAGAAAAATGATCAGAGAAAGATGATGTTTGAGACTATCAGATTATTATGTATGCCAAGTATACGGTCAATGGGTTGGCCATATGCGTGATGAAATCACTTGGCAAGCGGCTCGACACTCCTGGTAGTAATTCTCGATGACCCATGGTACGACTATACTTTATATTTTTATATCCCATAACTTTATTAGAAAATATATTATGACATTGATCGTTTATTTTGGGAGGTTGGCTTCATGTAGAACTAAAAGAGAAAGTCTTATGCATGTTGTGACCGATGATACTTTATTAGGGAGGGAATTCTAATGGATTGAAAAGGTCTATACTTGAAAGAATATCGTACGACTAATTAGTTACTATGGATGTTGTATGTCATTTCTTTTGCTCTTTAAACCAAAACCCAAAACCATATCATATTTTTCATTGTCCGTTAAATGTTTCTTGTGATCTAGATTGGATCTTATGTATATATGCATCATCCATTTGCTATATCGTATGACTAATTAGTTATTATGGATGTTGTATGTCATTTCTCTTGCTCTTTAAACCAAAACCCAAAATCATATCATATTTTTCATTGTCCGTTAAACGTTTATTGAGATCCAGATTGGATCTTATATGTATATATGCATCATCCATTTGCTTGTGCTAATTGAGGGCAACGCACTGATTTTTTTTAGACCAGTCCACACGCACTGATAACGCACGTGAGAAGATATGGAGGCCGGGCTGGGTAGAGAGGCCGATTTTGGTGAGTCGTGTCCAAGTTTTTTTTTCTCAATCCTGAGTGTTTCTTAAAAAAACTGTTATATTCAAGTTGTGTACGTGAATTAGGTATGTCATGTTTGTTACGTAAATCTAATGGTTATGCTTTAAATCTTAGCCATTAATTATAGATCCTACTGCTTAAATAATTTTGATGATGTGGATCAACGTGGTGTCTCGAAAAACTAACTCATTTTACTTTTAGTATATAATAGATAGATTCTTTACAAGGCCACCGCTCAAGGACGGATACAAATGGTTGGGGGTAGGACTCCCATAGTTAGAATGTCCTTATATGGTTATGATGCAAAAAAAATCATGAAGCCCAAGAAAGGGGACATCATTTTTTGGCCTCCACCGTTGGTCAATTAAGATGTGCTACCTGAAAAGTCACCAGTTGCACCAAGAGCCAAGTTGCACCAACTAGGTGTGAAAATTTTAACCGTGACAACGTTCTTTGAGCTTTTGTTGCTTCCCAAACAAGCTTCACCATGAAGAATCTCAACATCCTTTATCGATGAAGAAATTAAAGAGGAGTCACTTTCAAAACCTAGAAGATAGAGTGGCTGGAAAGCTTCTCCCTTGGATTGGAAGGCATTCCTTTATGACGAGAAGGTTGGTGCTTGTCAAGACGGTGCTCACTAGCATTGTGATATACTACTTCACCGTTCTTGGCGTCCCGGTGGAGCTCCTCTTGGAGATCAATAGAATTAGACGAGCCTTTTTTTGTGCGGAAAGCGATAAGGTTACATGAGGAAAATGTAAAGTAATTTGGACAATGGTGTGCAAGCCCAAAGAGTATGAAGGTTTGGGGTACTAAATCTAGCCAAGTTTTCCTCGACATTGTGGTTGAGCTGGCTATACGCCCAATGGAGTGATTATCGAAAACCGTGGATGAATCTTGGCACCCAATGTACTCAAGAGGATCATGATATATTTGTGGCGGCCACGGTGGTAACCATTGGAATGGGGACAAAGTGAGATTTTGGTATTCAGCTTGGAAGGATTTTTGCTTCTCTCATATTTGGCCTCTCAAAGAAAAAATCCACGGTTCGTCAAGCGTTGGATACTAATGCATGGGCCTCTCAACTCAATACCCAAGATGGTGTTTCTTTGGATCATATCACTCAATTTGTTAATCTTTGGGAAAAGGTAAATGGAGTCCAACTCCAACAAGAGGTCCCAAATAAGATCACTTGGAAGCTTACTAGTGGGTGCTATTCGTATAAATCGTCCTACATGATGCAGTTCTTGGGACATACCACTAAGATGATGTCCACCTTAGTTTGGAAACCTTGGGGCCCTCCAAAGTGATAATTCAAAACATGGTATGGACGACAGAGAGACTTGAGAGGAGAGGGGTGGCAAAATTGAGTCCTTTGTAAACTTTGCAATCAACTGCAAGAGACGGCCGCCCATTTTCTCTTCAAATGTCGCTTCACAACACGGAGCAGTGGTACAGTTTGGCTCCATCTTTGTTGGTTTCTCAGCGTCGGCTTCTTCAAAACAACTGTTTCAGTGTGGCGCGACAAGATCTATGTCAAGGAGCCCCATTGCCTACGAACCATAGATGGACCACACGACTTGTGCGGTTGTGCCCGCCACATCGGGTAGTTTGCACTATTAAACTTTTTAGACAAGGAATCACCGAGGCTCCTCTGATTCGTACTCGACGAGGAAGCCATCAGTGCGGGTGCATGGCTGTTTTGATCGCCACTAGGGGCGTGATATATATACAAGATGTAGAAAGAGGCGCCTGATGCCATGTGAAATTCTATTGAAGCGTTTCTACTAAACAGACAACCAAGTCACAAAGGGTTTCCAGACTTTCTGGCCTGAGTTTGTAGAGTTATATGTATAGGATTACAACTCTTGTACGAATACATGACCGGGTATACCTCTCTCTCAATATAAAGGAATAGGCTATGGATCAAAGCAAAACTTTTTTATAAAAGGCATATATTACTACCAAAACGATATCAACTCTCAGCCTAAGTAGTCTTTCATGTGGTTCCTCGTGCTAAGCCGTCTTCCTCGGTCTCGCGCACAACCGTTATGACATACTCGACCTCACGCTCAGCTAACTCCCACGACTCGAGACACCGCGAGAAATCTTTCAGCATCACCGTTGCCGCGTCCTCGTATATCTTCAAATTCGCCTCCTCCTTCTTCTCGGGGCACACGTGCGTCATACGACGACAGCCCCCGTGTAGAGAGGAGTTCCTGGAATCTGAAGAGGGGAGAGAGTTTCCGGAAGCCGTGACGGGCGCGGCAAGGCTCCATTGAGCCATGCATAACATGTGAGCGTTTTTTTTCTTGTGAACCATTTTTTCATACAGTGATTTTTGGATGGGCTTCTATAGTCACTAGGATGTACACTTGCTTTATAGGACGAGAAAACTGGCTCTCTCTAATGGGTGCCCGCCGTGAAGGCAATTAAGATCACATTCGATCAATGTGACATACTCGCTCCGTTTCATAATATAAAATGTTTTAGGTGTTGTACATGTTGTTTACATACACCAAATTTGTGGATATAAATTTATACATGTGCGCGCCAGTGTCCGATTTCATGCCAGGAGAAAGAGTCGGCTGGAATGAGTTAACATCCATAAATCTGACATTATGCTAGAGATCCGTGCCAATGTTAAGCCGGAATAGTCAAAGTCAATGAAACGCGAGTACAGTACTCAGCAGCATAACTTGCGCTGAGAGCAACATGCATGAATTAGATTCTTATTAGCTCGCTGAGGCTGGGCAGATCATAAGTGGGATTTCTCACTTGCTGTGTAGCTGAGGCTGGGCAGATCACATCTGCGCAAGCTAAGATAAGAGTGCTGCTAGCTGAAGTAAGCTCGTTAATTAGGATGAGATCGACACTACAACAGATCCATCGAGAATACATGGTTTTTTAGTGGGATGCGTAAAAAAACTCAGTTATTGTACGAAACAGACGGAAACATTGCGCAGCCTATTTATTTGTCCTCTCGAGGCTCCAGTTCACTTCACAAGCAAGCACACACAGTACGCTAGCTCGTAAGATGGAGATGAAGGTGGAGGTGGCGGAGTCGACGCTGGTGGCGCCGAGCGAGGAGACGCCGCGGCTGGGGCTGTGGCTCTCCAACCTCGACCTCATCGTGCCCAAGTCGCACACGCCCCTTGTCTACTACTACCCGGCTCCCTCTACGAGCGACGACCAGGGCGACTTCTTCTCGCCGGACCGGCTCAAGGCGGCGCTGGCCAGGGCGCTGGTGCTCTTCTACCCTCTGGCCGGGAGGCTTGGCGAGGACGCGACCGGCCGGATGCAGATCGAGTGCAACGGCGAGGGCGTGCTCTTCGTCGTCGCCAGGGCGGAATGCACCGGCGAAGACCTCTTCGGGGACTACAAGCCCTCGCCGGAGATCAGGCGCTTGTTCGTGCCGTCCGGGGACACACCCTGCTTAGCCATGTTTCAGGTAACACATGACTCTATTCCCACAGCACTGCAAAAAAATTAAGTTTATTAAGTCTAGCTTGTAGTACAATTTACGAATGGATATAAATATTACTGAAGTTGTATTCCACGAGAATAGCGCAATGATGTGTGAGGATCTAGGGCGAAACTAAGAGCATATTGTAGATAAACTTGGTACGGTCTTTGATAAAAAGATCGTTTATCTACTCTTTTTGAAACCAACATTGCCGGTGGGTTTCCGTTAGGTCAAAGCTATTTCCCCGCCCTCAAGCACCCTCGAGAGCGACTTAAGTTTGATCTGAAATGGAAGATGAAAACGTGCATATACTCAATGTCACACAATTAATTGAACTTCTAAATCACAAGAACTAAACCATATTTTTTTATAGTATTCCGCTAAAATCATGGTTTTCAAAAATACTAGTATGATTTAAATAATTTGAGGTGTTTGTCTTTAACAAGAACTGTAATTTTATATACTTCAATATTGAGGATACTATATACATACCACTTCTAAAATATGTGAAAAATACGGTTGGATATGTTTGTCCAAAACTGAAGTACTACTCCAATGCCAAACTGAGCAAATGCTTTATACATTAGCAGGACCGTCTCTTGCACATATATTTTCACGTAATCTTGGTACATACACATGGAAAATAGAGAGGCAGACCCGCTGATCTAAGGAAACGTATTTCTGGTTTGCAACTCAGGTGACCTTCCTCAAGTGCGGCGGCGTGGTGCTGGGAACGGCACTCCACCACGTGCCCATGGACGGCGTCGGCTCCTTCCACTTCATCCAGACATGGACAGGGCTCGCGCGCGGGCTCACCGTCACTGACGCGTGCCCAATGACGCCATCCCACGACCGCACGGCGCTCCGCGCTCGGTCACCGCCGCGTGCCGACGCGGACCACCATGCCTACCTGCCCGGAGACCCGAACCGCGTCCCCTTCGCCACCCGCCTCTACTCCGTCACGCCCAAGCTCCTCGCCGACCTCAAGTCCCGGTGCGCAACCGGAGCGTCCACCTACGGCGCCGTCGCCGCGCACCTCTGGCGCTGCATCTGCGTCGCGCGCGGGCTCGCGCCGGGCGCCGACACGCGCCTACTCGGGCCGGCCAACGTCCGCCACCGTGTACGGCCGCCGCTCCCGCGCCAGTTCTCCGGCAACGCCATCGTGCGCGCCGTCGCCGCCACGAAGGTGGGCGACGTCCTCGCCGGGAACGTGGCCGACGTGATCAAGAAGGGGGCGGAGCGCGTCGACGACGCCTACGCGCGGTCGGTGATCGACCACCTGGAGATCGAGCGCGAGAAGGACGGCCAGGGCCCGCGCGGACTGGTCATGACGGAGTCGGACCTGTGGGTGGTGAGCTGGCTGGGGATGCCCATGTACGACGCCGACTTCGGCTGGGGCCTGCCGCGCTTCGTCTTCCCCGCCGAGCTGCACTTCAGCGGCATGGCGTTCGTGACGCAGCGTGCCGACTGCAGGGACGCCGGCATCACCGTGCTGCTGGCGCTGGAGCCCGAGAATCAGCAACGCTTCGAGGACGTCTTCTACGGAGAGCCCAAGAAACTATCGTTTGCTACCATTTAGGGTTTTGATTTCAGGATTGTGTATTTGTGTTGTGCGTGTATGTGGTTATCATCCATGGCTTTTGCTTCCGAAGTTATGATTATTGTTTAGATATTTTGGTCACAAAATATTTCGGCCATGGTAATAGGGATAAGTTTCACTTGACTAAAACCCATCAAATTTTTAATTAAAATATTTACTAGTATTGATAAATCATCAAATGGAAGTAAACTATTTCATTATTCATACCCAAGGTTCACGGAAAGTTTATATAATTTCCGAGAATCGCAAAGATCATTGTTGCACATATGACCTCAAATGTTGAACCCAATATAAGCCATGATAATATGAAAATAAATAGGTGTAAAATACACGAATAATAATATTTCATGTGCAAACTCATTTTCTATGTAGGACTGAATACTTCCATTTTTATAGATGTAGTTTAATAACTAAAACGAAAACAAATAATATAATGTCGGCCCCAATTGTCAAAGCCTTCATGCAAGTGTCTTTGTCGTCACCTTGTCCACCATATGCTTTATCACAGCACTTTTGTGATTTTCATAGATAGAACCGTCTCGTTGTGTTGAGCAACCCCGTCGAAAGAGTTGATGTCTAGGGCCATGAATCGCTTGGAATCGTCCTCAACTTCATCCATAGACGTCCCCCCCCCCTCATTTTTGACACGTCGATCAACCTCCTGGTATACGAACGAACTTATTAATATTTTCCATATGTCTTATCTTGATTTAGTTCGAGCTATCAATTATCGTCGTTGTTGTACACAAATGCGGGTGTGGTCATCAACATTGCTTGGGTGAACATTTGGTACTTTCACCGTGGCATGTTGCATAATCGAGTACAAAGTGTTGTCATTCACCCGAATCATCATCGATGGACGTGTGTCGTAATGTTGACATTACAATGTCGTCCTAGCGCCGATTCAGCATGTCCTACAGATCCGCCCGTGCGTAGGCTACTACGATGGCTTTTACATTGAAGACCTCTACGGATCGGTGCGGTTGATTCAGTATCAGTGCTCGCTCTCTTCTCTGAAGATGCGACAACGACAAAACACGTGATTCATATAGAGAAATTTGGCCGCGAGACGTTAGCATGATGATGGTTACGGTGCCTTTTTAAACAGGAAGGTCTGATTAGTACGTCAAAGAATATTAAGTTGAATGCACCTTGTAGACATGAGTGAAGCACATTAAATTCTTCCAGCCAAAACGAGGGACGATAATCTCTGTTGTTGATGGATATATGCCCACATCACTCAGTTATTGTCTAGTCGTGACTGAAAAAGAACCCGTTAGCTAAGAATTTCTGATCCCTATACTTTTGGCTGACGTAGCAGTTGTTGTGAACAAAGCTCTCTAAACATTCAGCAATGTATGCAACTGCATACCCTCGAAAAAGACAACCAGCAAAAAAAAATTACTGAAGAAGAATCTGTACGTTAACTAGGGGCCGTAGATCGATGTAGTTGTTTGTTCTGCAGACCTGAGACCAAATGGTCGCCATCTCAGTGTAGTGTGTATGGAGATCTCGCCGTTATATGGTCAACTCGATCGATCAACTGAAGATCACTGGTGTTCAGTTTGTTTATATCGTACGATTTCTTGGATCTTGGCCATGGAATCAATCTCAGTGATGACAGCCAACTTGACTGACACAACTAGTAATTATGTGTGATCAATATATTACTTGTCTCGATCACAGAACGTAGCATTGACTCATCGGGCAATCGGAGCTACAAGTTGGTACAAGATCTGAGATGCGCGCGTGAATGGGGTGGGGGGTAGCTTTTTTTCTCTCTTCCTGTTACTGTACTTGACTCTAACAACAGCGTGGAGGAACTTAGGGCATCTCCAACACTCAAGCGCTAAAAGTCGTTTCACAAGTGATGTATAGCTTTTAGCGCGTGGCGCAGCTATCCGCAAAACTCATACGCCTCAAATTTTATTTTTGCATGCCGCGGTCAGTTGAGTGCTTTTCCGGGCGCAGTTAAATTACAGCGCTGCCAAGTGCCAACCACAAACATTCACAAAGTATGAAGAAAGTAGATCAAACACACACACACAAATAATTCAGCAATAATTTCTTACCAGACAAACAAATAGTTCAAATATCATAAAACAAATACAACATCAACACATACAACAATGTAGTTCATAGGCATACAACAATGGCTTCATTTCCCTCTGTTCCAGTCCCACCACTCCCCCATGACATCCTTTTGAAGATCATCATGCACCTCATTTGTTCGAATCTCATGGTATGAGTCAATCTCGCGCGGTGTCGGTAGCCAAGAGCTCGGGAGCATAGACGCTTGTCGATGGCTACGATGCGGGCATGTCGACGCGCGCCGCAGCAGCGAGGTGGACGGGCTCGGCTGCGGGGATGCGCAGCGGTGGTGCCGGTCAATTTGGGAATTGTGAAATGGGAGGGTGCGGTCGCTGGCGGGAACTTTCAGCTGGCGGTTGCGGCTTCGTGCGCGTTCCTTTCCTTTCCAGCACGCGATAGCGAGAGCACATGAAAAGCAGCGCAAAATCACGCGCGCCAATTTTTTTTACCCTGAGCACGACTATGCAGTATCTGCTGGAGCGTTGCCTTTTGCTCTCGGCGCGCTAAACTAGTGTTTTTTGTGTGCGCGCGCTCATTATAGTGTGTCTGTTGGAGATGCTCTTAAACTAGCCCTCACAACGACACTTGGGTTTCAGTCAAGAATGATAAGAGTATATATGAATTCACGGAGATACCAATTACACGTGAACAACATAATACCAAATGGCATTACAAATACATGCATACGAAAAAAGAAGAAGGAACTAAAAGGAAAAATATCACTATAGAGTTTTAGTTATTGTAGCAGCACAACCACAAGCAAAACAACATCTGATATCCAAGTTCTTCAAAAGCAGCTTCTTAATGATCATTCCTTAGATTTTCACCCTGAAACGTAAGAATTGGAACTTCACATGTGTTGTGGCCCCTAATTACATGTTGATGCTACAATTGTTGAACCACCAAGTCAAAGACTCTTACCACCATTACTAATCTTCCAATCTCAGCTTTCATCACATTCCTCGCCTCCCACTTCACCATGGATTTGACCATGATGGCAAGAGAAGCAAAACTTTGCGTCACTCCCTCCGGCACGACCGAATACCACCCGATCCAGTAGTCTCTACAAATAAACATCTGAGATCGTCGGTGAAGCCTTCCGAAACCTGATACTCCGGCCAAATCAAGAAGGACATATGTCAGGCAGATCTCCATCTTGGCGCGTGAGGAATGTTGTTGAATATAAATATAGTGTCTAGCCCCTTTCCATCAGTTCGGACTTATGGTCTAGATGACTAGTGCAGTAATTCTATATGGTATCAGAGCCAAGATGTCTCGAGTTCGAGACCCCGCTCACGCGGATTAAAAAAAGAAAAAAAGATCCTACGGTCCGCTCCTATCCCACGCTAAGTACTAAAATAGCCTAGACGTGAGGGGGAGTGTTGAATATAAATATAGTGTCTATCCCCTTTCTATCAGTTCGGACTTATGGTCTAGATGACTAGTGCAGTAATTCTATAGAGGATTTCAATATTTTCCACAAGAAACTCTAGGACCACCGCCTTTATTGAAGCCGAGTCAGCACCCCCACGCCATATGACGGCAACCTGCAAAGTCCTCCACACCAAACTATACTAGCAGCCCGTGAGGGTAGACCAGCATCAAGAATGGCGCGGCAGAGCAAGGTGGACCCTCCACTGGATCCTGCCCTACCACGCAACGGAGAGGATCTAGGGAGAGGCGGCACGGGAGACACCCAAATCAGATCTGGGGATTTGTCCAATAGCACCTGGCCCAGCCCTGCATCTCCACCGACGGTCATGGCGTCGTCGGGAGAGTGCCTCCGCCTGGTCGATGCTCGTCGATGCGCCATCCATCTCCTCCACAGCAGTTTCGGTGGACATCTTCGACATCCACCACCGCCAATCCTCCTCCAGCGGCTGGACCCGCCGCCTTTGTGGCAGCGCCGGCGTGAGGATTAGGCGGTGGAGGGGTTCTGGCGGCGTGTGTGCGGCGCCCTGGGTGCGACACAATTTTTTTAAGCTCAACTTTTAATCCACTTTCTTTCAAAATCACTCCTTTTGTGGGGCAGTAATAAGTAATAACAAATCTGGACCCCTGGATCTATTCCATGAATTCTCATATATTCACCCTAGCGATAAATTAAAGATGTGGATGTGTACGTAGACTGAAGTTTAAAAACTTGTATCATGTCTTACTTATAGACAAACCAGCTTCTCCGACTAACCAGTAACCACAACGCAACCTCGCCCAGCCGTAAGAAAGGATGGGCTCTTACACTAGCCCCAACAACGGCAGCGACAACAAGTTGCGTGTCCTGCTCATCCCATTCTACGCAACCAGCCACATCCAGCCCTTCACCGAGCTTGCCATTCGCCTCGCATCGGCTAACCATGCCGTAGAAGCTACCGTCGGAGTCACGCCGGCGAACGTCCCCATCGTCGAGTCCTTGCTCAAGGACCGTGGGCAGCATAATGTGAAGATAGCGACCTACCCGTTCCCGGCGGTGGACGGCCTCCCTAAGGGCGTCGAGAACCTCGGGCAGGCCGCCACGCCGGAGGAGTCGTTGCGCATCCGTGTGGCCTCCATAAGCGAGGCCGTGATGCGGCCGGGGCATGAGACGCTCATCCGATCTCAGTCTCCGGACGCGATCGTCACCGACATCATCTTCGTCTGGAACGGCCGCATCGCCGGCGAGCTCGGCCTGCCAAGCGTCACGTTCAGTGTCATTGGCGCCTTCTCGCACCTTTCCATGCGCCACCTCAAGGACATTGCGGTGGAGGAGGAGGAGGATGGTGATGCCGTGACGGTTCCTAGGTTTCCTGAGCCCCGCATACGGATCCCCAAGACGGAGCTGCCCGACTTCTTGAGGAGAAAGCAGTACTCCTTCAGCAATTCTTTTGATTCGCATCAAGCAGACGGCTTCGGCCTCGCCATGAACACATCATCCGAGCTCGAGAAGCAGTACTGTGAGATCTATGCCCGTGAAGGCTACGTGAAGCGGGCATACTTTCTAGGGCCCGTGGCACCGCTGCGATCGCCGTCGTCACCATCACACGCAGCTGGCGAGTGCGTGTTCATGGACTGGCTCGACTCGAGGCCAAAGCATTCGGTGGTGTACTTGTCCTTCGGCAGCCTTGCCCAGCTCAAGGATGCTCAGCTGGACGAGCTTGCTCTTGGGCTGGAAAGCTCTGGGAAGTCGTTCCTGTGGGTGGTGAGGGGGAAGGATGAGTGGAGTCCGCCGGCGGGGTGGGAGGAGCGTGTCAAGGACAGGGGGCTCATCATCAGGACCTGGGCTCCTCAGACGGCCATCCTGGGGCACCCGTCGTTAGGTGCATTTGTGACACAGTGTGGTTGGAACTCGGTGATGGAGGCCATTGCGGCCGGCGTGCCGGTGCTCACATGGCCCATGGTCTACGAGCAGTTCATCACCGAGAGGCTTGTCACGGATGTCCTGGGAGTCGGCGAGCGGCTGTGGCCGGACGGCGCCGGCCTGCGGAGCGGGACTTACGAGGAGCACGAGGTGATTCCCGGTAAGGACGTCGCACGAGCACTGACCACGTTCTTGAGCCCCGGAGGAGCGGGGGACATGGCGAGGAGCAAGGTGATAGACCTCGCCGCAAGGTTACACTCAACGGTGGAAGAAGGAGGGTCCTCGCACCGTGACCTGCATCGTCTGGTGGATGATCTCATGACCGCAACAGCAGCAAAGAAGTTGGCCTAGCAAGCATGGAAGTCCGCACATCGCATCCATCCATCACTTAATTTCTCGTCTTGAGCTATTCTGTTTTCCTTCTTTCCTGCGCTCTATTTATGTGCCTGATGTTTCCTCATTTTGTTTGCTTTTACGTGTAACGAAATAAATTGCGTGTTGAGGTGATTCCTTATTTGATACGTACTCTACTCCCTCCATTCTAGTTTGTACTTTGTAGGGCTTAATTTTGCAAATCTCTTAACCCAACATGCTAATTGATTACATGCTTGGTGGTAGAGGCAACCAGACACTAATTGAGAGGTAGTTCTTACAATTAATTGCGCCTGAGAGGTGTGGGGTGTTTTTGGGACAAATTGTTTTTTAAGATCATTATGCCCTACGAACTAAGATGGAGGGAGTACGTCGCCTTGGACATGTGCATGCAAATAATGTTCATCGAGTCAAGTGAATAGCAGAAAACTCACGCCACTATGTGAGCACTGGCTCTAAGCCTCTCACCAAACGAACAAAGGAGCAGAAATTCAACTCCACAACTACATGCGAACCCACCAACCGTCGTCACCATCGAAAGTTGTTGGACCAACGGTGAAGATGGTTGGTGGGTTCACACCGTCGAAAATCTTCTGACTAGCGCGAATTGTAAAGCACAACCAACGGTGGCGATGGTTGGTGGGTTCGCACGTAGTTGTGCAATCACTGCGTTAACAGAGGAGCCGTGTCTTTGGGGAAGCAGCACTAGGGCGGTAAACGGCCAGGGAAGCGGGCGGGAGCAGCCCTTTTGTTGGCTGCCCCGGTCTGTCCTAAAAGAATCTCCTTTGTCGCCTCTCATAGCCCCAAAAACAGTCCATACAAGGAAAATGGTCCCGGTCGTACGCTTGGGAGTTTATCGCACAAAACTATGACTTTACGTGCTAAATTCTGGAAAACTAACACTTTAGGGCAAAATCACACAGAACTACCACTATATGGTCGATTTGCTGCATGGGTTGGGGGGCGTGCCGCGCTGCAGCATGACTCCGACGCGCAGCAGACACCATCTGCAGCTCCACGCGGGGATGAGTTCCGGCGGTGTTGTGGCATGAGTACACCTCCAAGTTACTACGCTAGTCTAGTCAACGACATGCAAAAAAGAAGAAATAAAAAATATGTCCCACTGACAGGTGGGACCCACCGTCCATGTCTATATGGATCTGACAGGTGGGTCCATGTCCACGTGTGCTTCCACCTCAGTAAACAATCCACGCGTGCTGCCACCTCAGCCCTGACTGGTGGGTCCATTCGGTCAGATACGCTGTCAATCCGTCTAAAAAATTGAATGTGCGCATATTGCAACAAATCGACCGCATGGTGGTAGTTCTGTGCGATGCCGCCGTAAAGTGGTAGTTTTCCGAAATTTTAAACGTAAAGTCGTAGTTTTATGCGATAAACTCTACGCTCGGCCAGACCAAAAAAATGTCGGGCACCCCCTTAGAACCGCCCACAACTTTTGGGGCTAATTCTACGGTCTACGCAGCCACAATTCTGGACATACTCAGCACAAAGCTTCAGACATTCGGGACCGCCTTGTCATCCACACACTAATCATATTGGTTTAAATGGCGCTATTGCGAATTCACTGCGAGCCATGTCACCAAGGATTTCCTTCAGATGTGTCTCTCACTTGAAATGTTTGTGGGACTCTAGGTGTTACAAGAAACATAAAGTACGTTGTGCTTAATTGGTATCCTCTTCATAATAGGCTAAATACAAGCGAGATGTTGGAGAGAAAGAGTTTATATCTCCCGGATTACAAATGCATCATGTGTGTGGCAAAACAGCCAGAATCCTTCAGACACTTCACTTTTCTTCCGTTACGCATTTGCAGTTTGGTGTAGGTTACATTCAGAAGGTCAGTTCGTATTATTTAGATTTTATCTTTACCGGTCCAACCTGAAGTTTAAGAAGTGCTGGACCGTGTTGTTATTAGTGCCACGAAGAAGAAACTTGATAACATTGAATCATGAGCACACAACCTTGTATATTGATTCCTTAGTTGAAGCATATATGGCTTTCATTAGTTTTATTAAAATTAATTTAAAGAGCTTACGGTTTTTCTTAGAGTAAAGGGGGTCGCCCCTTGTTTCAATTTATTAAACTGAAACCAAGTGTCAAGTTACAAAACTCAGAGGAGACTGGAGTAGCAGCTCAGAACATAAAAGTAAAACAAGTGGCAATCTTACCGCTCAAGGGTCACAAAGGGTTGAGACGTGTATTACCCACCAAAAAACGCGAAATAACATGAAGCACATATGTATCGGCATGCTATCCTACTAGCACATCGCCATCCGAACTGGTTGAAGAACTACTTTAGTAAAAACACTATATTTAGTCGATAAAACGACTTTGGAGATTCTTGTTGTTTCCTAAAGAAAACAAGGATTACGTATTGTTGATATTCGCATTCGCAGATGCAAGATTTAAGTTTAATAGAAGTGTGGCTCGAAGAATAAACTTAACATCTATGAATCGTGGGTGCACAACCATGGATATAGATTCATTAATTTCTTCCTCTCATTTGTATTTTTATATAAAAGACGATAAACTATCTCAGTAGAAACTTGTTGTTCTCGCAAAAAAAAAACATTTCGTTTGATGATAGTTATCGAGCTAACCATGTTGACTTGGATATCCATGTGCACGCACTGGAGATTCGAGTGTTCCAGCAAGGCGTCCATCAAGCATTAGGTAGTTACCATTTCGTATTAAGAAGAAGAATTTCGTCTATTGGCCGAGCTAGCACTGCGTCCACTTGTATATTATCACCACGCATGTGCAGAGACTAGAGATTCGAGCGTTCCAGCACAGCCTCCGATCAATCCAGCAACGCGTCCCATCGTTTGGTGTTGACACTGGTATAATTAGCAAGTTGCATATATATAGTGATCGAGCCTGGAACACGAGGTTAACAAGTGGCTCCATCTTTAATATAACAGGCAGACATTGGCATCTATATATCCAGCCAATGCCGTTGGAGCAAACAGTTCCCGTAGTTCATCTAGCTATACGATCAATTCAATTCATTTCTCCTATAGCTAGCAGCTAGTTATAACCATGAAGCTGGTGTTCATCTTCACGGTTCTCCTCCTCGCGGCCGTGGAACCCGCCGTCTCGTCCCACCAACAGCGCTATGAATCCATATTCAGCTTTGGTGCCTCCTTCGCCGACACCGGAAATGGCAACATCGTCTCCACCGTAACCAAGGTCCCCAACCCCTCCGCACTCCCGCCATACGGCGAGACGTTCTTCGGCCACCCCACAGGCCGCAGATGTGACGGCCGCCTCATCATCGACTTCGTCGGTACGCGTAGCTACTCTTCCAACTTGTTGATACTTGCATTGTAAGCTGCATGCTCCCCTGCTTATTTGTAGAGAATAATATTGTTGCATTGCAGCTGAGAAGCTAGGGCTGCCGCTTCTCCCACCGTCCCTGTTGCCCAATGGTAGCTTCAGCCAAGGCGCCAACTTCGCCGTCTTGGGTTCCACCGCTCTTGACGCCAGTTTCTACAGTGATATGCCTGTCCCACCTCCGAATACCTCCATGGGTGTGCAGCTGGGGTGGTTTCAGTCTCTTAAGTCTTCGCTTTGTAGCCCTGCCAAAGGTAGGCGACGACATGGAGCATGTATATATTTTTTTCAAAAAAATAGAGCAGATATATATATATATATATAAATATATATTTCACCTATATATTTTCTGTGGGGCCGGACAGTACACTCACACCCTGAATTGCTTGCAGTGTGCCCGCCAGGCTTCTTCGACAGGTCACTCTTTTTCATGGGAGAATTTGGCCTGAACGATTATGAATCTGCACTTCTGGGAAAGACTCTGTCACAAGTTAGACTCATTGTCCCCGACGTAGTCAGAACCATTGGTGAGGCCGTTGAGGTAACTAATCAGCCGTCATGCATGACCACAACTAAAATTTAAAAACTAGCTAGTCATGCATGTGATTAGAAGTATGAGTGAATTTATATGTGAACTGCATGCAGGGGTTGATCCAGCAGGGGGCCATGACCGTGGTCGTACCCGGTGTCCCGCCGATTGGTTGCTTCCCACCGCTATTGGAGATGCGTCCCACTGCCGTCCATGATCCTCGTACCGGGTGCCTAGAAGAGTTCAACCAGCTTGCTCTGCATCACAACTCCCTGCTGCAAGAGACTCTAGAGAAATTCCGGACAAATCACCCGAATATTACCGTCGTCTATGCTGATTTCTTCACTCCCATCATCAATATTGTAGAGTCTCCTCACAAATTTGGTTAGTGGAATTTATTCTCCATTCTAATTCGATCGACATGTGCTCACCTGCTGTTATTACCATATATATATATGATGACAAATACTGGCTTGAACAATTGTAGGGTTTACACAAGACATTCTGAGCTCTTGTTGCGGTGGAGGTGGGAAGTACAACTTCAACCCAACTGCCACCTGCGGCATGGCCGGCGCAACCATCTGTGAGCATCCCAACATGTATTTGTTTTGGGACGACCACTTCACGGAGGCGACTAACCACTACATTGCCAAGGGCTGGCTAAACAAATTGAGGATGCAGAGTCACTTGATGGGAGCGACCTACCCTACCTCTGCCAAACACTCTGCGTAACATACGGCCGGCCGGGAGACACTAGTTACTTAAAATAGAGGATTTTCATTCTTTTAAAAAGGATATCAGAAAATTGGATCAATCATTCATCCATATATTTGCAACGTTCCATTAGGAAGCTTCGGTTCGTTGTACCTCCCCTTTTTCGATGAGCACTATAGATGTACCTCGTAAACGGAACTTCTTCTAAAATCAACGCCTAGGGGCGGAGCTGGAGCTCGAGTCACCCTCATGCACCAACATAAAATTTACAAGCAGTATCTACTATATAAGAATGTGGTTTGTACCTTCTAATATATAAGATATGACATAATACTAAGAAAATGTATAAGCACAAAAGAACTAGTACTAAAAAACCTAAATGTCTAATATATTGATAAAACAAATTTAAGGACATAAGTCTTGCATTTTCAAATTCCAAAATACATCATCAAACACCAAGATGATGCCCTTGATACATCAATATTCCACATTAGACTTCAAAATTCGCCTCATATATAAACGCTAGCCACAATTTTCATAAGATTTCATCTATTACCAACAATTTTTTAGACAGAACAGAGAAGAGTCAGGTAATTTACAAGTGGGAGAATTCGAATCTACATAAATTGGACAAAGAACAGACTAGACGACGAACCATGTGCGAGCGACCGAGCAAGGCGTCGACCGCCGAGGCATGAGACTTGGTGGCTGATGGCGTGATCGGATCAGAGAAACTGCCGAGTTACATGACTGTCGGCGGCCGGCTGCTGCTTGCGCCATTGCCCTGGTTCGGTCCCGTTCATGTGTGTGTGCATTGGTTGTGCTTTACGATTCGCGCTAGTCAGAAGACTTTCGACGGTGCGAACCCACCAACCATCATCATCGTTGGTCCAGCAACTTTCGACGATGACAATGGTTGATGGGTTCACATGTAGTTATGTAGTTGAATTTTCGTGCCTCTCCTTGGATCAATTCGATCGAGCCGAACTGTTGTGCGGCCAAGCCAACAGGAAGCCGACTTTTAGATAGATCGCAGAAACCAAAAAAAATCCGCGTTTCAGGTTCGTGATGGGGTTCTGGTGCAGAAAACAATAATTTTTCTAGCGTATGAAACTCTAACTAGCCAGGATCTATCTATCTAGTACATGTGATAACGGTGGCGGAACGGGTTACATTACCTCCATGTAGACCGATAGTGGGGATTACGCTCCCGCACAAGCGTTGACGATGAAGTCATACGTAGTCGACCTCGAGGTCACGGAGAACTTGCCGCGATGACGTAGACGATGACGCCGGGGTGTCGACGATGACCTGCGTCGACGGGCGTCGGGCGGAAGATGGCGTGGCGCCGGCGGCTGGGGGGTGCGCCAGCGGCAGGGGGGAGGCGCAGCGGCTGGGCTGCAGGTGGGCGAGACGACGTCGCCCAGGCTCCTCAAAAGAGTCGCCTCCGAGCACTCGTAAACATACGAAGCTTAACAACAACCCTCGGTCATTCAGATCCAGCTGAAATCGCAGGGGTAGAACTTATATAGAATCTTGCAGGGCAAGGGCGCCCGGCGGTATAGCTTAGGTGGAGAGAGGGGGCAAAACGGGCGGAGAAGCAACTTGGCCGGCCTGCTATACAATTAATTGTATTTTTCTGTAATTAATCCAATTAATATGCCTTGATATAAAGGGGGGAGGGGGTGTGCAAACACCTTGCCTCCCCAATGTGGGACTAAAGGAAAAGGAGGGGGAGGGGGTTCGGCCGGCTCTCCTAGTCCGAGTTGGACTAGGGGCCCAAGCCCCCTTCCTCCTTTGGTGGTGCGGCTCCCCCTCTTGGGGCCCATGTAGGTGGGAGGCCCCCTTTTTCCTTTATTATTTAATAATTAAATTAATATAAAATATAATTTATTCATAATTAATATATTTAAATACTATTTAATATCCCGTGACTCCGAAACATTTTCCGAACCACCCGAAAAACTTTCGGGCATCCCTGGAACCATTCCAGACCTTCCCGGAACTCCTTCCGGACCATCGGAACTCTTTCCGGATCATTTCTCTCTCTCCAACAAAATCCTATATTATTTCAGAACCTTTCTCCTGGTGTCGTTAAGACCTTAAGTTTGTTACGCTACGGTTCGAGAATACTCCAGACATATGGTCGAGACACTCCGCTCACCAATGACCGCCAGGGATACCTGGATGTATATGTTGGCCCCTGTGCATTCTACGAATATCGTCGTTGAACCATAAATATGATATTCATTCCCTTTGTTTCTGCGATACTACCTTGTCCGAGATATGATCGTAGACATCCGATGTCTTTGTTGTATCTCGTTACCGACAAAGGTTATTAACTCGCTTGTGCTATTACATCTCCATGACCTAGTCATAAGCTGCACAGCTATATAGATGTAATCTCACCGAGTGGGCTCAGAGTATCTTTCCAATACAAGAATGAACAAATCCCGCTCTTTATCCTTACGTCTCAATACTCTTTCGGGATACCCAAGATGGACACCGTTATTGTCATGCTATATAAGACACAACGTTTGATGCTCTCAAAGTACACCTACAAAGTATGAATAAGTACGGTCTCACGGTCTAAGGAATAAGCTATCATATTCTTATCTATTGCAAATGACAAACATCGTAATACAATCTTATTGCAATACTTTCGTATGTCCATCACCTTATTCAACTAATAAGATGGCCCCATTGTCAACCGACGTCATTGTCCTTGATCGGAAATATCGATCAACTGTTGCCCAATGTACTAGTTCATATAGAGGCTTACTAGGGACACTGGTTGTCTATGTATCACACGTGTATTAATAATTCCGATTAATACAGTTATAGCATAATACACAAACCTATTATAAACTTATGAGATAATGCAATAAATACTACTTATTTATTTGCCTCTAGGGCATATCTCTTTCAGTCTCCCACTTGCACTAGAGTACAAATAAACTAGTTGCATTTTACTTTATCAAAATCTCTTATCAAATAAGCGTCATATGATAATGCTTGCTTGTGGAAAAGTGTTACTCTGACAATCTGTACAATACCTAATTATGCGTACTTTTGTGATTCATTGATATCAACTTGCTTGATATCACCATGTTATCCAATAACATATATGCAAATACCGCAACTAAGTGAGACTTCTTTTTTCCAACGCTTACTCTGATTATGCTAACCAGATAACTGCCTTGAAAACACACTCAGTCATAGAGAGCCCCTTGTAACAATTACAAACTCGCGATATCTACATACTTTCACACCTATGTAGAAAACAGGACATTCCAATGTCAATCTAATAACTAATGCACTTCTACTTCCAGTAGATTATAAATTTACTTTTACAACTGTTCTTCTTCTAAGAACATCGGTCATATTTCATCGAGCAGATAATATGGTTTTTGTATGATGTCTAACAATAGACGAACATGTCATACAACCACTATTACCGTGTATCATTACTCTTAATGATTAATTGGATTTCCAAGGACCATCCTTTTGATTCTATTCCGACTCCTCAGATATAATCCAAAACAACTCGACTAACTATTTATAATTCTCGTTCTATTCCAAATAGACACTAACTTTCAAATAGTTTCACAACTTCATCCTTCTTATGAATTCTACTGGTACAATTTTACAATGTGTCATTCACACAAGATGAATTCGGCTCCCACTCAAATTATGTCTCCACACATTTGAGAACACGAGCTCCCACTCAAAATATGTCACCACACATTTGAGAACACGAGCTCCCACTCAAAAATATGTCCCTCACATATTCTACCCGAGTGAACTAACTTTGACTCCCACTTAAAATCGACATTTTGGTCAAACCAAAATCATTGATCTCTTATCAATTCGAATTCAATACAAACTACAGTATTACATTAATACAAATCCCTCAGACTTCAAACATGTCTACATAAATGTAGTCAACAAATTTGATCTTGTCCAAGACACATTTCTTGACAAAACATGCTTCCACGTCTTTCTTATAGTCACATTTCTCATATAACACTTTATATGATGATTAAACAATCTTATTCCTCTAATAAGAATTGTAGCAACAATTACTATTTTAATCCTTTCAAATGTAACTTGGATTTTCAGGCTGAAAAGCCTGTGTTCGTATTCTGATATTTTTCTCAACTTTGTTTGTATTCATAAAGTGCACCTTGATCTGTCAACAAGATCTGAAACACCTAATATTGTGTTGTGACCTGACAGCAATATTAAATATAATAGCACTTTATTCAGAAGCTTCTTTCATGAAAATATTATGATCTTTATGAAGAGGATTGCAACCAGAAAACAATTTTTTAGTCTCCCTCACTCTTAATCACCAAATTTTCATTTGTAGACATATACCCTTTGGAACACTTCCCAATATTCTACTTTTATGAATATAGGTCAGAGACCTTATTTCAAGCTTCTAATTCCAATCCACAAACCATAATTCAAAAAATCATATTTTCCTCGGAATTACATAAACAACAAACCAAGTTTTGTTTCTATTTGGTTTTGGAATACACTCCCATCCAATGCAAGCAATCTACAAAGAACTATTCATGTATATTCTGAATTATCGTATAATCATATACATGACGACACTATTGTCGATCACACGAATTCTCGTTGAGAGAAATATCTATTTTCTAAAGTGGATATCGACTATAATGTTTCGAACATATTAAGAGATTCAAAGACAGATTCTGACACACACGTTATTTAAAATAGAGTATGATTATAATACCTCACATATCACCATATATGATATTATAATATTGTGAAACGAATTTCCACAAGTCTTTTCTGTTGAAACCTTAATTCAAAAATATTGTCCTTTGATCGAATCTTGTGAATACAATATTCACTAATCTTTCTTCAGAAAAATCCCATTTGATCTCTTATCAAATTAATTTCAGACTTATGATTTATCAGGCAAATACTCTTATTCACCAATAATCATAGAAGAATTCGGATCAAACAAAAACACCATTAATTAATTTATGACTCTTAATTAATTTCCTCTCGTATTGACACTTCAATATTATATTTCAAACTTAATCAATTCGGCACTCGAAATACTTAAACGGACCAAAATATTCATTACTTATTTCATTGCCTTTATGACTAAATTCGATGGTGTTTGTTCTAGTAACATAACTTTTGTTCATTGGACACGCTATTTTATCATTTTTACAATTATGAACGTTATCATACAATTGATGTAATTGAGATGTGAAACCTTTATTCATAATATAAACAACTGGCTTGTTCCATAACATAAAACAACTGAACTTGTCTTATTACATGAATAACTTTGTCTTGTAACAATCAAGACACTGAACACACTTTCTCACTATTACAAAAGATCTTATCAGAAACTATTAATGATAATTATGATAACTTGAGGACGTGAACACCAATGGCCATCAACTCCTTGATCACCATCTTCAGCGCCAGGTCACATCAAATTTCGCCGCATATATGTGATAATCAGGACCTGTTTCATAATATAATTGTATATATCAAATATATACCTGTAGCATCGAAGATTTCTCCTTCGATGGAATCAACTTTCAGAGATTTGAATTCGGACACGAACTTATAAACGTTCATATTGTCGGCCTTCAAAATGTACTTGCGCACATGCTTCTCATAGCTTGGAGGCAGAGATATCAGGACAATCTGAATGGCACAGGAATCTGCCATCCAGTAATCGAAGAACATCGTTAGCTGGAAGTAGATGTCATACAGTCTCTTCAAATGAGTCTCCAGACAGGTATGCTCCTCCATATGAATGGTCTGGAACATTCTAAGCTGCCTGAATTGCTCATGCTTCATTTCATCTCGGAAGTGTGTCTTTATCGCATCAATCATGACGCATGGCTCCTTGCGTGGAAACAACTCTTTCAACTCAGGTGCTAGGCACACGGTCATGGTGATCTCCACTTCGATGAACATGTCTCGACGCCTACGGAAATCATCTTCCTCCTCCTCGCTTGCAGAATCTCCTGGTCTTTCTCCTAACGCTTCATCGAGAATCTACAATGGAGTCGGAGTACATTGCTGCCTGCGAGGCCGCGAATGAAGCTGTGTGGCTGAGGAAGTTCGTCATCGAACTTGGAGTGTTCCCAAGCGTGCAAGACCCCGTGATCCTCTTCTGCGACAATACGGGTGCCATTGCGAACGCCAAGGAGCCAAGATCTCACTCCACCGCCAAACACATTCTACGACGCTTCCATGTGATACGTCAGTACGTACAAGGAGGCAATGTGAAGATTTGCAATGTGCATACGGATCTGAATGTGGAAGATCCGCTGACGAAGCCTCTCCCGCTTGATAAGCATGAACAACACCAATTAGCTATGGGTGTTAAGCTTTTACCAAGTTGTAATCTAGATTAAGTTGTACTCTAGTGCAAGTGGGAGACTGAAGGAGATATGCCCTAGAGGCAATTAATAAAGTGTATTCTTTATCATATCTCGTTTGTTCATAATAGGTTTTTGTGTCATGCTAGTTAAGCGGAAACATTAATGCGGGTGTGATACGTAAACAACCAGGTCCCTAGTAGCCTCTACTAAGACTAGTTTCGTTGCGCGATTGATGATCGAGGTTTCCCGGTCATGGGGCATGGCGCCGGTCGGCAATGAGAGTCATATCGCTAGAGAGCGATGTGATGGACATACCCAGATTTGGAGAACGTAGTCGTTACGCCTTTGACCGTGAGATCAACTCTTATTGATATTCCCGGAAGATACTTTGATTGCACCAAACGTCGTATCTTATTTAGTATGACAATAACGGTGATACTTTTGGGTATCGGAAAGGAGTAGTTGAGACGAGGGGTCAAGAGCGGGATTTGCCAGTCCGCATAGCAGGATAGATACTCTCGGGCCCACTCGGTGAGATCATGTCTAATGAGCTTGCAAGCATGTGACTAGGTCACGGAGACATGAGATCATGAACGAGTAGAAGATAGCGTCGTCGGTAACGAGGTCGGGATTAGGTATGGAGATATCTATGGAACGACGCTCGGACGTGCTAAGTATCGCTATGGCAAAAGGTCTAAAACTTTACGTTCAGGTTTGATAGATGAAAGTCATTCGTTATATCTCAGGGATTAATTCATGGGGTCCAGCCCTACGAGTTAGTCGTTGATCATTGAGGAGTCTTGATCATACCTGATATTATATCGAACCGCTAGGGTAACACACTTAAGGGGTTTCGACAAGACAACCGGAAAGGAAGGAGATCACCGGGAGCGTCCCGGGAGGAGTCCGATGGAGATCGGGTAGCGCCGAAAGAGTTTTCGGAGCTAGGAATAATTATATATATTATGTTTGATATTAATTAGTGTTATTAATATGCAAATATGATTTTATATATTTATTTTCGAATTTATTAAGGCAGATTTCCCTAATTGGGCCTTCCGGACGAAAGAAGGCCCAAGAGGGGAAATTTCCCAAGGGGAATTCGGTGGGGGCCAGGAGGGGCTGCCCCAAGTGGGCCAAGGGCCCACCAGGGGGGCCGGCGCACCTCCCTAGCCGCACCAGGATATGTGGGGATAGTCCCACATTGCCTGGCTGGCAAGGTAGGCTCCCCCTGTGAGCCTATATAAGAAGGGGCACCCCTAGCCTTTTAATTCACCAATTAATTCCCGATTTCTCTCTCGATCTCGTGGTTCCCAAGTCGGAGCCGCGCCGAGCTGAGGAAGAGGGGATCTCCTCCACCATAGACCGTTGCCGCACTGCTGGTGTTCCGGTCCAAGTCTTCCGCTGCTCGTCCTGGACTGGAGCTTCGGAGGCGTCGTCTCCACCGTACGTGTGCGACTCCCTGCGAGGTGCTGCGCTAGCGGTACTCGGAGGCCTGCTTCCTCTACACGACCTTGAGGTAGGCTTCGTCGGTCTGCATCGACAACATTTGTGCGGGAACGTAATCCCCGCTTTCGGTCTACAAGGGTACGTATTCCGATCTCCGTTCGTACTACTATATCTGCATAGAATAGATCTTGGCATGCTTTTAGGATATCGTCGGTAGGAAATTTTTTGTTTTCTGCACACGATCCCCTTCAGTGGTATCAGAGCCGATCTATCGTAGATATAGTTGTACGCTGTTAGAACCCGTGCTCTGCACGGGGGCACCGTTCCTGTTATTTGCTACCCTCTAGCGTGCACTTGTGTATTGCAGCGGCATTGAGTTGATGAAGCGGCCCGGACCGACTTTACGCGTACGCTTACGCGAGACTGGTTCCACTACTGACATACGGCTTGTACCGTATATGTGGCTGGCGGGTGACAGTTTCTCTCTCTTTAGTTGGTCTTCGCATTTTCAATGGAGGGCCCGAAAGGGATGCTTAAACATGCAATTATTGGATCGTTGTTGTGGTCATAAGATTCGTAGGTATGAAGCGGTTCTATTTACGAAAGCCCCAAGCCACGTAAAATATGCAAAAGATAAAGTAGAAGCGTCTAACTTTATTTTGCAGGGGCTATGTGATATGGTCAAGGTAGGTTTATTAAATTGTTTATAAACTGCGGGCGCCAAGAAGACCATGGCGCGATGGACTATATCACATTGCATTACATTTGATGTTTTGTGTGCATCTTATTTTTGTGTGATTGTGTGTTACACGACGGTACCTGAATAAGATGATCCCTTCAAAATACCACTAGTGTTCTCCCTCCAACGCGCACCACCAAGAACGTTCTACGTTATGAGGCAGGCCGTGATGATCGGGTGTCATACATCTCGTCGTTCGCATACAGTGGGTGTAAGCCATGTTGCACAAGCGTCAGCGTGGAGGTCTTTGGTGGCGAGCCTAGCATACTCAGAGGTATGGCCTCGGAACAGGAAGACCGAAAGGTCGAGCACGAGTCACAAAATTGGTGTGGCGGACGATTTTGTCTACTCTTGAAGTTGTGTCGCCGGCTTTGATGATGAAGGGTGGTGCAATGGATGGGGGTCGTGTAATCGCTTAAACGACCAGGAGGGATGTTCGTTTGAGTGGGAGTTATGTTTGTTATTTTCTAAAATACTATAACTCAAAATTATTATGAACAAAGTCTTATGTTGTTGCAAATTCCATTGTAGATGTCTCGCCCCTCGTTTAACCTAGGTCTGTTCCTTGAGAAAGAAAAGCTTAAGACCAATGGGTCAAACTTCATGGCCTGGTTCCGCAACCTGAGGATCCTCCTCACTCCCCATAGGGTGGCCTACGTCATTGAGGCCGCCATAGGTGACCCTCCTGCAGATGATGCCTCTGAGGATGAGAAGAAGGTCTTCCAGACCCGATCGGAGGATTCTGCCTTTGTCCAGAGTGGCATGCTCTACGCCATGGAAGCCGACCTGCAGAAGCGTTTTGAGAAGATGAGCGCCTTTGAGATCATTTCGGATCTTAAGGATGTCTTTGCGCCGCAGGCTAAGGCTGAGAGATATGAGGCTTCTGAGCTTTTCTTCTCAGCCAAGATGGAAGAGCACAGCAGTGTGAGCGAGCATGTAGTCAAGATGTCTGGCTACGTTCAACGCCTGAATGCTCTAGAATGCAAGATTCCCGATGAGCTGGCGATTGACAGGGTGTTGCAATCGTTGCCGCCAAGCTACAAAGGCTTCGTCATGAACTACAACATGCAGGGCATGGCTAAGTCCCTGGGTGAAGTGTTCGTGATGCTCAAGACTGCTGAGGTAGAGATTAAGAAGGAGCACACGCTGTTGATGGTCAACAAGACCGTTGATTTAAAGAAGTCCGGTGGCAAGGGAAAGCAGAGCTGGAAGTCCCGGAGGGAGGAAAAGTTGGCTGCCAAGCCCAGGACTAACAGGTCTGGTCCCAGAGCTAGCGTAGAGTGTTTCTACTGCAAGGGGAAGGGTCACTGGAAGCGCAACTGCCCCAAGTATCTGGAGGATAAGAAGTCTGGCAAGACGGTCGACAAAGAGCAAGGTATATTTGATATACATGTTATAGATGTGTACCTTACATCCGCCCGGAGCAATACGTGGGTATTTGATACTGGTTCTGTTGCTCATATATGTAACTCTCAGGAGGAGTTACGGAATAGAAGGCGGCTGGCGAAGGATGAGGTGACGATGCGCGTCGGCAACGGATCGAGAGTCGACGTGGTGGCTGTCGGCACGCTCCCTCTGCATCTACCATCGGGATTAGTTTTGTTTTTAAATAAATGTTATTTTGTGCCATCCTTGAGTGTAAACATTATAAGTGGGTCTTGCCTGTTACAAGACGGTTATTCATTTAAATCAGTGTCAAGCAATTGTGCTATTTATATGAATGATATCTTTTATGTTGATGCTCCCGAGAATAACGGTTTATTCTTGTTGAATCTCGATCGTAGTACTCACATCCATAACATAGAAGCCAAACGGATTAAGTGTAGTGACGATACCGCCATGTTTTTGTGGCATTGCCGTCTTGGTCATATTGGTATAAAGCGCATGAAGCGACTCCACTCCGATGGACTCTTGGACTCGTTGGATTTCGGATCCCTCGATACATGCGAACCATGCCTCATGGGCAAAATGACCAGGACACCGTTCAAAGGTTTCGTTGAACGGGCGTCGGATTTGTTGAGGATCATACATACAGATGTGTGTGGACCGATGAGCGTTTCGACACGCAATGGTTATCGTTACTTCGTCACCTTCACTGATGACTTGAGTAGATACGGTTATATCTATTTGATGAAACACAAGTCTGAAACGTTTGAAAAGTTCAAAGAATTCCAGAGTGAAGTTGAGAATCAGCTTAATAGGAAAATCAAGCATCTCCGATCCGATCGTGGTGGAGAGTACTTGAGTTTTGAGTTTGGCACACATCTGAAGAGTTGTGGCATAGTGCCCCAACTTACGCCTGCCGGAACGCCACAGCGTAACGGTGTGTCCGAGCGATGTAATCGTACTCTACTGGATAGTGTCCGATCTATGATGTCTCTTACCGATCTGCCAGTGTCCTTCTGGGGTTATGCGTTAGAAACAGCCGCATTCATTTTAAATAGGGCTCCGTCCAAGTCCGTTGAAACGACGCCGTATGAATTATGGTATGGCCAAAAGCCTAAGTTATCGTTTCTGAAGGTTTGGGGTTGTGAGGCGTACGTTAAGAAACTGCAGCCCGACAAACTCGAACCGAAGTCGGAGAAAGTCATCTTTGTAGGATATCCGCGGGAAACCGTTGGGTACACCTTCTACAACCAAGCTGAGGGCAAAACTTTTGTCGCGAAGACCGGTACCTTTCTAGAGAAGGAGTTTCTCACGAAAGGAGTAAGTGGGAGGAAGGTAGACCTCGATGAAATCGTTGATCCTGAACTCGAGATTCCGAGTGGCGCAACGGAAGCAATTCCGGAAACGTCCTCCGTGGAAGGAGTGGGAGAAACTGTCGAGGAAGATGTTCTACCTCGTAGGTCTGGTAGATCTCGGATCCCACCAGAATGGTATGGCAACATGGTTTGCACCGTCATGCTAGTCGAGCAAGACGAACCTACGAACTACAAGGAGGCAATGGAGAGTCTAGAGTCCGAGAAATGGCTTGAAGCCATGAAATCCGAAATAGGATCCATGTACGATAACAAAGTGTGGACTTTGGTGGATGTTCCCGAAGGGCGCAAGGCCGTCGAGAATAAGTGGATCTTTAAGAAGAAGACTGATGCTGATGGTAATGTGACCGTCTATAAAGCTCGGCTTGTCGCAAAGGGTTTCCGACAAGTTCATGGAATTGATTACGATGAAACTTTTTCACCGGTAGCGATGCTTAAGTCTATTCGGATTTTGTTAGCGGTAGCTGCCTACTATGATTATGAAATCTGGCAGATGGACGTCAAAACGGCCTTCCTGAATGGAAACATTGAGAAAGAGTTGTACATGGTACAGCCGGAAGGTTTTGTCGATCCAGGAAGTGCTAACAAGGTGTGCAAGCTTCAGCGATCCATCTATGGATTGAAGCAGGCATCTCGGAGCTGGAATCTTCTCTTTGATGAGGTAATCAAAGGTTTTGGATTTATCCAGAATGTGGAAGAGACCTGTATTTACAAGAAAATGAGTGGGAGCTCGGTTGTGTTCTTAGCACTGTATGTTGACGACATATTGCTAATAGGGAATGATGTGGAACTTCTGAATAGCGTGAAGGAATATTTAAACAGTAAGTTTTCCATGAAGGACTTAGGAGAAGCTGCGTATGTTTTAGTCATAAAAATCTATCGTGATAGATCAAGGCGCCTATTAGCACTAAGTCAGAGTACTTATCTTGATAAAATACTGAAGCGTTTTCATATGGAGAAGGAAAAGAAGGGTTCTCTGCCGGTTATCAAGAATAAGATATTGCGTAAGGCGCAGTGTCCGGTGACGGAACTGGGTAAGGCCGAAATGACGAAACATCCTTATGCTTCAGCCATAGGATCGATCATGTATGCAATGTTGAGTACTAGACCGGATGTGGCATTACCTCTAAGTTTGACAAGCCGGTTCCAGAGTAATCCTGGAATGCCGCATTGGGTAGCTGTTAAGAGCATTCTTAAGTATCTCAATAAGATAAAGGAAATGTTCCTTGTGTATGGTGGCTGCGATGAAGAACTTGGCGTAACGGGTTACGTAGATGCAAGTTTTTGCTCAGACCCCGATGACTGTTCATGGGGCATGGAGGCGCCGTGTGCTGGAGAAGTGGGAAGCAAACCATAGTCGCACAATCTACAATGGAGTCGGAGTACATTGTTGCCTGCGAGGCCGCGAATGAAGCTGTGTGGCTGAGGAAGTTCGTCATCGAACTTGGAGTGTTCTCAAGCGTGCAAGACCCCGTGATCCTCTTCTGCGACAATACGGGTGCCATTGCGAACGCCAAGGAGCCAAGGTCTCACTCCACCGCCAAACACATTCTCCGACGCTTCCATGTGATACGTCAGTACGTACAAGGAGGCGATGTGAAGATTTGCAAAGTGCACACGGATCTGAATGTGGCAGATCCGCTGACGAAGCCTCTCCCGCTTGATAAGCATGAACATCACCAATTAGCTATGGGTGTTAAGCTTTTACCAAGTTGTAATCTAGATTAAGTTGTACTCTAGTGCAAGTGGGAGACTGAAGGAGATATGCCCTAGAGGCAATTAATAAAGTGTATTCTTTATCATATCTCGTTTGTTCATAATAGGTTTTTGTGTCATGCTAGAACCGTATTAAGCGGAAACATTAATGCGGGTGTGATACGTAAACAACCAGGTCTCTAGTAGCCTCTACTAAGACTAGTTTCGTTGCGTGATTGATGATCGAGGTTTCCTGGTCATGGGGCATGGCGCCGGTCGGCATTGAGAGTCATATCGCTAGAGAGCGATCTGATGGACATACCCAGATTTGGAGAACGTAGTCGTTACGCCTTTGACCGTGAGATCAACTCTTATTGATATTCCCGGAAGATACTTTGATTGCACCAAACGTCGTATCTTATTTAGTATGACAATAACGGTGATACTTTTGGGTATCGGAAAGGAGTAGTTGAGACGAGGGGTCAAGAGCGGGATTTGCCAGTCCGCATAGCAGGATAGATACTCTCGGGCCCACTCGGTGAGATCATGTCTAATGAGCTTGCAAGCATGTGACTAGGTCACGGAGACATGAGATCATGAACGAGTAGAAGATAGCGTCGTCGGTAACGAGGTCGGGATTAGGTATGGAGATATCTATGGAACGACGCTCCGACGTGCTAAGTATCGCTATGGCAAAAGGTCTAAAACTTTACGTTCAGGTTTGATAGATGAAAGGCATTCGTTATATCTCAGGGATTAATTCATGGGGTCCAGGCCTACGAGTTAGTCGTTGATCATTGAGGAGTCTTGATCATACCTGATATTATATCGAACCGCTAGGGTAACACACTTAAGGGGTTTCGACAAGACAACCGGAAAGGAAGGAGATCACCGGGAGCGTCCCGGGAGGAGTCCGATGGAGATCGGGTAGCGCCGAAAGAGTTTTTGGAGCTAGAAATAATTATATATATTATGTTTGATATTAATTAGTGTTATTAATATGCAAATATGATTTTATATATTTATCTTCGAATTTATTAAGGCAGATTTCCCTAAATGGGCCTTCCGGACGAAAGAAGGCCCAAGAGGGGAAAATTCCAAGGGGAATTCGGTGGGGGCCAGGAGGGGCTGCCCCAAGTGGGCCAAGGGCCCACCAGGGGGGCCGGCGCACCTCCCTAGCCGCACCAGGCTATGTGGGGATAGTCCCACATTGCCTGGCTGGCAAGGTAGGCTCCCCCTGGGAGCCTATATAAGAAGGGGCACCCCCAGCCTTTTAATTCACCAATTAATTCCCGATTTCTCTCTCGATCTCGTGGTTCCCAAGTCGGAGCCGCGCCGAGCTGAGGAAGAGGGGATCTCCTCCACCATAGCCCGTTGCCGCGCTGCTGGTGTTCCGGTCCAAGTCTTCCGCTGCTCGTCCTGGACTGGAGCTTCGGAGGCGTCGTCTCCACCGTACGTGTGCGACTCCCTGCGAGGTGCTGCGCTAGCGGTACTCGGAGGCCTGCTTCCTCTACACGACCTTGAGGTAGGCTTCGTCGGTCTGCATCGACAACGTTTGTGCGGGAACGTAATCCCCGCTTTCGGTCTACAAGGGTACGTATTCCGATCTCCGTTCGTACTACTATATCTGCATAGAATAGATCTTGGCATGCTTTTAGGATATCGTCGGTAGGAATTTTTTTTGTTTTCTGCACACGATCCCCTTCAATTAATTCATAATTAATATATTTAAATACTATTTAATATCTTGTGACTCCGAAACATTTTCCGAACCACCCAAACAACTTTCGGACATCCCTGGAACCATTCCAGACCTTTCCGGAACTCCTTCCGGACCACCGGAACTCTTTCCGGATCATTTCTCTCTCTCCAACAAAATCCTATATTATTCCAGAACCTATCTCCTGGTGTCATTAAGACCTTAAGTTTGTTACGCTACGGTTTGAGAATACTCCAGACATGGTCGAGACACTCCGCTCACCAATGACCGTCAGGGATACCTGGATGTATGTGACGGCCCATGTGGATTCTACGAATATCGTCGTTGAATCATAAATATGATATGCATTCCCTTTGTTTCTGCGATACTACCTTGTCCGAGATATGATCGTAGACATCCGATGTCTTTGTTGTATCTCGTTACCGACAAAGGTTATTAACTCTTCTATGCTATTACATCTCCATGACCTAGTCATAAGCTGTACAGCTATATAGATGTAATCTCACCGAGTGGGCCCAGAGTATCTTTCCATTACAAGAATGAACAAATCCCGCTCTTGATCCTTACGTCTCGATACTCTTTTGGGATACCCAAGATGGACACCGTTATTATCATGCTATATAAGACACAATGTTTGATGCTATCAAAGTACCCCTACGAAGCATCAATAAGTACGGTACGGTCTCACGGTCTAAGGAATAAGCTATCGTATTCTTATCTATTGCAAATGACAAACATCGTAATACGATCTTATTGCAATACTTTGCGTATGTCCATCATCTTATTCAGCTAATAAGATGACCCCATTGTCAACCGACGTCATTTTCCTTGATCGGGAATCTCGATCAACTGTTGCCCAATGGACTAGTTCATATAGAGGCTTACTAGGGACCTTGGTTGTCTATGTATCACACGTGTATTAATAATTCCGATTAAAACGGTTATAGCATAATACACAAACCTATTATAAACTTATGAGATAATGTAATAAAAACTACTTATTTATTTGCCTCTAGGGCATATCTCCTTCAGTTGGATCCCTTTATTCCTGCAATTTGCTGCATTATTATGCCTACAGGTTGGTTCCCACTTGTAAGCATGGTGGTCCCACAAGTTACTGGGAGTGTGTTAGTTGTTTAAATGTAGGTCCCACACGTCAATTTAGTCAACAAGTCAATGCAATGACAACTAAACGACACGTAAGCACGATACACAAGAACAAATAATGAGGTGGCCCACACATAAGAAAATTTATGAGGTGGCACCCATTCATAGCAATGCATTATAATTTACAGTATCATGACAAATTTAAATTAATCGGGTGTGAACTGTCTTACTGACTGTCTTACTGCGTGGGATGTCGCATGTACGCCTAAAAATTGTGGAGATCTTGGTGTTAAAATTTTGCACCTTCACTACCTTATGCTGAAATTTTTCTACAATAAAAAATATGCATGTCAAAAACCTACCTGGGAAATATTGGCTACTACAACACTCACCCTGTCACCACAACACCTATAAACTCCAATCCTACTTAATCACCCTCATGAAAATGCTCACACAAATATCCCAACGCAATGTGCAAAATGTCCGCTCCACTTACTTGGATGATAGATGGATAACAACAGAACCTCTCTCCACCATATACCATGCCCTCTACTCGCACCACAACCACCAAAAAGCCCTAGTTCATGAAGTGTTGGAGGTTGGAGTCGAAGAAAACTTGCGTAATAGGCTAACCATTGTTGCCGACCTCGAGCTCACTTCGCTAGCTGTCTGACCTTCTACTAACCTTTTCACTCACCGACCGCCCCGATGTCAGAACCACGCTCGACGGAAGGCCATATTCCTCCAACACGGCCTACAAAAAAATGCATGCCAACCTCCTCAACGATGCCTCGCAATCGATTTGGAGCTGACACACCCTACAGTGGATCCGCGTCTTCGCCTGGCTACTACAACTGAGCATGATTAACACTCAAAAGAACCAGTTCAACAATCATATCGTCGACCACGAAAAGTTCCCTCGATGCCTAGGAGGACTTCTATTCCACCGATCTCCACCCGAGCTGGGCCCGTCTTTCTCCGCTTGCTGCTTCGTCGACTGGAGGAAGAGAGACCCCGTCTTCTCCCTTTTTTGCATAGCAGGTAGGGTTTGGATAGTTTTTACATTGTGCGTCGTTGGGGTGGTGGGAGCGGCCCGACCAAATAAATCTGCCTCAACTCTACTCCCGCACCGACATTCTCCTTCATAGCGGCATCTCAGAGTTGGTGGCATTGTGTGTGTGACACCACGGCCCACCCTCGGACCGCGCCTGTCACCCCTGGCAGCTCTATAGGATCTCCAGACTGGCCCCACATATCAACACTGATCTTTTCTGCGCACTTTGTTCTCACTCGTGCGCACCCGGGAAGGACTTCCCGGTCGGTCACCCATCATCAAATCGCTCCGTGACAAGCACGCTTAACCTTGGAGTTCTTTTCAAATGAGCTCCCTGAAAAGAAGTTGCAACGAGTATTCTATCAATCCTATTAAGCCGTCAGCCAGGATCTCACAGTGTTCTTGCCGATCTTTCAGATTTTTGGTTTTAAGATTCATGGATGGTGGCGGTGACCCCATCAGGTGTGTCTATTATTTTGCTCTGTCCCCGTTGTTGTGGCGTTGTCTTCGACGTCATGATAGAGCAGGAAGGATGTGTCATTCAGGATTATGCGCAGACTGTTGTCTGTGCAGTTGGTATAAGAAAGATGGTGTATCCTGTGATGGGTTTATGGTTGGAGGTTGACAGTTTTGGCTCTCTCGTTCGACATCGTAGTCGTGTGGGGTTGTCAGTTCTGAAGTTCGATGGCGTCTCCAGAGACATGATGCACCGCTTTGATTCTTTCAACGATAATGATTTTGCTTCACAAACTACTTTGGATGGATGCTGATTAGGGATGGAGCCGCTTCGAGCTCAGTTGAAAAAGTGATATGTCTTCTATTCTTTTAGTGATGTCAAGGACGAGGATAGGCGTTTGTTTTTTTACATAAATTTATCCTATCTTGTCAGCTCTGTAATGTGTAATGTCAGGATATACGTGTCTTCTAACCTATGTTTGCTATATAAATGAGAAACATATTGTCATGAAGAAAACCACTGAGCCGGCGTCGGTGCGGCGACTGATTTGCTCGATGCCGGATGGTGCACTACGGCCCAAGTTCCACTTCACGGTCACACAATGGAAATCCTTAGAAAAAGGGTTCCCTTCGCAAAGGTCCACGCGCGTACACTCCAGTGCTGACAAGTGTCGCAATTTCGTTCGTTTCTGGTCCCACCTTTTCTCCACACGGTGACAAGTGGCAGCTCACTGGTGGTGGTGGACAGAGGGTTGTATATGCATTTATTTTGAGATTCGTTTTTTAAAAACGAAATATCTTAAGAACCATTTATCCGATTTACGAACCGTTTTCACTTTTGAACTCCTCGCGTCGAGATCTTCAAAACTAGATCTCATATTCATAGGTTTCTACAAACTTTTTTTTTGTACTTTGAATTGTATGTTTTGTACAACCTAAGTGTAATTGTACGTACAATCTGAATTGTGTAGTTGTACGTACAACCTGTTAGGTGTAGTTGTTCGTACAACCCGAATGTAGTTGTACGTACAATCCGGTTTGTGTTGCTGTACACCCCGGTCTGTATTGTTATACAACCCGGTCATTGTTGCTGTACAACCTGGTCTACGTTGCTGTACAATCCGATCTGCGTTGATGTACAACGCGGTCTGTGTTGCTGTACAACCCGGTCTGTGTTGCTGTACGTACAAACTGATATGTGTTGCTGTACAACCCGGTATGCGTTGCTGTACAGGCCGGTCTGCGTTGCTGTACATCTCGTTCTGCGTTACTGTACTATCTTAGTTTGTGTTTTGTACAAGTCTAATAATAAATCTAGATCTAGATCTGAATTTGAATCTCGATCTGGACATGCGCGGAACCGCTTGCTTAATTTGCGCCACGTGTCGCAACGGCAGCGCGCGCTCGCTCCCGCTTTTCCCTTCGCGAAGGCCGAACTTTCCCTAGTTCAACCCACACACAATGCATATTGGGTTTGTTGGGCTGTTTTTACCTGATTAATTACCACTGAAATACTAAGTACCATTTGGGACCCGAATACTGGAGGCCCTGTGCGATCGCTACCTTCACTCCTGCCTGCAAATCCGGTACGACGCCAAAACTTTGGGGGCGCGATTACTTTTCCGCGTTGGACGGAGCGCATCAGGCAACGCCCGCTGCGCTTGATATATGGGCCGGTCCTAACATGGCCCATTAGAAGGTACTGCTTCTCTTTTAGTTTTTTTCTTTTTTCAATTTATGTTTTATTTTCCATTTTTCTTTTCTGTTTTTATAGTTATCATATGGGCTCACGTTCCCTAAAACAATTATAAGATAAAGAAATCGCTCTAATTATTTAAATAAAATTAATCTTATTTGAACATTTCTTAATATGAACATTTATGTTATTTGTATGATTTTTTTAATATGACCATTAATGTTATTTGAACTATTTTTCACTATAAAAATTTATGTGATTCAAACAATTTTTTAATATGAACATTTATATTATTTAGCAATATTCATAAAAAGAATATACATTTTAATTGAACCTTTTTAAATACATATTTACCTCATTTGAACTGTTTTATAAAGTGAACAAACAAAATCGGTGAAAAAAACTTCTTTTCAACCATTTTAAAGAGTGAAAAATGGCGTTAAACGGAAACTATTTTTGAACGATTATAGAAGTGACTAGAAAAGTTTTGTGCACAAAATATATTTTTCAACGATTTTAAATAAGTAAACAAAAAAATCTTATAGTGGAAACTATTTTTAAAAAATTATAAAAGTGATTAAAAAATATCGGAGAAGAAATCTATTTTGGAACGATTTTTAAAGCGAACAGAAAAAGTCCATGAACGAGTTTTTACCGAATTATGGGGGGATGGGGTTTACTAAATAATAATTCTTAAATCTTAGCGAACGGATATGCAGTTTGATCTGCGTTCCTACAGCAAGATGATGCGGGGAAGGGTGATATGGAACTTACTATTTCGTCATATTCTCCGATATCCTTCTTTGAAGACATGAGAACTTTCTGTGGTAACTGGGCACAAGAGGGAGTACTGGTAGTTAAAGCCAATGGTTACGTCCGCAAGAGTCGTGCAAGAGGCGCGGGGGCAGGTGTGTGTAGATCTTGAGGGTCTTGTCAGGGTCACAATAGGTTGTGATCTCCACTGCACCGGAGTTGGTGTCTAGCGCCAGCGGCCACAGTAACGTCCGCCGCCACATGTTCGTGCATCAGTGTTTGTGCTTGACAGTCTTGGCGTGCTTAGAGGAGGAAGGTGTACGATGCCTCACCCCCACCCCCCCCCCCCCCCCTCGTTGGCCATCATCTTCCTGGAGGAGCGACATTTTCCCTCTAATCGCCCTACTTCTTCTCCATGCATCAAGAAGGATGTCAGATCCGTCCTTCACCGCGCGGCCTTATCGGGTCATGGGTGGCGTGTCGAGATGAAAGGTGGGAGGGGCGGCAGCGTAGGGATGCATAGAGAATTAAGGGGGGCAGTATCGGGAGAGGTGGGCGGTGGCGCCGGATCTAAGAGGAGTGTGAGGAGATGCAGGACAACAATATGGTCTGGAGAGAGAGAGAGAGTTAGGTTGTCTCTCCGGATGGACCGTGGGTTGAGTCTGCTATTGTTTGGAGGGGTAAAGTGCACAATTGTCGAAACGGACGAAGTTAGAAAAAAGGGGACGAAATCTAATGGCAATGGTAAAATGTGAAACCAATTGTTTTTGAGATGGTAGAAATAACAGCCGGCGAGGATTAAATCTCGATTGGATCTCAAAGTCATGTGCGGCGCGCCGGCCGGCGACTGTATTTTCTGGCACAAATCGATTTGTTTATACATGTACTGAGAGTGAAATATTCAACGTCACAACCAGACGTGACTGCATTTGCATTGGGCAGGATCGGAGCGGCAATGGCACCGGTAGACGACTCGTCTCCTAGCAGCGGCTTCCGCGTCCTGGAGACCGCCGTCGTCACGCCGGCCGGCCCGCCGTTGCCGCCCTCCTCCCTCCCGCTCACCCACTTCGACCTGCAATGGCTCCACGCCCCGCCCGTCGAGCGCCTCTTTTTCTACCGCCGTCCCCATCACGACACAACCGCCGATCAGCTCGCCTCCAGCCTCAAGGCCTCACTCTCAGAAGCTCTCCGTCTGTACTTCCCGCTCGCCGGCCACCTCCGCGTCATCCCGGGCACCACCGCGCGCCACGAAGTCTTCTACCAGCCCGGGGACGGCGTCGCCTTCACGCTCGCCGAGTACCACGACGCCGCCGACCTCGCGTCCGACCGCCGCGCCAGGCAGGTCATTGAGCTAGCCAAGCTTGTCCCGCGCCTCCACTACACCGTCGACGCGGGCGTGGCGATCCTAGCCGTGCAGGCCACCATGCTGCTGCCCCGCGGCGACCTCGCACTCGGCGTCACCGTGCACCACGCCGCCTGCGACGGCGCGGGCTCCACCGCCTTCCTCCGCACCTGGGCTGCCGCCTGCGCCGGCACCGACTCGCTCTCGCCTCCTCCTCCTGTCATCGACCGGACGCTCGTCGCCGATGATAGTGGCCTCTACGACCAGAACGCCAGAAACCTGCCGAGCACAGAACAGTGGGAGTTCGTCAAGACATCGCCGGACCAGCTCCTCGCCACCTTCACTCTGTCCAGCGAGCAGCTGCAGGGCGTCAAGGACGCCGTCGTCGGAGAGGCCGCGCGCCGCGGCATAACGCCGCCGAGGTGCTCCGCGCTTGTTGCCGCCCTGGGCCTCGTCTGGTCCTGCTACCGGCAAGCCAAACCAGCGGACGATGCCGAAGCGACTGCGTACTTCATAGTCGCCGTGGATCACCGGAAGGGTATTAATGTGCCGGCGGCGTACCTGGGAAACTGCCTCGGCCCAGCCATCGCCGCCGCGCCGTGCAAGGACCTCATCTGCGTCGGCGAGGCCGGCCTTTTCGCGGCATGCGCGGCGATCGCGGCGGCCATCGAGAAGGCACTGGCGACGCCGGAGTGGGAGACGCTGCTGGAGCGCGTCAAGGAGGCGGGAGCGGGCGGCGCGCTGTCTGTAGCGGGGTCGCCGAGGTTCCGGGTCTACGACATCGACTTCGGGTTCGGGCCGCCGGCCAAGGTGGACATCGTGTCGGTGGCGAGGACCGGGGCCGTGGGGGTCGCGGAGAGCAGCCCAGGAGGCATCCAAGTGGGGATGTCCTTCCCGCCGGCCGGCATGGAGGCGTTCCAGAGGTGCTTCGCGGACGCCGTCGCGTGGCTCTCGCCGTCGTCGTGCGGTGCTGCGGCATAGATCGACTAGCTTGATCGAACCATACAGTGCTACCACGTACTCCGTAGTATACTGTATCTTGTGTTTATTCCAGCCGTCTGGAAAGTTGCTGTCCTGCATCCACTCCACGTTTTGCTTTGGCTGCTTTCACGCAATAAAATTATTTTCCAGGGTTAATCTTAGGGAGAAATAAATTATAAGGTCCGAAGAATGCTCCTTTTGATCTATAAAAGAATTTGCTTAAAAACAATTAATTAGTAGCATTGCAGTTCAGAGCATCTGGTGTGTTCTCTAATGTTTTTGCAGTTTATGTTGCTGCCTCTTATGAATCTGTAACTAGATTTTGCGTTACAATTTTCAGAATTATGCTTTAAATTTTTTTGTGCTACTTCACGTGGAACATGTGGAAATTTACAAATTATATGATCCATGATGTTGTTCCTTGGGTGAATACTGGTTTTGAGAAAGACACACTCTTGTAAACTCCTTACTTAATTAATAGAATGGGGCAAAGCTTTCGCCCCCGTGTCAAAAATAAAGACTCACTGGTCTCTACATAACCGAGAATCATCTTAAGGGAAGGGATCTCAAGGATCCTTCCAAAGCCTCTTTGCTAGGAGAGTGGCTGAATTCAACAGCTACATCATGGGGCTCCTTAATGGGTCCAAGATCACTCACAAATCAATCCCGAAGGGCTCTCCTCCAAATCCCATATGACATCAGTAGGTTGTTGATCAGGTTGGAGTTTATGTTCACGGAGAGTATGGAGTTTAAGATGGTTGTTATCGTGAAAATGTTAGGTGACATAATCATTTCTTGTGAGCATGTTGATAATTAATAAAAAAACACATTGAAGATTCTCTAGAATTAGAGTTACGAACAATGCAAGATTGCTCAGTGGATTGACAATGTAGCTACAACACTCCCAAAGGGACGGGGCGAGGAGGATGGAAGGAGAAAAACGACACCTTGCCTCCCTCTTTCATATTCTAGGAGGAGACATAAAACGAGGTTGCATAGACTAGTTATCCATGGTTTGTAAGCTCCCTCACAATCCGTTCAAACAAAACTATAAACCGTGGCCCCATATCATCTACCTCTTGACAGGCTTCCAAATGAGTTAACCATGAGACTTCTCTCTTTTTTATATTATGATAATTTTTATCCGCATAAAGCACAAAAGTAGCCTATGTTCTTTGAAGATTCCCCTCGGTGGCCTTAAAATCCGGGCATCACACAATAAGTTAAGAAAATTCTTTCGTGATAGTTATGTCTATGAACGAAGTGCCACCTCATGACTGTGTATTGACTCTGTTCACCTTGCAAAACCCTCATGTACATATATTAGGATAACTCATATGCACACGGAAAACACAAAAATGGCCCAAGTTTTTGAAAGATTCCCTCTGGTGGCCTCAAAACTAGCCTTTTCCTCCTATAAGTTCAAAACATTCCGTCGTGATACTCATGTCTATGAACAAAGTTCCACCTCATAGTTGTGTATTTACTCATTCCCGCAATAACAAAACAAAGTTTAGCTTGGTTATATTTTGGAATGGAGATTATACCGTCGTAGTTCTATTTCAGCGACGAATAAAACAGATTGGAGGGAGTAGCTTACTTTTTTTGTGGGGAGGAGGTCTGGCTGGACGCGGGTCAACTCTGGCCGAGCCAGCAAAATACCCGGGCAAAATTCACGGGCCACGAGCCGGCTCGAAATCTAAACGAGCCTGCTAAGTAAACTTGGCCCGAGCCAGCCTCAGGCTTGGTCACAAACGAGCGGCCCACGAGCCACGGAAAAGAGGAAGCAAAAATTTGCATGGCTGGGATTCAAACCCAGGATTCTTAAAAAAAGGCTTCCCTTCACAAAGGTCAACGCGTGTGCATTATGGTGCTGACAAGTGTCGCAATTTCGTTCGTTTTTACTCTCACCTTTTTTCCACGCGGTGACAAGTGGCGGCTCCCTGGTGGTGGGCAGAGTGTTGTACATGCATTTATTTTGAGATTCGTTTTTGAAAATAAAATATCTTGAGAATCATTTATCCGATTTACGAACCGTTTTCACTGTTAAACTCCTCGCGTCGAGATCTTTAAAACTAGACCGCATGTTGATAGGTTTCGACTAACTTTTATTTTGTACTTCGGTTTGTGTATAGTTTGTACAACCTTAGTGTAGTGTATGTACAAACTGAAATTTAGTTGTACGTACAACCTGCTAGGTATAGTTGCACGTACAACATGTTTTGTGTTGTTGTACAATCCGTTATGCGTTGATGTACTACCGAGTCCGTGTTGCTGTACCACTTGGTCTGGATAGTTGCACGTACAACATGGTCTATGTTGCTGTACAATCCAGTCTACGTTGCTGTACAACGCCGTTTTATGTTGATGTACAACCCGGTCTGAGTAGTTGTATGTATAATTTGAGTTTGTGTAGTTGTATTATCGTAACTATGTAGATCTGAATTTTGTGTTGTCTTAGCTTATACTTTTTATTTTGAGTGATTTGTACATCGTCATCTACCTATCACGTACCCCCAGTTATACTAATTTTTGTCCATGCAAAAAATTAGTTGTGCTAATCGCTAATTTGTCCATGCAAAAAATTAGTTGTGCTAATTGCCGTACATTCATCGTGAGCTGCTGGACATGATTCGTGGGGGCTTCGTATCCCGGGCGTAAGGGCCTTGTACGCAGGGGCTTCGCGTTGGTTCGCACTCACCGTTACGGGGACACGTGGCTGAAGGAGCAGCACGCGCGGAACCTCTGGCTAGTGGCACCCATTCAAACCGCGTCGCCTGACGCTCATGCGTGAGAGCAGAGACGAAACCACTGGGCTATCTGAATGCTTTGTGATACCACACGATTCTGACTCATTAATATTTTAATTCGGTGTATACTTTCACACAAAATAATTCAGAGAATTTTCACAAAGAACATGTACAACAATTTTCACAGCAATTCCAGAGAATTTACACAAATCATAACATGAAACGAACTTGATATATAACAACAAGTTCCTGGTAGTTTCATAACAACAAGTTCACAAACAAACAAGTTCACAAATCACAAACAAGTCGACCTCATTATCATCATCGGGCAAATACATGTCATCTTGCTTGTCTTCCTCCTCGTCATGATCTTGCTTCTCTTCCTCCTCAACAACCATCTCCTCTACCTATTGTAACATTTAACCAAAAAGATCACACAAATAAACATACTCCCTCCGTCCGCTAGAAACTGTACATCTAGCATCCAAAAAATTCCATGAACGAGTGTCCATCTACACTCTCAATACACTTTACCTTTAACTTAATCATTATTAATTGACTCATGCAATAATTTGAGATATAGCTATTGGCTGCATGTCCTGTCTTAATTACTGCATGCAACAAATCTTATTTAATCGCCCTCTCTCAATGGTCACAACCACTAATAAAGTTATGCCATGAAGTTAAGTCCTCATTTCTCTTGATCCACGTGCAAATCTCTAGATGCACACTCTCTTAAGGACGGAGAGAGTAGACCATAAATAATTATACACAAAATCTGCATCCATGAATAAGCATATACCTATTATTCACTATAAGAAGAAGAACAATAGAGTAATGAGAGTAATGCTTCATTTACATCTAAGGAATCATATTAAGACTAACGAGATCAAACGCTATTCTATTCACGTCACATACGGGTAGTAAGAGATAAGGATGATATGCCAGCTGCTACTATTTCTCGATTCCTAGGAGTAAGACAACTAGCTCAAACGCTATTCTATTCAAACACAAAATTATTAACTGAACCTATTTCTCGATTCCTAGTACTAAAAAGTACTACACAATTACAATAGTCCACTGATTTGTATCTGTTACTCGGTTCAGGTGTTCAAAGAGAGCCTGCTTGATCTCTGAACCTGCTTGATCTCTGAACAAAATTACAACAGTCCACTAGGGTAGCAGCAGCAACGGCAGAGGAACAACAACATGCGAGCGATTAGGCCGTGGGCAGGAGGGTGAGATGGATCCGAACCTGTCGGGTCGAGGTGGAGAGCGAGGTGAGGCGCGGCGGCGACTTGGGCGGGTCCTCGGGGTCGGCCGCGTCCATCGACGGGGTGAGCGGCACCGACGTCGAGGAGACCTTCTCCTCCACCATGGCGTACGCCTCCCTCTCTAGAACCTTCCGGCGATCTGGGGAGAGCAGCATGTGGAGGACGGCGCTGGCGGCTGCTCTGTCTCCTGCGCTGGAACGACTCAACGATCGTAACGCTGAAAGTCTGAAACCTAACGAGCCAACGGGCCGGACCGAGCCGAGCCAGGCTCGGCCCGAGGCCAAAACGAGCTGCCAAAGGAAACTCGGTTCGGGCTTTTTTTTCTGCGGGCCGAGCCCAACTCCGGGCGAGCCGCAAATACTCGGGCCGAGCCCAAAAGCTCAGTACATTGTGTCCAGCCAGAGGAGGAGGGAGTAGCTTACTTGTTAATCACAAATTTGTAATCAAATGATGTCTTTAATAAGTACATATATAGCCCATGTTTCGAGCCCATCAAACCAGCATGAAGGATAAGTCTTGTACTCACTCCAGCATCAAAACCAGCATGAAGGATATCAAAGGAGTAGTACAGATACAAGGACGCAGAGATTCCGCAATTTGCGCACCCACCATCCATCTACACCATGCATTCTGCTTTGCGATTCGTGTTGGTTAGAAATATCTTTAACCGTGGCTTAGCATTTAACTTAAGACAAGTGCTTTTTCACACTGATCCCAACTAGTATAATGATATCAAAGGAGTAGTACAGATACAAGGACGCAGAGATTCCGCAATTTGCGCACCCACCATCCATCTACACCATGCATTCTGCTTTGCGATTCGTGTTGGTTAGAAATATCTTTAACCGTGGCTTAGCATTTAACTTAAGACAAGTGCTTTTTCACACTGATCCCAACTAGTATAATGTAAATATATTCGAAATACCCTTGGCCGAAAACTACATATATTTACAATATATTATTGGATAATGCATTAACATATTTTCAGATATTTTTTTATCAACACAAACTCATGAATAAACACATTTGTTGAATATATTGTATTAACAATTTTATGCATAACCAAAAAAATTCTAATTTTTTTTGTATCAACACAAACTCATGAATAAACACATTTGTTGAATATATTGTATTAACAAATTTATGCATAACCAAAAAATTCTGATTTTTTTGTATCAACAAAACTCATGAATAAACACATTTTTTTGGATATACAAATTTATGCATTACCAATATTTTCCTGAAAAAAGATCCTTTTTTTTTTGTATTAACACAAACTCATGAATAAGCACATTTCTGGAAATGATTTCATTTTTAGATTTTATGCATTACCAATATTTTTCTGAAATTATAGAAACAAGATTTATTTTACTGGATTCATACAAGGAAATTTCGGATTTTATGCATTACCAATATTTTTCTGAACTTTTTTGTATTAACATGGATCACTAAGCGACGTATAGTTGATTGAATCAACATCTAGGCACGGATCTCCAACAACTTTTGACGGTGTAGATAGTTGCTGGGTTCGCATATAGTTGCGTAGTTGAATTTTCGACAGATACAGCCCACACAAGCAATGCGCTGAGCTCCTCTCTGCTCTGTGTAGATCATTCTCCGCACGCACTGCGGGCTGCGGCACAGCACACCGCCACAGAAGAAACATAGCTAGCTAGCCAGCCGGCGCCATGGGTGTCTCCGTCGAGGCTGACAACGGCAGCAAGCTGCAGAGCCTGCTGCTGCCGCGGTCGGCGGACAGCGACGCTGGCTTCGACGAGCTGGAGAGGATCCTGGGCGACGAGTCGGTGCCCTGGGCGCGGCGGATGCGGTCGGCGACGGCGGTGGAGTTGCGGACGCTGGTCAGCCTCGCGGCGCCGGCGGTGCTGGTGCACATGATCAAGTACCTCATGTCCATGTCCACGCAGATCTTCTCCGGCCACCTCGGCACGCTCGAGCTCGCCGCCGCGTCGCTCGGCAACAACGGCATCCAGATGTTCGCCTACGGCGTCATGGTACGTACGTCTAGCTCGCCCATTCTGTCGATCGATTCAGATCTGATCCGACACTTACCCAGAAAAGTAGGAATCAACAAATACGAAGTACTGTACATATGTGTCTGGTTGTATAGTCGTATCACTGAGTCAACTCTCCCTTCAGTGCAGTGGGATAATTTATTTAAAAAAAGAATCAATGGAATAACATGTATGCCGCATTTATACATAACCAAAATTAAATACCTCCGCACGGCAACGCTTACACTGAAAATCTGTAGCTTTGACTTTCATTTGATAGTCATGTAGTAAGATAAATGCTAAGTTAGAAGAGAGACATAAAAAAATGTTTGTCTTCTCAGTTAGATATAATCTCAATAATTGACTCACCACATATTTAAAAATATTCGGTAACAGAGATAAGACTAAGAAATAACTGATTGTAGATTTTTTTAATTTATAACTTAATTACGTGACAAGTTCGAACCAATGCAGAGATAACTCATTGCAGAACATGTTATCAACCAATGTACCTACCCTTACACTCTCTTTTAAGGCATTTTCTAGAGATTTCCCATACTTGCACTCAGGGTTGAAAGACCCAAGTCTGGCTTTCCGCGATTGGATATGTCAACACCGGGAACAGTCCCAAGGACTGCAACCATGTGTGGTGACTTCTTAACCAACCCGTTTTGACACCCCCATGTCACTTTGACCTTTTTATATCAAGGACGCGGCGTGTCACGTCAAATTCACCTAGTTTGAATCATGGGTCAGCTTAAACGTAGTACATTGTAATGCAAAACAAGAAAAAATTAATACTCCCTTTTACATAAAGAATCATCCGTAAATACAATGAATGATTATACAACAACAAATCCCTGCATACATATTTATTTGTTCTTATTTGTACGAATTATAAAAATCTTAGACCCATGTACCCTTCATGGTACACGGTATACATATACCTTTACTCTCGACGTAATCAGCTCTATGGCAAAGTGAGGCCATTCGCACCACATTTCTTGAACTCCGGTGGCGGTGGGGGCAGACTGGTCTCAGGCGTGGGCCCGTTTTCGACAATGAACGCTGTGGCCATGCCCATGACGATATGGAACTCGAAGTGGCAGTGCAGGTACCACATCCCAGGGTTGTCGGTGACGAACCGCACGGCGGCCCATCCTGTCCGGGGCACCTGCACCGTGTTCCTCAGTGGTGGGTTGTGGTAGTTGAACTTCTTGGGGTCCGTCTTGGGATTGTAGTTGCCAATCCCCATGGCGAGGACGAAGAAGTCGTAGCCATGGAGGTGCATCGGGTTCGAGTCGCTCTGCAGCAGCGCCGTGCTCTGGAAGATGATCTCCACGGAGGTGTTGTACCGGAACCTCCGGAGCTTGGTCGCCTTGAAAGTCGGCTCAAGCGCCTCCTCCAGCGGGCCCGCCGGGATTAAGGCGCGGTCGGTGTAGTTATACGGGCGTGGCGGGCGGTCGGGGAGGTCTTCCGTGTACAGGCCACTCGTTCGACCCTCGTAGTACCTCTCGAGCAGCGACGCGTTGGTCGGGTGGCGGAAGGAGACATTGTTCATCGTGGCCAACACAATGGTGTCGGGACCCCGCTGGCGCTTGCACGTCGTTTGGTTGCCGCGACAGATGGAGCCAAGGCCGAGTGTGAATAACAGGCGTTCGTCGACGTGCATGGGAACAAGGTGCCGGTCCGGGTGAGCTAGGCCGGTGAGATTGTTGTGGAAGTAGTAGGATGGCATTGTGTTGTGCTGGTCCGGCATGAGTGGGGTCGGCACAGGCAGCCCGTTGTTGCTTTCGTGAGAGCCGGCGTAGCGCACGAGGCCACGGCTTACGAATGCCGGGATCTGCAGGTCGGGCTCTGGCGGCTGGTTCGCGAGCGCCATCATGTGGTAGTGCGCCGGTGGGGCGTCCGCAACCATGAGCATGTCGATGGCCTCACCCGGTGCAAGGGTCACCATGTCCGTCTTGTATGGCGTCAGGTAGTTCCCATCAGCGCCGACCACCGTGAATGTGTGCCCGGCCACTTTGAAGTAGTACTCGGAGAAGAGAGCCGTGTTCACGATCCGCAACAGGTAGGTTTCCCCCCGGACGACATCCAGGACGAAGCTCTCTTCCGGCTTGCCGGAGCAGTTGCTGAGGTCGCCGAGCTTGCCATTGATTGTCGCCGAGAGCGGGTTGTCGTCGAAGTTGCCGTCGTGCATCCTCCTGTCAAGCTCAATGAGGTCGAGCTCCCACCACTCACCGATGATGATGGGTACGTCCTTTGCTGGAGTCGCGAATGGGTACTTCCCGTCCTTGGGCCGGATGACGAAGGCACCGGCGACGGTGGCTCGAAGGCAGGTGACATGGGCATGCCACCACAGCGTGCCGACTTGGCCGGTGACGTTAAAGCGGTACACGCGCTTGCCGCCGGGAGGGATGGGGCACTCGGTCACGAAGCCGGCACCGTCGGACCAGCAGCTTCTAATCTGCCGGACGCCGTGCCAGTGGATGGTGAGGCCGTGAGGGAGACGGTTGACAACGTGGACGACCACCGTGTCGCCATCAGTGACGTTGATCGTCGGGCCTGGGAGCTGCCCGTTCACCACGTAGATCTTGGTTGTGTTGCACAGGTGTGTCTGGTTCATCTCGTGCACCTGATCATCGTAAATTAATAAATATATTAATTAGTCAAAAACATGACAAGATGAATCACTCAGGAAAGTTCTTCATCACCAGAAACAGGAAATTTGTTGCACGTCAGGGTATTTTTATCGGGCAATCAACAATGAGTTATACTCACTCCGTCCAACAAAGGATGTCTTGGACACCCTTGACATCATGGAGGGAGTATATGCCAAGCGTGGAGGTGAAAGACGTGCGGCAACGGCTTGGTCCTTGGCAAACAGGAGATATAACCCTCCACAAATTAAGGCATGCCCTCCTTCCCCGCATATTGCACTCGACATCCTCTCGTCTGTCGTGGTTAGCAGCAATTCTAAAACACATCCATCTTTGTCGAGTATCCTCAAATAGACTTTTCTTCAAACATTTTTCAACTAAATTGACCCAAACATATCGCATAGTTCATAATAATCATGCAGAAAAATATGGTCCAAAGGATTTTTACAATTTTTGTTTAAAATAATTCTTTTACAATTTGGATTGAAAAATGTTTAAATATTTTCTATTATCTTTCTAAATGAATTTCGTTTGATATTTCGAATGTAATTCTAATTTCCAATAAAAATATGTTGCATAGGTATCATAAAACTGTGTTTGAATATTTATTAGGATCAATGTAACACAATTATATGCAATATACACTGAGCAATTGAAACATTCATATCCCTACCATGAATAGATGGGAAGACAATTCCGACCTACTTTGGAAAACAATATGGATTATGTAGAAAAGGCAAGACCTTGGCATGGAGTAATTCTATTTGTTCTAGTGATGAGAGGAATTTAGAAAATGGATCGTCATGTATGAGAAATCATTTTTTTCTAGGCACATGATTAAGAGGATGACCAATAGCTACAACATAGCTCACGATTGTGTGCCCAGTTTTGGAATAGAGGTGTATCTTACCACGCCAAACAATATATAAAATAGTGTGGTCAATGTTTTCTTAATTTTTATTTTCAAAATATCAATGCAGAATATTTCTGAATTAAATAAAAAAATATGGTGCAAAATAACACCTATCATAATTTCACAGAAAGTAGACTATACTGAATGACCAATGCACAAAGATACCATTTTGGAACATTTAAATTAATTTTGGACATTTGCCTAAGATTAATTCGAATATGAAATACAAAATTGTTGTAGTGTGGTCAAATGAATTATCAAAATTCATTTAAAGTAGTAAGTTGAATTTTATGTTATAGGCATACGGGGTTTTACGAGATTAAGATCTTACTATGAATAGATGGTCTGGACATTTTGACCTTATTTTCCAAAACTAATAATAATATCAAATTAAATCAAAAATATGAAAATTACTAAAAGAAAATACATATGCATTATCCTGTAGAGTGACCATGAAGCCTTTGACCCCCATGCCTTCGTCATGCAATTAAAAAAGCTTTCCTCTCTTTAGTTAAGAAGCTCAAGTTGTGAAGACTATCAATAGTAGGAGCTAGTAACAACTAAAAAAACAAATACGGTAATATATATGCCACCTATGCAAAGTTTTAAATAGCCGGTATAGCCCAGCTATAACCTGGTTATAGCCTTTCGATAGACTTCACGCTACGGCCATAGCCTTCATAGGCTAAATTGATAATAGTGGCTAATAGCCGGGGTAAACTGATTTTGCCCAGATTTAGCCCCTTAGCCGCTAAACATCTATCTCAGGATGCAAATAATTTGTACCAAATTTATCCGCTCGGCCATAGTTTGGAGCCAAACTCAACCCTATGATGTTATTGGCATGTAATATGTAGACAAAACTCATGAACTTACTTTTGCTACATATAAATAATTTTGCTGATTATGTAATATTTCGCGAGAACTATGTCCGGAATTGCTACTAATTATTGTTCTAATACCAGTACTCATGGTTATTCGTATCTAACTATGTATATATACGAATATATGATGCCAAATTTTTGAATTTTATCATTATTTAGCAATGCCGTTTTACCGTCATAGCCGCTGTATAGCCCGACTATAACCTTTCATAGCTTCTAAAATTCCCGGGGATAAATGCAATAGCCGGCAATTTTATACTATGCAACCTAGGTAAACGAAATGTATTATGTTAGCACATATAGTGATTTTGAAGGAAGCATGAGTTCACAATTAATCATATAAATGAGACCGTTTATGATACTACCTTTTGTTATTGTGCACTATGAATATGATAATATATACTAGTAACACATATGCATGTTATATTAGTCTAATATAAAATACTCGCTTATAAGTAATTTATAAGCACGTACCCTATCAACGTTCTGCAGCTTGGCATGGGGAGCGCGGTGCAGACGCTGTGTGGGCAGGCGTATGGCGCCCAAAAGTTGGACATGCTTGGGGTCTACATGCAACGCTCCGTCGTCCTGCTCATGGCGACCGGCGTTCCACTCGCGGCCATCTACATGTACTCACGCCCCATCCTCGTCTTCCTCGGCGAGTCGCCTGAGATCTCCCGGGCCGCGTCCGTCTTCGTCTACGGCCTCATCCCGCAGATCTTTGCCTACGCGGCCAACTTCCCCATCCAGAACTACATGCAGGCGCAAAGCATCATGGCGCCGAGCGCCTACATCACCGCCGCAACGCTCGCCGCCCACGTCGCCCTCTCATACCTCGTCGTCTACAATCTAGGGCTGGGGCTCCTGGGCGCCTCGCTCGCGCTCAGCGTCAGCTCGTGGATCGCGGTCATCGGGCAGCTGGTCTACGTTGTCACCAGCCGCCGGTGCCGGCTCACCTGGGACGGGTTCTCCATGCAGGCCTTCTCCGGCTTGCCACAGTTTTTTAAGCTGTCCGTTGCCTCCGGCGTCATGCTCTGCCTCGACGTCTGGTACCTTCAGGTGCTCGTCCTCATCGCCGGCCACCTCAAGGATCCCGAGTTGTCCCTTGCCTCGCTCTCAGTCTGGTACTACATTACACTATATATATAACTTCATCAAGTACAACTACAAATGGAAATTAATTAATGTATCTAACAATGCGCATGATATATGACTAAATATATTTAATGTTGAGCGTTCCAGCATGAGCATTTCGATGTGGGTAATCATGGCCGCATTTGGTTTTAATGCTTCAGCCAGGTAATTAATTTAACAAAGTGCTAAGATTAAATTACAGTACCAATATAAGTACGAACTGAGGATAGTAATGAATTGTTTGTATGCTGCAGCGTGAGGGTGAGCAATGAGCTTGGCGCCGGAAACACAAAGTCTGCGGCGTTCTCCGTGGTGGTAGTGATGATGCTATCATTAGTCCTGTCGGGGATTGTATCAGTGGTCGTCTTGCTCTGCCGTCACTACATCAGCTACATTTACACCGACGGCGAGGACGTGGCGGCGGCCGTGTCCAAGCTCACACCGCTGCTGGCGATCAGCATCGTCCTCAACGGAATCCAGCCAGTACTGTCAGGTAAACTACAGATCAGTTCGTCTATTGTTTTGCATACACTGCGATTGATCCCTGTTGATGTTGAAGTTGTAAGCATGCATGCAGGGGTGGCCGTGGGCTGTGGGTGGCAAGCGTTTGTTGCCTACGTCAATGTAGGATGCTACTACGTTGTCGGCGTCCCCCTCGGCTGCCTCCTAGGATTCTACTTTGACCTCGGAGTAGCGGTAACACCTGCATTTATCATTTGCATCTTCGTCTTTCTTACTACATCTTATTATTCAAACACACAGTATAGAGTACTCCCTCTGTATCATAAGACGTTTTGGATATATAGCTGTTTTAGCTTTTCCAAACATCTCATATATTATATATGGTACAGAGGGAGTAACAGATTGGATGAATGACACAAAATGCAGGGCATATGGGGCGGTATGATTGGAGGTACTGTCATGCAGACCCTGATACTAATGTGGGTTGTCTTCAGGACAAACTGGCAAAATGAGGTACGTATGGGATTCATCTCGGTCCTACTAATTGCCTCAGTCTGTTTCATAATAATATAAAACGTTTATATTAAGGTCTAATGAAGAGAGAGGTAGTACGTCCTACGTGTAGCTATTTAAATGTAAACACTAGTCTCTCTTGATACATAATGATATAACAGGTAAACATCAAAGCTTAGTGGTGAGGATTAGGACATAAGTAAAGTAACATCACCTGCAATACTGCAACGGGTTTCTCTGTAATCTTACACGCAACTTGAGGACCAATACACCATACTAATCAGATTAGTTATGTTGTAGAATGAGGCCACATTAAGCTTTAGGGTTTAGGATTGATAATTCATGGACTCGGAGTTTCAACCCAACATTTGAACACCAATACACCATTCTGATGAGATTACTAATGTTTAATGAATACATATTCTATTCTTTGTCACGTGGCATTGAATATTAACAGTTTTTCATCTAGTAAAACCTGAAGATCTTTTGATCTGATTTGATTTCAGGTGAGCAAAGCAACCAAAAGATTGCACATGTGGGAAGAAAAGACATCTCTACTAGCAGGAAAAGAATGAACAAGGATGGTGCCTATAAGATTCAAAGAAATTCATACGACTTTTGGAGAGTCAGGATCTTTAGAAAATATTCAAATAACAGTTTTTTGATTGGTCCAATTGGGTTCTTTTTCAAAGCATTCCATTACACAATACTCACATGAAAATTTACATAGACTCAACATCTTGTAAAGAACCTTTGTTTTATTCTACTAGTTAAATTAGGCCAGCTGTGGTTATGCAAGCATAATTTTGCATATTCATATTAACAAGAATTCACTATTATGTTTCTATGTTTGGGCACACACTGAAGGAGTTCGCAAAACAAAGCTTATATGAAGTGTTTTAGGTAAAAAAAATGAAGGTGTGTCTGAAGGAGTTAGAGCGATAAGACGGTCGAGGGGCTACATGTGGCCCCCTTTGCCTGTCAGGCTAAATTTGTCACGTCGAGGAGCCTTGTTGTTGTCTCATCGACTGTGTGGTCTACGTATTGATTTTCTTATATCTATTTTCCTACAAACTGACATGTAAAAAACAAAAGGTCAGCTTGACACACGCAAAGTACCTGAAAGTTAAAATAATATGATAAACAAAGTTTCTTGCCTTCTAGAGTAAGATACACAAATAAAGGGGATTTTCTGCCCATTCCCGTCAATCATATAAAAAATTATATAATCATGTAATATAATGAAAATATGATCTTTAAGTATAATAAATTCAAGGTTCATCGATAATTTCTAACGTATAACACATCTCTCCGGTTCACTCACAAGGTACTAGCCCGGGTGGTTCTACCTCGTTGACTCGAGCACCCCACCCCGAGAGCCGTGAGTCGCGTCGACAATCGCCGAACCCGGTTAGTTCATGAAAAACTCTGATGTTAGACATCAAACTTGTTATATTTGACATGCTATGTAAAAATTGAGACTTGTTAGATTTTGCATGCTAATCTCGGAGTTTCTTTTTCATCTTGTAGTGATGATGCTCTTGGTGGTGTGGAGAGTTCCTTCGGAGATGTCGCTTTGTGAACTTGTAGTTCATCCGTGTAGAAACATGTGGATGTTTGTGTATGGTGGTTGTCCTGTTAGGACGTGTGATATGTTGTGTGAATAATGTTTGTGTATGAAACATGTGGATATTCGATTTGTAACATGTTTGTGATCAATTGTGTTATGTTGTGTGAATGTTTTGTGCTATACGATATGATGTATTCAAATGTGCCAATATTTATTTAAAATTTGCCCAGAATTTTATTTGAAATGTGCCCAGATTTACCCAGAAATTAACAAAATATTTTAGCTGTAATATTCTTAGAGAGGTAGCCCGACGGTAATGCCGTCGGCGTAGTACTGATGTGGGATTCCATCCCGTGGCGACCCCGACGGCAATTACCCTCGGCGTAGGGACGTAGTGGTGAGCCCGACGGCATTGCAGTCGGCCTCGTTCTCCAGCGTGAGCCCAGCAGCTGACGCGTGTGTCTAACGGCCGGAGCGCCATCTGTGTGTTTCCAGCGCCGAGGGCATTATGAGCCCGACGGTAGGAAAACACCGTCGGCGTAGTGCGTGAGCCCGACGGCAACGACGTGAGCCCGATGGAACACACGCCGACGGCACTAGCCCGGCGGTTGCCGTCGGGCTCGTTTACGTCGAGGGTGAGCCCGACGGCAAATGCCGTCGGGGTGAGTTGTTACTCCTGTAGTGATAGTAATGACTTGAAGCTTTGGCGTTTTTTACAATTATTGTTTGACTTTATCATTTTTTCTTCTTAAACGGGACCATGGCCTCATCCTTTGCAGAAGAGTGATTCACACATCGGCTTTTATTTCATAGTCTTAGGTCTTAAGAAATATCTGTTAGAACTCAATGATAGCTAGCTCAAAGTTGCAACAAGAATGAGCTAACGAAACTGAGAAAACAAGGCCTACACATCTTGTATTCTCCTAAGATGCAGCAATCCACAATTCCACATCCATGTTTGAAGAAATCCCGGATGACCGCCATTGACCGACTACATCTGAGTGGAAAAGATCTTGCTGGTCTGGCGGTAGAAGTAGTGCCCACATGTGAATCCAATATGTGGCTCGATAAACAATCTGCAGAAAGTGAGATCAACCATAACCAGGCCTTCTAATATACTGTAATCTCTGATGATATCACCAGGAAGCACAAGCATTATTTAAACCTAATGTAAATGGACTCCTTAATATGTGGGTGGAAACTTGCGCTTGGTGAAAATCTGAAAACACTCGCCCAAGGCCTTTGGATCTCGCATGGACAGCTCAGATACAAATACAAGGTGGGATGTTGTCCAGCAACTTGGGTAAGCAACTTGCTCTTTTAATACACTTTACTGTGTCAGGATTATGTGTAATTAAATCTTGTGGCATGGATCTCCGATCTCCCATCTTCAGTCATGGATCTCTGATCTCCCATATATCTTCCGTCATGCATGGATCTCCTATCTCTGCAACGCAGAGTGGTTCCAGTACTTAAAAAAAAGTATTCATTGCCATCGTCTGTTTTTGGAATAAACGAACTCCTAAATATGCCTGACCGGCGACTTGCTCTTATAATAGACTTTACTATGTCAGGCTTGTGTGTAATTAAACCTTCCACCGTCGATCTCCGATCTCTGATCTTTTGTCACCATGTCCGATGCGGTACACAGATTGGGCGACTTAAACCATAATTAAAGAAACTCCTAAATATTCCTCATAGCATGGGCAACTCTAGTTTCAACCAACTCCAAATTCAACTTGCTCTAGCAATAGACTCTACTTAAATGTTAAAGCTAGGAGTGGCAGGCCATGAAACACGCTGCATATATGCAGACAGATCGAAGATCAACCAGAGCAGCCATTGCACATGCAGTGTACTACTATAAGAACAAGAGGCATGTCAGGTATATTTAGGAGAACGTTTAAATTAGTTTTGATGCCAAATCTGAGACGACAAGCCTGTCAAGACGGAGACAAACAAGCGTGCAAGTGGCAATATGAATTTAAATTACATTCAAAGACAAACATTAAGGCTGTAAACGTGCAAGTGGCCAGTCAGGCATATTTGGGAGTTGGTTTAAGTTATGTTTAAACCCTACTTGTGCTGCTTGGCAACATTAAGACCATGTATCGGACATGTGCTTTAAAATACAATACTACAGCAAAGCCGCCACCCAGTGGCTGAGCTACAGTAGAATCTATCTACGGGCTGGGCTACAGTAGGAGTCTTGCCGGGCCGGCCTCGCAAGAAAAACGATCAAATCCTGGACGGGCCACAGCCCCAACGTAGCTCCATGAAACACATCGAACTCTCAAAAAAAACATCGAATTTCGCTCCAATGCTGCGCAACAAAGTCAATACCGTAATTGCCAACTCGGTCCAATTCAACTGGTACTCAGGCAAAGTCTGCTACTCACTCCGTTTTATAATATAAGATATTTTAGTCATTCTCCACATTCATTACGTGTATATAGACATGTTTTACTGTACACATGTACACTCATTTTAGTGTGAATCTAGATAACATGTGTTATAGCTAAAACATCTTATATTGTGAAACCGATGGAGTATATGTCTTGTGCCTCATGAAAGACACTAGGGAAACACCGTATGAGGCACTCGCTAAAAATATTACACTCTGTAAATGGGCACGACGTGTGTCTCAGACAGACATCCGAGTTTGACAGAATGACACATGAATATAAGGTTCACACGCATAAAACATTATGTAAAGTTTATTCGTTGCCTTTTTCCCCGTGAATGAATAATTCAGGGGAAAACTCATGATAGGTGTGCACTTTTAGCACACATATTGGCATGCCAAAGATAGTGCTGAAAAGAGTTTGCAATATGTTTTCTTATTTTCTATGAGTGAAAATGAGATATTTTGATAACAACGTGGTGTAAAATGGCACCTCTACAATGTTCACACAAGATATAACATACTAGAACGACACGCCACACGTTGCAGTGGGTGTCTTTTAAGAAATTTAAACAACCATATGGAATATGCAAGGTTTACTGAATCGTGGTGGTCAAGAGGTGAGACATCGAATGTATGTGTAGTTTCTAATTTAAAGATCGTTTTGGTTTAAGAGTGTATTTGATTGATAAAGATAAGATTGTGTCAACGGGTTGAAGAAACAAATGTTGTGGATGGCTTGCATTAAAACGACATGAACATTGCTGCAAAATATTTCTAGAAACTTTTTAAGTGAATACATATAAAAGAGCCCATATTTTCGAATAATATTTACGTGTGACTAATTCGGGTGTTCTACTTGCGAATGATTTACTCTAAGTCCGAAACTATATAGCGATATGGTGTGAATAGCGTGTGATCTTACATTTAAACGTATAAAATGATGTGAACAATTTGATGGGCTTGCCTGTAGAGATAGAAATTAATTAATTAATGATAGTGAGATGACATGGATAGTTGATTGGCTAAAACAAAAAATGATGTGTATAGCTTGCGTATGGAGATAGTAGAAAAATACTGATTACACTTAGTAAGTTTTTACTTTATAATTAGTATAGATTAGATGGCAAATGCTGATAATTTTCTATCTTTCTAGCTACTTTCCATTCTTAATTAATTTTGGTAAACTTCTCGACGGTATTTTAAATTCGAACTACAAGTGTGTCATAATATGGTACTCAAACTGCAGAAAACTGTTTTAAGTAAATAAATTGGATTCTACGGAATAGTCACGGATTATTCTCCATCATTTGCTATATTTAATGTATGAACGTATTTGTAGGCATTTAGTGAGAACAGGAGAAATAAATCAGACGAGCCGTTACACATAAGCAGTGAACACACATTTTTTTTTAAGCGAAACAGTGAGGGAGAACCCCCACTGCAATTTTCCATTTTCGATTAACACATTCAGTCACTGTACAGCACGAGTTACAATTGTAAGAACTGCACAAAAACGGCTAAAAAACTCTAACATGAGCTATGTTAAGTTAGATAACCAATCAGAATAAATTTGAGTATGATTCTTCTTCATTCTATGAGCAAGGAGATGTAGCTCCTGAAAAAAGATCGCCTTCCAACTTCCAAATCTGGGAACTGAGTTCTCGAAAAATTTGTTGTTTCTCACAATCCAAATGCTCCAGGAAGCTAAAATGATGATCTCCATAGAGAAAGGCACTTTTAACTTGATTTTGACATCTTCAAAAGCTTCATGGACAGCTAAGTTCTTCACTCTGAGGACAGATGAAGTCCCAACATTTTTCAGCAAAAGGACATGTCCAAAAGAGATGCATCAGAGTTTCTTCGTGATTGCACTGGAGAGTGGCGCATAGGTAAGACTGCAACTGAAAGTTTTTCCTGACCAGTAAGTATCTTATGTTTAATCTATCATGTAAGAGTAGCCAAAAGAAGAACTTGTGTTTTGCTTGGCATGAGGATTTCCAGATCCAATTGAAGTGGGGCAGTGCTTGCTGATATCCAACCATTTGTTTGTAAGCCTTTTTAGAAGTGAAATTATTATTCCCCCAGATATAAGTCCATGCATCAGTGTTGCCTTCTATTTCAGTGAACACACATGAAGAATATAAAAAGAGCAAGAGGTATGTCAGGCATATTTAGGAGATCGTTTAAATTAAGCCTAGTTGTGCTGCATCCTGCATACTCCTCACAGCTAGCGTGAAGGCATATATGTTTAGCAGTTGGTTTAAATTAGATAAAAAGCCTGCTTGGGCTGCGTCACAACATTAACCGTATACTCTTGTTTACTCTTTAGCCAGCTCCAACAACCTGACGCTGTTGTCGTCTTGTTTTGCAATCTGCGTATAACTGTCGGTTTTCTCAGCTCACATGCGCGTGGAATCAAGTCAACATGTACATAGGATCTCCAAAAAGAGGATCGTGGAATCTATTATATATAGCACATTAATTAAATTACATGCCACCGTACGTAAGGTTTTTGCAAATAAAGTAGGTGTGTATTTTTAGATAAAGAGCATTTATTAATATCACAAGATACCAATTACACCCAGACTCTGCAACGACGCATTGTCCTAATGACATTACGGATGCACACAGCCGAACTAAGAAAGAAGAAATACAAAAAAAGAAAGTCACGCTCCGGTGATTAGATCCTTCTAGCAACAACACTAACACCACCAAAACAACACCAGAAGTCCAATCACTCCAATAGCGACGCCTTCAAGAAGGAAACAGTGCATAAGCTCCGTCGTCGCCCGATCAATGATCATAGGTTTTCACCCTGAAGTAAGTCTTCACTCGCAAAAGCAACGGTTTTAACAAGACCATTGCCAGACACAACCAATAAAGGTCAGATCTTGGATTTTCACCCTTGCTAGATAAAATCATGAACTTCTCCTGTGATGTCGCCCCCACTAACAGTCGCTGCTTTGAGTCTCCGCTCACCAAGCCGGTTCTCATTGCCACTAGGATTCAAACCACTATCGCTAATTCTCATCTCTTGGCTTTCATGATATTCTCCGCAACTGACTTCACCGTAGAGCGTCAAAGACATATCTCTCGGCGGTAACCGAAAACAGAGCTTCGTAACACTCCCTCTGAAACCAAATGGTCAGAAAAAACATGGGTGTGTCCGACCGAATCTCATCCGATCCAGCAGTCTCCAGGCATGCTGCGCCCAATGGAGTTCGCCGGCGGAGCCTTCCGGAACTCTACACTTCAGCCAACTTAATGAGTACACGCTACGAGCAGATCTTCATCTTTGGGCAAGAGAAACCTAAGACCGCCGCCTTTATTGAAACGCAGACCAGGAACCCCACGCATCCGGTCTTCGTGGTGGGGTATTGCAGGGACGACGACGCTAGTGCGGCCGGGACGAGTAACGAGGGTGTCGACTCCGTGGGGAGGGATCTGGCCGCTGACTGTGCTACACGCAAGAGGGCAGCACCCAGCCACAGACGAAGCGGTGACTGCTCACGACAGGCGGGCCGAGCGAGCAGCCCAGATCGGGCGGCGCTCCCGCCACCTCGCCGTAGCCATGTCCACCGCCTCCCTCCTGGAGCCACCCGCACCGCCTACTGCACTCCAGGCCTGCGGCGTCGCGCCGCCGGCCGCCGGCCGCTTGGGTCGCCCGTCATGGTTGCTGCTGCCCGCGCCCCAGCCACCACGAGGGGAACGAGAGGGTTCCGTCGCCGCCGACACCACGCGGGCTGCGCCCGGCGGTGCTCGCCGGCGGCGGCTGGAGGGTGGGAGGAGGGTAGGTGTGTATGCATTTGATAAATGCTTATGTTATCAAACGCATTTCTATTGGAGATCCTACGCATATATTTCCTGACGTATTAAAGAGGATCGCGGAGTAGATAGTACCAAGTGTATGTCCCTCACATCCTAGCTAAATAAATGTATATGCAGCATTTTTTTAATAATGAAATATGAAGAATGTAACGAATCTCTTATGAAACACAGAGATCTTTGGGTTTTCTCTCGGGAATGCCATTTTCAATAAAGAACATGAAGCATGAAGGTACACGCTGAAGTCGAAACACCCACCAGTTAGCAAAAGAAGCAGGTCGTGCACTCGTGCTTGTTTATGCCAGTGGTGGTCCGAAGACCTATTTCTGATGTTCATTACCTTAGGTTTCTTTGTACTGTTGGTTAAGCAGGTCATCCTTTCAAAACTTAATTACAATTACTACACGGATCCAAAACTGTCTTCTTGATTATATTATAGATATATTTGTGTTGAGCATTTTATGAAGATTACCAACCATTGTATGTAAATTTGACTTATATCATAGAAATAGGATGCATTAATGTGATAGAGATTTTATACCATACTTTGTGTTTGTTTATATTAATGTTGATCACTTGCTATATATATGCCATAATTTGTAGCATGATGGAAATCATGTTTCATATTTTTGGCATTTTGGTTGCTATATACTCCCTCCGTTTCGAATGTTGGGTGTATAGATTTCTGCATGAATATTAAGACATGCATATTTTATACATAGTGGACACATTTTTTCTGAAAAAATAGCGAAAGATGAGTTCTTAATAGGAATAAAATCAATACAATCCCTTAAATCCCTCTTTTGAGACTACGTCTCATTTTTGGATGGGTCAAATTGTTCATAAATAGTAAATACACTGGATTTTTGTTCAAAAAACTATATACCTTTTATTAAGAAATGGAGGGACTATTAGCCCACGAGCGATTACTTATGTTTGCCATGTTCATAACACCAAATCAATTGGCCCACGTGTAGTTTCCATACAGGGACGAAGCTGGAAAAAATTGGCACTGGGGTCATCACTATAATCTCTCAATTTCATTGGGATGGGGTCATTCTTTATAAATTTACACTAGTTAATGAAGATTAGTGAGGGATTTTTTCTTTTTTTTCGATTGGTGTCAGCTGACACCACAAGCCTAAACGCAGCTCGGTCCCTGTTTCAATAGTCGATTCGCACATTTTCTTATGGACTTGCAATGCACCAGTTTCATGCAACGTTCTATATTGAGTTATTGACATGCACATTCATGATGTCACCACTGTCACCCAACGGTTCACCTGAATCTGAGCACTTTCGAGGTCCAAGAGAGTATCTGTCCAAGCCGGAGGACGCAATTCACATCTTCGTCACCCATGCCTTGTAGAATATTTCCTAACACTTGTGAAGCTATATTTCTACGAAGTGAGTAAGTAACATTTTGTAGACTCTAAGTAAACCGATTTACATCTTGAGCAAATGCAAATAACACAAGTTTATGACAAGTTATATATAATGTACTTGAAACAATGATATTACACACATCTTGGTGAATCTCAAAATGGGTATGTACAATCCACCAACCAATTAATAATCATCAACCACACTATAAAGAAGTTTAAAAGAAACAAAATTAAAAATAGGTGTTTGGACCACATAGCGATAACTACAAGCACTGGGCAGTCAAAAGGCGCACCGCTGTCCTCGTTTCTCAATCAGCGAATTCGGGTAAATCATGTTGTATTGTTTTAGTACACAAACATCCAATGAAGAAAACTCTAGAACGGAAGAGACGGGCTGAAACCACACCAGCAAATAGCAAAAGGACCATGTCCAGGTAGATCCGCCAGACAGGTGTGGTTGGACCATCGGATCGGGGATAAGATGAGGAGAACCTTTTTCCGACTTAAGGGTCATCATCGAAGAAGGTACTAAAACTTTCAAATAACAAAAACGTAAAGCCTTGGTCCAACACACCTCCAAGGCCTCGTGCAATGGCCTTCGTAGGCAGGACGGACTAGCAGGATCGTCTCCGAGGGGGACGGGACGAAATCCTAGGTCGGTCGGTTTTTGTTGTCTCTCCTGCCGTAGGCACGCATATGTCAAGGAAATGTTTCAACTTGATAAGCTTAATTAACGAAGAGGCGTACAATTACATTCTCATAAACATGCTAGTTGATACACATCAATGACGCTTTGATAAGTAAACAAGTGGAAGGAAGACCCTGAGAAATTCAACTTATTACTAGAAGGGGCCGGAGACTAGACTTGACTGACGACAGCCTTCAACCCGGCCTGATCAGGTGGACTCAACCACGTGCCGTGCGGCGTAGAGGATTTCCAGCTTCCGAAGGATTGCCGTTGCTCCCTCCTGCACCACCTTCCACGCGTCGGCGACGTGGTGGTCCTCCGTCAGCGTGCTCCCGACGGCGCACCTTAGAATATAGATGCCGCCCACATTGGCGGAGCTCATGTAGGGTCCCGCGGCGGTGCCGTTCACGTCCTCCAGGAGTCCTCTGTTGATGGCGTTGGCCGCCTTCTCGCCGCCCACCTGCTCCGGCGCCCGCAGCCGGAAGCACACCAGCGCGAACTGCCTCTCCGTCACCACCTCGAACCTGGCGTCGGCCCTCACCATGGCCTCGAACGCCTCCGCCATGCGCACGTGGTTGCGGATGTGCTCGCGGAGGCCGTCGGTGCCGTAGCAGCGGAGCACGAGCCAGACCTTGAGCGCCCGGAAGCGGCGGGTGAGGTTGATGGTCCAGTCCATGTAGTCCACCACCTCGTGCCCCTCCGACGCCTTGTCCTTGAGCAGCACCTCCTGCTCCACCCCCAGCGCCGCCGTCAGCAGGCTCGGCTTCTTCACCCACATCCCGCAGCAGTCGTTGTTCACCAGCAGCCATTTGTGGGCGTTCATGCTGAACGAGTCCACCGCTTCCACGCCGTCGATCACGTGCCGAAACTCCGGGCACACCAGTGCCGACCCTGCGTAGGCCGCGTCCACGTGCACCCACGCGCCGTGCGCACCCGCCACGGCGCACAGCCCGCGGAGCGGGTCCACGGCGGTGGTGCCCGTGGTGCCCACCGTGGCGCACAGGAACAGCGGCACCAGCCCGGCATCCACGTCCGCCTGCATGGCGGCCTCCAGCGCCGCCGGAGACAGCGCGAACATGTCCGCGTGCCACGTGGGGATCGCGCGGCAGTGGTCGCGCCTGATCCCGGCGATGCATGCGGCCTTGCGGAACGCGAAGTGGGTCTGGTCCGAGCAGTAGACGACGAGGTCGCCGATCCTCCCCGCGCCGATCTGGGCCAGCTTCTGGTCCCTCGCCGCCACCACGGCGGCCAGGACGGCCTCGCAGGAGGTGCCGACGAACGTGCCGCCGCCGCCTCCGGCGAACAGGAGGCTGCTGGGCAGGTGCAGCGCCTTGCCGAGCCAGTCGACGACCACCATCTCGAGCTCGGTGGCAGCGGGCGAGGCGGCCCACGTGAAGGGCACTGCATTGATGCCGGCGGTGAGCGCCTCCCCGAGGGCGCCCACGGTGCTGCTGGACGCTGGGAAGTGCGCGAAGTGGCGAGGGCTCTGCCATTGCGTCATCCCCGGGAGGATGAGGTCGCGGACGTCCTGCAGAGCCGAGGCGAACGGGTCCGCCGCCTCCGGGCGGGTCGGCGCCTCCGCCGGGAGCAGCTTGCGAAGGAAGCCAGGGGTGACGGTGGGGTGGACGGGGTAGTCGGCCAGGCCGCCATAGTAGTTGGCGACGAGGTCAATGACCTGGTGACCCTGACGACGGAAGTCGTCGGCGTCGAGCATGTTGGTCGGGGACTTCTGCTGGTGCAGCGGCTTCTCCTGCACCACCGTGCCGCCATTCCCGAGGGTGGCGCCGTACAAGGTGTGGGATGGTGGGGCCATGTGGGAAGCTCTAGCTTAGCTACACACAACACCAGTGGTATATGTGTGCAAGCTGAGGCTAATGGGGAGCGAGTGCTGGTGCCAATCCCTAGGGCTGGGGAAGCTCCTTATATAGGGACGCTCGGCATGCCCGGCCTCCACACCGGCCCGTTCCCACTCCCAAGATTAATAAACCAAAACTGCAAGCTGGCTTACTACTGTTAGAGCAGCGATATCAGCCAGTAAACTACCATTAAATTAAGTTGAAAATATCACTGTAGCACTAATATACTTGTGTTGGGTTTAAAGACGACACTTTAGTGGCAGAAACAAATTGTCTACGTCCCTGAACTCGTCTCTAGCGTAGGACTCCAGTATGACTAAAACACTTAGCTTCATTCGGCACGCTCCACTGCTTGGACTTGAGGTAAACACTACGACAATGTTTGCCGCGAGCTCTTTCCTATACCATCTCGAACAGAGTAAAAAATTATGTTTTACTGCCTTTAGCGGGAAAAAACGGCCATTCCAGTAGTAATATTTGTATCACTACATGATAGTGTATACGCCGACGACTCTTTATCGGGGCAGTCGTTGTAGCCCTTTGGATGGGCCCGCCAGCAAACAGACCGTCGGGCAGCCGTCGGCATATAGGGCTACACTGACGGCAAAGTCGTCGGGTCAGCTAAATTTTTTCTATTCTTCAGTTAAAATGAAAAACAATCATACTTTTTATACTTGGTTCAAAAAAACTCATTTTTTGCACTTAATAAATGAAAAATAATATTTATAAACAAAAATGAAAAATCCCTTTGACAAGATTGTTTTCCATACCAAGATACACCTATTTGTGAAATATAAGAACTTTATCACAAACTATGTCGTGAAAATGACCATAACATAGTCATGGATTGACAACCTCTCTTAATACCTCCTCCCTCTCTTTTCTTGTAATTATGTCTCCACTGAATCCGGATTTAGGCGTTTGGGTAATAAAGTGATGTGGGGCTGACGAGGTTATACTAAACGGGTACCTCTTCGTGTGGGCACCTGGTGCACGTAATGACTAAACCACAATTGTTAATAGACTGAAAAAAGCCCAACAAGAGAAGACCAAGTCGAAGACTTCTATCATAGATAGACATAGTTGGTTATACTTTCCATATCTGTAATTCTAGTCGGTTACTGCCCAAGACATGTACCTCTACATAAAGGACGGGAGGGTGGCCGATCAAGGACACGCCCAATCAGAACCACCAAACCCTAGCAAGATCGTCCTTGTACTTGCCGCATATTCATAATCGCAGGAACTAGGGGTGTTACCTCAGTCGAGGGCCCTGAACCTGGGTAAACTCTCGCTTGTCAGCCGACGAATCTATCAACACTACACGTTCTTTATCTCATAACTCTCACCCTAGGCTAACAACCATGGGTATTGATGGGGACACCCCTCGTCAGAGGCCATGGCCCTACAGTTTTAAAGTTTCAAAAAAACATGGTCAATTGCGTTGAAACTTGTATATGTTTATACATGATAGACCTTTTTGTGAAGAGTTAATTTTTTTTCAAAAATCAAGTTATCATTTTTCATGGCAACTAGTACACATAAAAGGAATTAATGCCAAAGGATATCCTTTTAGATTTATTTCACTTTATTTGATATATTTGAAAGACAGTCAAAATAACCAACTATTCATCAAAAGATGTCGAATTTACTAAATGTATCTATATTTCATGTATATAACCACTAGTTGTGTACCATGATATGATTTTTAAAAAACATTTAGACAAAACTATCAACCACTTGTAGTTAAAATTTGGATTACTTTAAAAAAAGTGACATAAACTCATATAACTAGGAGAAATTATGAAAAATCCTGATAGTTGGGATTATCCATCAAATCTGGAATAATTTTTTCAAAATTAAATGGGTTTAATTTTACAAAATATTTTTTATACTTTGTTCACAAAAAAATAATGTTGGCACTTAAAAATGTAACATGATATTTAGAAAAAATAATTTAAAAAATCCATTCGCTAGATTGTTTCCTATACCAAGATACACCAATTTGTGGAATATGAGAACTTTTTCAAAAAATATGCCATGGGAATTGGCATAACAAGATCATTTGGGTTGAAACTTGTGTATGTCTATACATGATAGATCTGTTTGTGAAGAGTTTTCTTGAAAACAATGTAAAAATAAAGTTTATCCTTTTTCATGGCAACTAGTACACAGAAAAAGAACTCCATGCGAGAGAATATCTTCTTTTGAGCTTTATTTCAATTTATTTGATATATTTGAAAAAATGGTCAAAATATCCACCATGACTATTAATTGAAAGACATCGAATTTTTGAAATATATCTATATGTTTATGTGATTTTTTGACAGGAAAACAGTAGGGAAAGCCCCTACTGCATTATATATATATAAATAGTGATGGATGTACAAAATGGATGCAATTGTTTATGTGATATAACCACTAGTTGTGTACCTTAATATATATATATATTTTAAAAAATCAGACTAAACTATCAAACACGTGTAGTTCAAATTTGGATTAATTTCAAAAATCAGCACAACTCATTTAACTAGTTAGAAATCAAGAAAAACTCATAATACTTTGGGATTATCGATCACATCTAGACTTCTCTAGTTCTCTTTGTCAAAATTAGATGGGTTCCATTTTGCACCATATGTTTTGTACTTTGTTCACAAGAAAGTCATTTTTAACACTTAAAAATGAGAATTGATATTGATAAAAATAATTTGAAAAATCTCTTCGACAAGATTGTTTCCTATACCAAGATACACCTATATGTGGAATATGAGAATTTTATCACAATCTATGGCGTGGAAATTGCCATAACATGGCCATGAGATAAATCTATATATGTTCATACATGATAGACCTTTTTGCGAAGAGTTTTCAAAAAATGTCGCAAATAAGGTTTATCATTTTTCATAGAAACTAGTAATACACATATACGGACTCCATGACAGACGATATATTTTTTGAGATTAATTTCACTGTATTTGATATATTTGAAAAAAAATGTCAAGTGGCCACCATGACTATTCATCGATGTCGAAAGTTCTAAATATATCTATATTTCTTCGATATAACCACTAGTTTGTAGCTTAAAATGATTAAAATATTCAGACCAAACTATCAAACACTTGTAATTCAAATTTGGACTACTTTCCAATAATCAGCATCAACTCATTTAACTAGGCCGAATGAGGTAGAGATCAAAAAAATCTTAATACTTTGGGATTATCCATCAAATATGTACTACTCTTTATCAAAATTAGATGGGTTCCATTTTGCACCATATTTTTTGTGCTTTGTTGACAAAAAAGTCATTTGTAGTACTTAAAAACAAAAAAATGGTATTTATATTTAAAAAATGAAAAATACCTTGAGCAAGATTATTTACTATACCTAGATACACCTTTTTGTGGAATATGAGAACTTTATCACAAAACATGCCATGGGAATGTCCATGACATGGTCAATTGGGTTGAAACTTATATATGTTTATACATGCTAGACCTTTTTGTGAAAGGTTTTATTAAATCAAATGTTAAAAATCAAGTTTATCACTTTATTTGAACACATAAAAGGAATCCATGCGAAAGGATATCGTTTTTTGAGCTTTATTTCACTTTATTTGATATATTTGAAAATATTGTCAAAATCACCACCATGACTATTCATCGAAAGATGTTGAATTTTTTAAATATATCTATATTTATGTGATATAACCACTATTTGTGTACCTTAAAATGTTTTTAAAATATTCAGATCAAACTATCAAACACTTGTAGGTCAAATTTGGATTACTTTTGAAAAATCGGCATAAACTCTTTAAACTAGCAAAATTAAATAGGGATCCATAAGAATACCAATAGTTTGGGATTATCCATCAAATTTGGAAAACTCTTTGTCAAATAGATGGGTTCCATTTTGCACCATAATTTTGTAAAATATTAAGTTTATCATTTTCAGGTGAACTAGTACAAATGAAAAGACTCTATGCCAGGTGATATCATTTTTAAGCTTTATTTCAGTTTATTGATATATTTGATAAAATGTCCAAATGGCCACCATGAATATTCATCGAAAGAGATCCAATTTTCATTAAAACAAATTATGTTTATGTGATGCAAAAGATGATATGGATGTCATATTTGAATTCCTCTAATTTTTCTAATTGATTAACACATTTTATTGACAAATTTTGATTCACGGATTTAAAGATATGAGTTATTCCATATTAAATGGCAAATGGCAAAAAATAAAGTAATTTTTTTTATTAATTATTAAAATATATTATTACATAACCATTATTATTTATTCTAATAATTATCTGGATCTCAATAAATAAATAAGTGTAACATCATAAAATATGGATTGGCATTATAGTATATAACTATCTTTAAGTCATAACTTGTAACTTACTCCATCCGTTTTTTAATATAAGAAGTTTAGCCTTTTGCTTCATGCACATGTCTAAACTTGTATCTAGACATGTTTTAGTATTCACATTCACTCATTTTGATGTGTATCTAGACAACATGTGTAATACCTAAAATATCTAATATTAAAAAATTGAGTGAGTAGAAGCTAAGTGGAAGGAACTTAAAAGTTAGGCGTGGTTGGAGTGGAGCAATTTGATGATGGCTTACCGAAAAGGAAGTTTGACTAAGTGTGAGTACTTTGACCTTAGATTAAAGTATAATATGAGACATTAAGAATGTGACTAATTGAGCAATTCTGAAATAATAATAATACTAATAATAAGTGAAAAATGAAATAATTTTTTATTTATCAGGAAATTTAAGGCAAGGGCTTTGCCTACGGCGTAGTTAAATTTTATTTTAAAATTTTGTTTTGGTAAAAGTATTTATTTTCAGAAACACGTAAGTCGTTGGCTCTATTACACCGAGGGTAAAATGGGTCTAAGCCGTCAGGCAGGTAAGCCGATGGGCTACGCCGAGGGCTTCCGTCGGCGTAGACCTTACCCTAGGGGCATTTGATCTGTGCTGACAACCTTTGGTCGTCGGCGTATAGGAACACTGTCGTAGTGTATGTATCTCTAAACGGTGTCCAAACCTTTTAAGGGCAGCCCAAAATATGGCCCTGATATGTTGCAAAATTTGGACCACACACATGGTTGCCGCAAAACAACACTGCAACCTCGTGCACCCATCCGTCACGCTAAAATTCCGCACTGCGTTGCCCTAATTCCATCCACCGCTGCCATAGCGCGACCACATGCTAGTTCTGGCCACCCGCGGCTATGTGTTGTCGACTACGCCTTCCCGCCAGTTACGAGGCCGTCACCTTTACTCATGCTGTCGGAGCTTTTCGACTGATGTGGCCGCGTCGCAAGATCACATCTAGGGGCAAATATAAAACTTACCCTTTCCAAAATCTAGCTCAAAATATTATACACTAAGCCCGTTGTCGATACTGCTAGGACGTTGTGTAGCAATACCGCTATGCACGCCTCCATCGCCGCACGTCCAAAATCAAGATCCACTATCGATACCCCGACAACCGTAGAGTTCATAACCAGTCTTAATGATTTCTATGTTTGCACATTAACATGGCCTTAGGACCCATCATAAGGGATGCATTTGTTCATTTAGTTGGCTACATCTAAATAAGGCAACGTCCTGAAAGTTTAAAACTTGACAAGATATTTACCATGTTGTTTTAGAAATATTAATGTCATGATGTCTATGTAGCCCTTAGGAACGTTTTTCTCACACATAAACATTATATATTAGCTTGTCCTCTTGCTACATGGAGGATTAGAATTTCTCTTATTAAGAGTTTTTACTTATCATATTTTATTTTCAGCATTTTTAATGTATTGCTAACTCTACACCAAAATATGAAACCAAGTTTGGCTAGATGGAAGGCTGATTTTATATCTGATCACCCTGCTGGGTTATAGGGTGAAAAATGTGAATAACCTGTTTTAAAGTATGGCTTAGAACTCTCTAGTTTTTTCGGTTGTAAATATGTAACTGTTTGTGCATAGCATAGCATAGCATAAGTAATAGAGAGAATTCCTTATTTGACCCTTCCTTAATTTTTTTTTCCCTATTTGGCCCTTAGAAACATATTCTTCTGACATCTTAATCTGATTTCTTTCCTAATATGGCCCTCTAGTGTATTTTGAGCGGTAAAAATACTCTTTTGCCCCTGATAGCTGGCTGTCTTAACTAACGTCCATGCGAGGCCAAGGCTAGCTGATTGATTTTCTTCAGTCGATCGATCGGCTCCGTGCATGTATGTACATGCAGTAATCACCAAGATAGCTACCTAGCTGATGATTAGCTGATCGATGTAATGCATACACTTAAGTACTAGCTCAACTCTTGCATATCTTGTCCTCACCAACGTGTCAAACATGACCATAACTTTCTACAAATTAGGTTGAACACCGTACGTCATCGCGTTGGGAGCCGGGAACCACCCAGGGGCGACGTACGTGACAGGCGACGCCAGCCCGAAGTCCGAGCTGTCGCCTGTCGGAGGCGCTCCCGGTGCAGTACAGAGAGCAAGTGCATGGACGATGTACTACGTACTCTAACTTCTCACGTACGAGTGCGATCAAGCTAGCTACTGCTACGCGTGTGGCCGGCCTAAAACGAGTATGTGCTTTAAATCCAACAATTACGCCACTCATCGTGAAACAAGGGCTATTTTTTTATCTTTTGGTGTGAACGTTTTGTAAAAAAACAAATAAGAGTAGCACAGTTGCGCCGGCATTTACCAACAGTTAAAGAAAAATTTCTGGCACATCATTTATCATGGGTAAAAGAGTCTTTTTACTGCTCAAAACACACTAGAGGGCCATATTAGAAAATAAATGAAATTAAGATGTCATATTGGGAAGAACTTTTTTCCTAGGGCCAAATAGGAAAGAAAATTTTAAGTAAGGGTCAAATAAAGAATTCTCTCTAAGTAATAAAAGAGGTAGAGAGTGGCTGTGGGGGCTTCCCACAGCATAAAGTTTGAAAAAGAAAACTTGTTTGCATGTTAACCCCAGTAAGTACTTTTACATTTTATAATTCCACTTGTCAGCCAAGAATAAAACGTAGTCTGATGGAATCTACAGCGGTAGTTGCGGTACCACCAAGTGAATGTCGAAGTGATTTTGACTGTTATCAGTGGTCGGATGGCATCTCATGAATATGCACGTGTGCTAGCTAGCTACGATCCTTCTCATAGCTATCAGTGGTCGGATGGCATCTCATGAATATACCTGGCTATAATCATATAAAACGGTCTAACAGAGTGTAAAATTATTTTTGACGTTGATTTTTCTCATTTACATGGAATATTCTTCAATGCAGAAGACATTTTCGTTGACATTGAGACGTACGTGATGACTACGTCAATCTTAAGAACTGATCTACCGGTTCAGTCTCTCGGAGGTGTTATGGTGTGCGTTTATAGAGATGAGTGTCTATGCATGTATATGAGTGTCCGTGTTTTACTATGTTTCGCAAAAAACTGAATTATTTTCCATATCGGTTTGACATCGGTCCATATCGGTTTGACATCGATTTGCAAAACGTTGAAGGAAATTCTTAGAAAAAGGGTTCCCTTCGTAAAGATCCACGCGCGTGCGCTCGGGTGCTGACAAGTGTCGCAATTTCATTCGTTTCTACTCCCACCTTTTCTCCACGCGGTGACAAGTGGCAGCTCCCTGATGGTGGGCAGAGGGTTGTACATGCATTTTTGAGATTCGTTTTTTAAAAACGAAATATCTTAAGAACCGTTATCCAATTTATTAACCGTTTTCACTTTTAAACTCCTCGCGTCGAGATCTTCAAAACTAGATCCCATATTGATAGGTTTCGACAAACTTTTTTTTGTACTTCGGGTTGTGTATGTTTTGTACATTGTAAGTGTAGTCGTACGTACAAACTGAATTTTGTAGTTGTGCGTACAACTTGCTACGTGTAGTTATTTGTACAAGCCGAATGTATTTCTACGTATAACATGTCATGTGTTGTTGTACAACCCGGTGTATGTTGTTGTACAACCCGGTCTGTGTGTTGCTGTACAACCCGGTTTTTGTTGATTTACAACGCGGTGTCCGTTGCTGTATAACGCGGTCTCCGTTGCTGTACAACCCAGTCGGGTTTGCTGTACGTACAAACTGATTTGTGTTGTTGTACAACCCGGTCTGTGTTATTGTACAGCCCGGTCTGTGTTGCTGTACATCCCGTTCTGCGTTGATGTACTATCATAGTTTGTGTTTGTACAAATTTAATAATAGATCCAGATCTAGATCTGGATTTGAATCTGAATCTGTCCATGCGCGAGACCACCTCAATTTACGTGTCCACGTGGCGACAGCAGCTCACGCGCGGGACCACAAAATAGACCTTCGCGAATGCCACCCTTTCCATAGTCCAAGCCCAACGTTGAATTATCATCCATATCGGGTTGACATGATAAGAAAGGAAATTATATCCATTTCAGCGTCCAACCAAGCCCAACATGGACAAAATACCATGGGGTAAGAGGGCCGGCCTCTCCGCTCAGCAATCCATTGGCCTTGGTCATCCGGCCCAGTTAATACTGTTTGCCAAACCTAACAAGGAGATCACTTCATATTATGTCAGTATAGCTTTTCCGGTATGAAGATTGGAAACTTGCATAGCTTTTCCGGTAGTTAACACCGGAATCAGTACTGACATCTCAAAATATTAGTAGTGGTAAGCGTCATGTTTCATTTCTTTGTTATGGAAGAAATTTATCATTTTTATAAGGCGCACAACATTTATGTCTACTTTTTTCATTGCTGGTGCTAGTAAAAATTAGTGCAATTTTCATTTGGCAAAGCTCACTCCTTGATTGCGGCCGAGATGTCCAGTGCTTAGCCCGTGGTGGCTAGCTTGTTGAACGCATCTTTTACCTCGTGTAACCCGGTGGCACACATTTTATATTTCAATTTGCATGTAAGACCAAACTGACTCTAGCTCGCAATCACCGGCGCTAATTGTGCTACCACCAACATGTAGCTCAATGGAATCTTGTTATATTCCATGAATAAGTGGTTGCATTTTGTTTTTCATGTGAACAAGTGGTTAATGGTTTTTCATGTGAACAAGTGGTTAATGGTTTTTCATGTGAACAAGTCGCTTAGTGAGAACAACTTAGAAACTGCTCCAACTCTCTCCCAACCAACTATGAGGCTAAATTCACCAAGGTAAATAAGATTTTGAGATGTTTCAGAATATTTTTGGCAGTGAGCCAAGTCTCCGTAGAGCAGGCGCCGACGCAGTTACTGTCTTTCGTTCCATATTAGATGACTCTCTTTTGTCAAAAAGTGAATGTATCTAGACTCACAACATATTTAGTTACATCTACTTTTTTATAAAAGAGAGTTATCTAATCTAGTTACATCTACTTTGCGATTCGATCGACGGGAAGAGCGGATGGAGAGAGTTCGTCAGGGCACGCTACCTGCTTAGTAAATTGAGATTCTTGTGATACGGCGGCGGACCACCGATCTGCAATTTTCATCTAGAGGCAAAGCTTACGCCACGACTCCTGTCTGATATCTCACTGCTCTTGTGCTACGTGGTTTGCTTGTCGATCGCATGCTTTTGCACCTTTTGTACTTCCAACCAAATTGAGTCGGATGGAATCTCCAGCGATCGAGAGTTGAAACAGAATCTCCGTGCGATCGTGTCGCATGCACCGCTGATTCGATCGATGGATCGCATCTCATGTGCAAGCTAATGGTTAATTGCACCTACGACTCTGTACTGTACCTACCTCTGTTCAAACTTGCTTTCTCACTCTCTAGCCACATGTTTGGAGTAACCAACAAATTGCACTGGATCTATTACTACACGTCTACACCTACAAAATTTTGCTTGCCCTTGCTCTTCTTGGCTTTCTTTAACAATCGATCCCAGTGTGGAACTAGACAAATCATCCACTACTTCTTTGCAGTATGAGGTAATATGAATTCTCCTAATCAACAGATCATCAGCCAAACACAATCCCTCACGACACGTCAAAGCTTTAGCCGTACCAGGATCAATTATCCCACGAAAAACCGGTGCCGAAGAACGCAGGTAATTACCCTCTGCGGCTCTGCATCTCAGCATATTTCAGGCCCTTTTTACAGTACCCTGGTACTCCATAACCATGCACAGGAGTACCAGAGAGATCTGGCCATCGATGTTTAAGGGTACTTTGGACTTTTATTTTGTTCCCCTGAGTCTCGCGCCGCCGGTCGAGCGTTCCCTGTTGTTCATGCGCCGGCGTCACAGATGCTGCCGAGGTCAGCCATCAAATTAAAGGAGCAAGAAGCATACTTAGATCCAAGAAGCTGGAGCATGAGACGTTAATCAAACGCGGATATGGGAAATTTAAAAGAGAAATTTAAGCACACAACACCAGACAATGTCTCCAGAAATAATTCAAGAACTACCAAATCACCCGTCAGCATGGCCGGGCAAGAAATCAAGAACCACCAGGATTTTCAAGACAGCATGCAGCCTCATTCTTGTTGGATCAGCGGAGATAGAAACTTTGGCATCCCGAAGTGACGAGAGAAGATGACCCCTTCTCGACGATGGACGACGTCCACGAGACCGCGACGACATTGGTGGTTAAGGATCGGGTCTGCCATATCTAGACCGATATCCAGAGACCTAGAGGAGGAGACTTGTCTGGCTGGCTCGCTAAGGAGCAGCGGCACGCGCGTCGTCCCCGTATGTGTCCGGCCAGTTCGCCTGAAACACCAAGGGCGGCGACCTTTTACCCTCGGGATCTGCAGTCATGATCCACTGTTATGGCGATCGTCCGCACTCATCACAGATAAATCTAAGATACGAAAAAGACCAAAAAACCACCCAGGTACTCCGTGTCCTTAAGATAAATCTGTGATGAGTACTCCCTTGAATAAATCTGGAGTACCAGACGATACGAGCCATTGGATTAGTGAAAATGTATGGTTCATGTTAATTTCAGGGTACTGTAAAAGTCCTCTATTTCAGCAGCTGAGCAGAACTCCAGTAAAGCCTCCATAACCATTATTTGTTTTATGGATGAATTCTGTGGAGAAATCCATCGTAAAGCTACAACCGGCCTGCTGTGAGGATGGCAGAATAGACATAAACCTAAACTAGCTTGGCCCAATTCGGATGGCCTATCAAGATTGGTGGTCGTATTGTATGGGCCAAAAAGGCCGGGATATTTTTCTTAGAGGGTCGGAGTGTGTGTGCGCCAATTTCCGACTCATCTCGTGAGCATTCGTGTCCTCTCGCGTGCGCATGCTATATTTACAGTTGCTTGTCAAGCAGCCGGACGGCCAATACTTGTGCTGCCACCTACTCCCAGTCTCATCAGCATGTGCACATCGGATTCCATGAAAAAGTGGCCAATTTATCCGTTGATCCATCCCTCCCTCTGCATGTTCCACTCTATTACCTAGCTTAGACTCTATTGTACTCCATCTGTTTTTTAATATAAGATGAGTTAGAAATTTACCTACATTCATATGTATCATGACTAGTTTTATTGTACACATTTACTCAATCAAGTATGTATCTAAACAATATGTGTAATGTCTAAAACGTCTTGTATTAAAAACATAGGTAGTATAAAGATAAGCATCGTTGTACTAAATAGTAATTTATTACGACAACGCTTGGTTCATCGGGATAGTTTCCGCTCCGTATATATTAACTACACAGCAGGGTAGATGTTCCGTACTTTTAGCTTAACATTGAAAGGTTTGTAATAACGACTGGCTTCGAAACGACAAAGCAAGCAAGCCATACATGATGTATTTTTTTAGGGGGACATGATGTAATTGTTGTGCAGATGGAGCGGACAAACATGAGAACTGAACACAACCCAACAAAAATTTGAACATCCGCGACCAAGAGGGCTCCTCCATACAACAGCCCATGGGTCTGTGCCTAGATAGGACCCAATTCAAGTCCACCAGGTCAGCTAGTTCTTATGCCTGAGAAGTCTATATGGCACCCGTTACTGGCACAGCCAACCGAAGCTATCCGTTAATGGTCAGTATTTTCATGGCCCATTTTAACATGAGTTTTTTACTATTTTATTTTTCTACAAATAAATAAAGGAATTTTTTGAAATGGAAAACAAAAATAGAAAAGAAAATGAAAACCAAAAATAAAATACAGAAAATGAAAATAAGGCAATTTCAAACCCTTCATGGATACTTAAAAAGATCTAAGAGAGCCAATTAGAGCACACAAAACCAGTTGTATTTATTCTTTCAATAATGGATTTTATACATATATAAGCTATTGTATATCATTTAACAGCAACTGTGGAAAAGTAGATGTATATAGAGCCTAAGGGGCCTTGCGTGATTGATGATATGACACCCGCGTCGCCCACCTCTGGCGACATGGGGGGAACCCTAGCCGCCGCCGTTGCGTGTGGGCGCCTCCGCCCCTCTCCCGCTTCGCCTCCACCGGAGGGGGCGTCGGCAAAGCCGTGTGCGCCCGGGGATGGTGGCGGTGGGGCGTTTTTCTCTCGCTTCCGGGTCGTGGAGGCTGTCGTGGCTGCTGGCGGTCCGGGCGGCGTGCAGGAGGCAGGCTCTCTGCCGGCACGGGGCACTCCTGGGGGAGACGGAGGTGTCATGGAGGGAGCGGGACGGGGGCGGCTGCGTGCAGCGCAGTTTCGTCCGGGCCCGATCTGGGCTGCTGCGGGCCCGCCCTGGGTCGCGCAGCTGGGGTCTTCGGCTTGCGCCCCTGGCTGGTGGCTTCCGGTGGTGGCGTCGTGCGCGCTGGTGCGGCGTCGCGGAGGTGCAGAGGGAGGAGGTGGGGCGTGTGTGTGCGTCTCCGTGTAGTTATGCAGATGTGAAGATGGTGCTCCGGCGGTTCGTGAAGGCCGGTGGGTTTCGTTCGGTCGGCGAAGACGGATCCTTTGCAGCGCAATTCTCGGTGATCTTTGTGCCTTGTGGACAAATTTCTACAAGCCCTTGAGGTTGTGGAGAAGCTCCGGCGAAAGCTTTGCCCAATTTTGATTGGTACTAGCAGCGGCGGCACCTCTGGGCGTCGTTTTCCTTTTCGAAGGTGCTGTGATGTAGCTTCTCCTCTCCTTTCGACAGGTTTGGACCCTCCGGGTGAAAGCCCAGCTCTAGTCGGAGTGGACAACTGCGGCAGTTAATGTCGTGACCTTCTTGGAGGCGTTGCTTTGGAGGGTGAGTTCTTTTGTGTTGCAGGGTGTGTTCATCTTCTGGGTTCGTGGATGTCGGGGCAGCAGCCTCGAGATGGTGGATGTGGGTCGAGGCGGCAGCCTCAAACGGCGGTGCGGTGGCAGCTCCATGAGGCAGGGTTGCGGCTTGGCACAGCTTTGGGTGGTGACCTTGAGCTGCTGGGGCGGCAGGGTTATCGGCTCGGTCGACGCATCCCAGCGGGGATGGTTGGACATTATGTCAGGGCGGCGGCCCCGGGCATGGTGTGGCGGACGTGGTCTGCGGGCAGTGGTCCTGTGTAGCTCGGGCTACAGGCTTCTGGGTCGTGCGGCGTTGCAGCTCGGGTACGAGCGGTGTTATGTCGGGGTGGCGGCCCCGGAGGTGGTGCTTGTTGTGTATGCAGGACATACTGGAGCGGTGGATGTCGGGGCGGCGGCCCTGAGAGCTTCGCGGCTACTGTGGAGGCGAGGTTGGTGTTGGCGGCTCTACTCCGACAGGGTCGATGGGTTTGTTTTGCTTGTTTGTTGCTGCGAAGTCGAAACTGCGGTGTACGATGATGGGCAACAGGCAGTGAGCGGATTCGAGGGTTGGTCTCCTCATCTGCGTCGGAGTGTCCGTACCTGCTCCTTCCATAGCAGTTGCGTCCTCTTCTATTCGGCAAGAGTGGTCGGTTGGCCGGTCTTTGTGGAGTGGTCATGTGTCGAGAGGTTGACTCTGTTGTCCTCGAGGTTGTGTGGGCTTTGCCCCGTGGGGTTGTGTTGTTCTATGGTTTTTGCCCGGTTTCTTCCATAATAAATCGGACACCTTCTTCTTAATAAAAGGATAAGGCAAAGCTTTTGCCTTAAGTTCTAAAAATGATATGACACGATTGATTCATGGAGATATGATGCTAAAGAGACAATCGAATATTAATTCTGCGCCACATTGTGTGTTGCGCAACATGAACAATTTAGAGACTAGAGATAATCTCTTCTCTGAATGCACCTTTGCCGCCAGATCCTGGAAGCATTTGAAAAATGTATGGACAAGAGGTACGACAATTTCGTAGACTTTTGCTGTAGTAAAAAAAGGTTTCTTGGAAACATGCTATATGGAGGTGTCCGTAAATAAAAGTAACGTCGGCCAGGAAGTTTTGGAGAGAGCATAATGGGCTTATATTCAAAAACCATGAGCATAATCATTTGAATATTTGAATATGTCTGTAATGTACAGCGACCTGGAAACTAGTACAATTCCCCGTACTTAGGGGCGAGACCACCTCAATTCAAAGGTAGTCAATTGAATACCCAAACAATTGACCAAATACTAGGTTTATATCGTTTAGAATATGCATAAATAACTGAAAGAACTAAGGAAATGACAGATATTTGAGCCACAACTACAAGCCCAACAAGCTGGTCACGGGCGCGCAGGTCGCTGAATCGGTCAGTAACACACGCCTACAATAGCAAATATTTGTGTCTTTTCGCCCTAGAATTCCTCTTATTAAAGATGGAGCAGTACTTGCTGCCTTCCTGAGAAAATTATACAAAACCACCATAATTATGGCTAGATTTTCGTAAAATCACCGTGATTTTCAAAAATTGCGCGCAACCACCGATCCAGCGCTAATGACTTTCGGATAGCCACCACTCGTGAGCTAACCGTGCACGACGCCCAAATAAACATGATTCTGACAAGGGGGCCCAGTTCCAGAGCACACGCGGCAACGTTTGACACTGCATCGTGAACGCCCGATTAATTCTGGACTTTTATGCAAATTTCCAAAAAAATAAATATCCCAAAAAATAAAAAATAAACAGGCAACTCCCCAGACCCTCCCGACCACGTCGCCGTCGCCAGGAAGCTCGCCCGCGGCTGCTCGCCGCCCGCCCGGCCGCGCCCCGCCGCTCGCCGCCCGCCCGCCGCTCCCCGCTGCGCCCCGGCCATCCCGCGCCGTCCCTGACGCGCCCCAGCCGCCCCGCGCCGTACCCTGGCCGCCCCTGCCCCGGCTGGCCCGCGTCCCGGCCGCCCCGCGGACGCGCCCCAACCGCGCCGCACCCTGGCCGCCCCGCGCCGTCCAGGCCGTGCCCCGGCCGCCCTGCGCCGCCCCTGACGCGCCCCAGCCGCCCTGGCGCGTCCCAACCGCGTCGCGCCCCGCGCCGCACCCTGGCCGCCCTGCCCCGGCCGCCCCGCACCATCCCTGCCGCGCCCCGCGCCGCACCCTGGCGAGCGGACGCCGGTGAGGGACGCGGAGGGCCCTGGCGTTGGAGGGCAAGACCACAACGGTCTCGTCGGTTACGCCCACGGCGAGCAGCAGCAGCGTCCAAGGAGGAGCCGAGCCGACGGGATGGACGCGCCTCTGCACACGCATAATTTATTTTTTGGAAATTTGCATAAAAGACCAGAATTAATCGGGCATTCACGACGCAGTGTCAAACGTGCCACGTGTGCTCTGAAATTGTGCCCCTCTTGTCAGAATCATGTTTGTCTGGGCGTTGTGCACGGTTAGCTCACGAGTGGTGGCTATCCAAAAGTCATTAGCGCTGGATCAGTGGTTGCGTGTAGTTTTTAGAAATCACGATGATTTTACGAAAACCTAGCCGCAATTATGGTGGTTTTTTGTAATTTTCTCGCCTTCCGTAGAAAAAACAAGTTCTGTTTGATTGTCTCCTACTCCAAATTTCTTGACCCTCTCTGAACTGAACCACGATAAGACGTCCAACTAGCCTAGACTAAATGAGACGGGAGACGTCAACGGACGTCGAAATTATCTCGGCGATGACGCAACAGCTGGCAAGCCGCCGTCCTCGAGCGTCTCCTGTTCTGCCATTGTGCATGGGCTGCCTCTCTTCGAGTCTCCTCATCCAGTCGTCCTAAGCTAATGATGAAGACGTCATCACTATTATTTTCAAGTCCTGAAGCATGACATTCTTTCTCATTTATTAGTTTATGTCTCTATATATTCCAGATGTTGTTTCGCTGATATGTTGAACAATTGGTACTTATTTAAGTTGAACAATTTCAAATTATCATCTATTTCTATGACTCGAAGATGTTATGGTCAAATTGTGCCATCTATTATATACATTATATAGTTTTCCCTATATGATTCTATATAAATTAGAAATGAAAAAAGGCTTTAGACTATCAAAAAGATTTGCACTGCACCCTTTTAAATTTTGTATACACACTCTTAACATTCTGGACCCACCACTGCCCGTAGTACTCTCACCGTGTGTTTAATGTCAGCATCCATGCAGTTGCTTGCGTGTGGTTTGTATGTGCGCATCTCGCCAACGCTGAGATCAGATCGGAAGAAATCGACTAAGTTTTGTTGCGCCATTTGACGCAGGAAATTATATGGCGGGTAAACTATCCAGTTACAGTTAGCATGCCACGTCGGATAAAAATAGTTCTATTGGTCATTTTTTTCTTAGAGTTATGTGGCTAAAGTACTCACCTAATTTAAGTTCAGTGAGCAGCGTTTATCTCTTGGATTTATTTAGGACTAGTGGAATGAATTTGATTCGAACATCATTCTTAGCTGCAGTTTATGTAACAACCCTAAGTTGGCCCAACTCGAACTGGCAATTGGCCTTTCTAGGTGTCTGTGGGCCAAAAAGGCAAAGGCTTAGACCTCCACTGCATCTGGATCCTATCACGCTGGTTCGGAAGCCATGAAATTTTGCTGCACGATTGCAATTTTCACTTAATTAAGAGGCAAAGCTTAGTTTAGTTTCGCTCCAAGGAGCTGTAATGTCGTGGCAAAGCCTACACCTGTACTGCGGCAAGAGCTCGTGTATCGCGTGAACATTTTATATTTCCATTTGCCTGCCAATTAAGCAAACAACGCCTGAGTCTGCGCAATCGCCGGCGATAGTTGTGCTGCATGAACAATTGGCCGGTTAATTTGTCCAACCAGCTCCTCTGTACGATCTAGATAAATCTACCTCCGATCAATTGTACAGATCGGCATCATACTAAATATAATATTAAGTCTCCCATTCTTGTCCTATTTCAGAAAAACAATGCAAATCACCCGCAAATACGAAAAATAAACAATAAATTGCTTTTTGTAGGGAACACTGAATTGATCTATAGCTTTTTAGAAGAATTTGCTCTGCAGATGGAACATGTGCTCCCTACCACTCGGGCGACTCATGGTCTCGTGCCATTCCACCTCCAGAATGTTGCGCGCCACTGTTGTCTTCCAAGTTTTTCCATCCTGATTTTTGACATGCATCGGTTGAATGGACAGTAAGTTTTCGAAATCCCGCCTCTTGTGATCCTCTGCGGGAGAATGCCGATCGGGTTTTTAGAGAGCGCACTCGGGCGACTACTAGTTTTGAGTTCTTCCACAACAATGACTTCTCCCCCGACATCGCCAACCTCTTCATCGATGACCTGAGCAACATGGAGAACTCCAGCGGTGCTGCTGCCGCTGTACTGTACGTGTTCTCTATCTTCCTATATGATGTTCAGTTAGAGTTCCTACTTGTAGTTTTGCTCTATATTCAATATGTTTATCTATTGTTTTAGTAGATCAGATGATTAGATTAATTTATATTATTCTAGTCATGATTTCCTTACTGTTTTTGTGAATTAAAACATATGCTGAATTATCTAATTATTCAATAGTTTATATGTACGAGGAACAACATCACAACAACCAACTGAACACAATTTTAGATGTGAAACAATATTTCACTAGTCATATATAGAACAAATCACGAGTATTAAAGGAACAGAAAATTAGATAAATCGGAACAAACGTCAGGAACAACACCACACCTACAAACGGGATACGATTTTAGCCCGGGTGCAACAAAATGTACTAGTCATGGAACAAATAACGAGTATGGAACAAATCATGAATATAAATGGAAGAATATTTTAGCCAAATGGAACAAAGTTAATACATACCAGGACCTACATAAGAACTACTAATTGAACGAGATGACCAAAGTGGAACAAAAATTTACCAGACATAAAAAAGATTTAGGCAAACAGAACAAAGTTTATACATATGAGGAATAACATCACAACTACTAACTTAACACAATTTTAGAAGTGGAACAATATTTTACAGTCATTGAACAAAATCATGAGTATAAAAAGAACACACAAAAATAGATCAACAAGCATAAAATTTTATACACATCAAGAACAACATCACGACTACTAACGTGATATGATTTTAGCCCGGGAGGAATAAAATACTAGTCATGGAACAAATCATGAATATAAATAGAACAAAAAAATAGCAAAGAGGAACAAAGTTTTGTCATATGATGAACAACATAACAACTACAAACTGAACGATATGACCGAGTGGAACAAAATTTTGCCACATATGGAACAAATCATAAGAGTATAAAGGAATAAATATAATGATCAAGCGGAACAATATTTTACACAGGAGGAAAAAACACAACTACAAAATAAAACAATTGTGGACTTAGTGGAAGAAAAAATGATCAGTCATGGAACAAATTACAAGTAAAAAAAGGAGAAATATATACTACACATGAGAAACAAAATCAAAACTACTGAGTGGAACAAAATTTACCGGTCGTGTAAAAATATATATCCATCTGAAACGTCATAAAGGAACAGAAAAGAACTATCTGAACTAAATGTAGGAAGGTAAAAAAATGAAGAAACGAAAATCATGTAAAAACATGGTCTTAAATATATAAACCTGAAAGGGAAATAAGAAAGAAAAATCCGTAAAAGAGAAGCATGAAATGAAAAGGGAAAAACTAAAATAAAAAAACCAAAAAAAGGAAAACAAAACAAAACCGAAATGTACGCTACTAGGTGAAGGAACTGCTTTACGCTTTACGAACGTAGGAAAAAAGAAATGGATCATATGCGGCTAGACGAAGGAACTGCTCTTCGAAAGGAAGCCAAAAGGAAGAAAGAACACGCTAAATGGGCCGAGCCCATGAACATAAATCCTTAAGCGAAACGTAAGACTCACATCGGTCGGGCGATACCGAGTGAATCCCCGTCCTAGTACCTCGTTGATGCCCCCACACGTTCAGACAACTCACATCAAGCTTCCCTAAAAGAAAGCTATAGGTTTCGAGCTAAGCTTCTTCTTCTTCTTCCAATTTTTACTTTCTTGGAGCTTGCTAGCTACTCCCACCCTTCTAAAAAAGGTACTATTGGTCCTCAAATCCCCAGCTCTTTGATCGTTTTAAGGAAACAATCCTCAAATCGTGCGGGTGATGATGGTTCCAAAATCGTGGGAGTGCGGCTACATACGATGCTATGTCAACTAGTAGTATACAGAGCGAGAACTTGCATGTGGCAAGATGGTTAGGAGGGTACTTATACGCCCAACCCATCAGAGTTCAAATCCCAAGTTTGACGCCGATGTTTCCCATCTAGCCGGAATATTTTTTAGAGGGAGGCAACGCTCCCGTTGACAGCGAGTTGCTTGTGGTGACTTCATCAATCTCAAGACATGATCCGCCGGGTCGGTCTGTCCGAGGTGCTCATAGGGGTAGATTGTGTGTAATGTTCATAGGTGTGAGTGTATGCGCGTGTATATGAGCGCTGGCGAAATTTGTGGTGGTGGAGTGGGACATGATAGATTTCAAGCATATGATGTAAACATTGGTAACTAATTAAGATTGCATTTAGGCATTTCTCTATTAATCAAAAAAATGTACTCGTGCCAGGTTACAACAACTATTATATATGTTTTGCAATGTCTCCGTATTCACCCCAGATATCGATGTTGTGAAACAGTACTGATAGATAGGTAGCAAAACATTAAAGTTTATTTCATTGAGTTACAGGACAACAGATTACATGAGATGATAAAAAGAGAAATTTCTTTCAGCCGAGTTGATGGAGAAAAGGACACTCAGCACTAGCTACAATGCCCGGCCATGGTTAAAACATAACAATGCATAATAGTAATTTGAAATTGAAATAAACTGACAACAATATTTCTCTTAGAAATGCTGCTGCTCAACTGAGCCGATGAGGGCAACTAACACTTTGGCATGATGCTAGGGCGAGGCCTCATTTTCTGGTTCTTTCCCTTGCCTTCCTTGACGATAAACACGGAACTCATTCCAAACACCGTGTGGCGATCGAAGTGGCAGTGCATGAACCAAACACCTGTCGTCGTCCAAACATGAAACGAAAATTAGGAATTGTTCACATCAAAAGAAACAAAAACTAAATGAAGATCAGCATGCAGCAGCAGCAGCAGCAGCTGGTGCTTAATTAATTACGAGTATATACATACCAGGATTGGTTGCGTGGAAGCGCATGGCGGCCCAGCCAGCCTTGGGCACGGTGACGGTGTTCTGGTACGGCGGGTCGACCAAGTTGTACTTGGCAGGGTCAGTGGTCTCGTTGAAGTTTCCCTCACCTCTCCCGACGACGTAGAAGGCGAAGCCGTGCAGGTGCATGGGGTGGTTCTCGGCGCCGAGGATGGCCGTGTCCTGGAACACCACCTCCACGACCTCGCCGTACTGCACCACCGTCACCTTGCTGCCTTTCCTGGTGGACCAATACCTCACCGACTCTTTATCGTCGGTGAAGTTGAAGATGAAGGGCGGCTTGTTGGGGAAGTCTTTCTCGAACACGCCCTGTTGCTTGCCAAAGAATTCTTCGTAGTAGTAGGCGTCGAGGATGTCGGTGCGAGGGTCCTCGAAGCTCACGTTGTTGAGGCTCGCCGCTAGGCGGGTGCCGCCTGGCCCGTCGCACTTGGCACTGGTGCAGGGGACCGTGTTGACGGCGATGGTGATGAGCATCTTGCGGTCGGCGTGCTGAGGCACCTCCACCGGGTGCTCCTTGCTCGCCAGAGACCGGAGTTGGGCCGAGTAGCCAGTCGCGACGGCGGTAGCATTGCTGGGCGGAAGGTTGGCGTCGACCGGCGTCCTCCGGCGTATGAGGCGAGGCGCGTCCGTGTACTCCACAATGGCCCTGGCGATGGTGTTGTCGAAGCCGAGGCCTTGGTTGGACGCGTACGTCCGCGAGGACATGTAGTAGCGGGCGTTTGACAAGGGACGACGGTTGGCGTAGAGCAGCGCGTCCATGGTCTGTCCCGGCGAGATCATCATGAACTTGACGCTGAAAGGCTTGAGGTAGCGTCCATCGGTGCCGACGACGGTGAGATCGTGGCCGGCCACGCCGAAGAACATGTCGTTGTCGAGTCCAGCGTTGATGATTCGGAGCAGGTACGTCTTGCCGGACTGCACGGGCAGCGTGAAGATGTCCTCCTGCTTGCATATGCCGAAGGTGTTTCCATGGTGGCCGTTGATTGTGTGTGCGTTCGAATTGTTAATCTCGCCGCCAGTCCGTAGGTGTTCCTCTAAAATCTCGTTCAAATCGGCGGTCCACCATTCACCTGCAGCAGCACGCGTGTATATGACAATTTTGATTTGAACTGATCGGTGTAAAATGTGGTTTAATTTGCATCGTAGCTAGTAAGTGTATGTATACCGAGGATAATGGGTATCTCCTGGTGCGGCTGTTTGAAGGGGTATTTTTTGCCGCGGTTGGGCTTGACGACGAGGGCGCCGTGGATGCCGGCGCGGTCCAAGTCGCTGTGCGCGTGCCACCACAGGGTGCCCTCCTCCTCCGACAAAATCACCTCGTAAGTGAAGTTGGTGCCCGGCATGATGGGACACTGTGTGATGAACTCCGGCCCGTCGTACCACGGGTTCCGGGGCTGGTCCACGCCGTGCCTGAGAATTCGCCGCAGCTGTTAATAAGCAGTGTACTTACGTACATATATATATATGCATGTCATATATGTGGATCATCAAATCAAATTACCAGTGGATGGTGATGTTCTTTGGTCCTTGGTTGTGCACGTTGACGATAACCGTTTCGCCCTTGCGCGCCGTGATGGTCGGCCCGGGCCAAGTGCCATTGACGGTGAGCAGGGTCTTCTGCTTGCAGAGCTTGGTGTAGCTAGTCTCCTTCACCTGCAAGAATATATATACAACACATGAACGATCGATCGGATCGATGGATGTCGTCGTTCGGATAGTACATGATCACATGCATATGATATATATAGGCTACACCTACACATGAATGAAACATGAAAAGTAGCGAGGTCGCTAGACTTACGATGAAATCGTAGTAGTTCTTCCCGGCGCCCTCGACCAGGCCAGCTGCTCCTGCAAGCGCGAGCAATGCAGCGAGTAACCAAAGCGTCGCCGGCATCTTAGCCACCATTGCCTTGTCAAGCTGGTGGTGGTTAATTTAGCTAGCTGGCCGGCTAGCTTGGTAGAAACACTTGCTGATGGAATTGAAGCATATGTGCGAGCTACTTATAGCAGTTGAGGATGGAGCTAGCTTCACCGAGATCGAATGCGCGCGCATGCTTCACATGATCTCACTTAGCTGGCTTCCGCGCTTGGTGGCAACGCACGACGCCCATTTCGACCAAGTACGTATAGTTTAATTATTATTATGATTCGATTCGATAGCTTCGCCCCGACTCGTGGAACACGACGTAATTAAGTTTAACTAGCTCGCGGCTATAGAGAGGTTGAGGTTTGAAAACTTACAAACATATCAAATAGTACAATGCAGCTCGATCACTTACGTATATATATATATTTTTTAACAAGACAAAATATGCAACTCAATTATGCATGTTTCTAGCTAGCTAGTTCCAGCTGAGACATTTTGCTGCTGCAATTTTCATAGCCCAAAAATGTCACGTCGTGCAAGCGGACCGCATTAACGGCCAACTAACGATCGCTTGATTGTTATCTGTTCGTCAACTCTGACAGCTAAAATGCGATCCCGATTTTATGCCAAGTAGGCTACGATGATCGAGGGCACAACACAACCATCTTCTAGTCGACTCTGAGGCCAACTTGCGGACGGCGACATCAGATGCACTACAGGAAGTTAGCTCAGGGCTGAGCTAGCGGCCGGCCCATGGAGCTAGCGAGAGGTCGCTCTCTATTCATGGTTTAAAATACTACTACTCTCACATCGGTTCACAGTTAGCTGGAAGATTGGAGTCCTCCACATCTCGAGGCCACGCACGACGGATAGCTATTTTATGCCAAGTAGGCTACGGTGATTATTATTCGACACCGCGCGCGCAGACACACCTATGGAATGGGTAAGTTCAATGGGGAGCCTACTTTCTTAACGGGCCTAGTGACCCGCTTGTATTTGTATAAGACAAGGGAGAATCGCCCAAAGCTAGCTTCACTTCGGGGGTGTTTGTTTGAGCTTTTGGCTTTGTCTTTTGGAAGCCAAAAAGCACCTAAATAGGTGCTTTTTGGCTTTTAAATTTTGGAAGCCATAAGATTTGGATCTTGAATTTTGGCATCCAAAAGTTAAAAGCCAAAAAGCACCTAGATAGGTGCTTTTTGGCTTCCAAAAGCCCAAACAAACACCCCCTTCATCAGCCGTGATATCGGCTTCTTCTTCCATGCATCAATATAGGTGAGCCATCAACTAATCGTTGCTATCTATGACCTATGCAAAAATAAACAAGCAATCAATCCACCAATCACCAGCACAAAACATAAATTTGCGCAACAAGAGCCAAGTAAACAAAAAATACCGCCATTTTTCATATATTCCGGCAGCCCCCGAGCATTAAGTCAGGATTAATATATTTAACTCCACTTAAATGTGTTTTATCTACCTTAGTGGTATATGAAGGGACTTGAAGAAGGAATTTCATGCATCATCCCCTGATATTCTGTATTGACTTTGCATAAGGTGGAAACAAACTCGGAGTGGGTTGTATTTTCTTTGACAATTGTGTATGTCTTTCCGAAGAGTACGGAGAAGATGAATGTCGAGTTGTTTGCATTTTGTAACCGCGCCTTATAAAGACAACAAATAGCTCCGGCTTGTGTTGGTGGAGAAGCAGTGAGCGAGGCCAAGAGCGTTTGACATGCGATGGTCGAACTCTAAATGCTGGTAGAATCTTTGCGTACATGTGATGGCTCCCAAATGCAGAAGATCAATTGTAGTACCTTTCAATGAGAAAAGGTTGTCGAACCCACGAGAAGCTGAAGGTATTGGTTAGCAAGAGTGATAAATAAAACAATAAAAGATGCAAGTATTTTTAGGTTTTTTCTATAATTGCAAGAAAGTAAAATGTTGAAATAAAATGTAACAAGTGAAAGCTCCCAAAGAGAGAAATCCCAATTCTCCTTTTAACAAGAGGACAAGCTTGTGTGACGTGTGTCTTATATGTGGAAGCGTTCCGGGTGATGGCATGGATTTTACTAGGCATAGATTTCTGAAGGGGATCGTGGGCAGAAAACAATAATTTTCCTAGCAACGATATCCTTAAACTAGCCAAGATCTATTCTATGCAGATATAGTAGTACGAACGGAGATCGGAATACATACCCTTGTAGACCGAAAGCGGGGATTACGTTCCCGCACAAACGTTGTCGATGAAGACCGACGAAGCCGACCTCAAGGTCGTGTAGAGGAAGCAGGCCTCCGAGTACCGCTAGCGCAGCACCTCGCAGGGAGTCGCACACGTACGGTGGAGACGACGCCTCCGAAGCTCCAGTCCAGGACGAGCAGCGGAAGACTTGGACCGGAACACCAGCAGCACGGCAGCGGGCTATGGTGGAGGAGATCCCCGACTCCTCTTGCTCGGCGCGGCTCCAACTTGGGAACCACGAGATCGAGAGAGAAATCAGGAATTAATTGGTGAATTAAAAGGCTGGGGGTGCCCCTTCTTATATAGGCTCCCAAGGGGAGCCAACCTTGCTAGCCAGGCCATGTGGGACTATTCCCACATGGCTGGTTCGGCCAAGGGGTGCGCCGGCCACCCTGGTGGGCCCCTTGTGGCCCACCTAGGCCGGCCCCAGGCTCCCACCGAATTCCCCAAGGGGGTTTCCCCCCCTCTTGGGCCTTCTTTCGTCCGGAAGGCCCATTTAGGGAAATCTGCCTTAATAAATTCGAAAATAAATATATAAAATCATATTTGCATATTAATAACACTAATTAATATCAAACATAATATATAAAATATTTCCTAGCTCCGAAAACTCTTTCGGCGCTGCCCGATCTCCATCGGACCTCTCTCGGGACTGTCCCGGTGATCTCCTTCCTTTCCGGTTGTCTTGTCGAAACCCCTTAAGTGTGTTACCCTAGCGGTTCGATATAATATCAGGTATGACCAAGACTCCTCAATGGTCAATGACTAACTCGTAGGCCTGGACCCCCTGAATTAATCCCTGAGATATAACGAATGACTTTCATCTATCAAACCTGAACGTGTAGTCTTAGACCCTTTGCCATGGCGATACTTAGCATGTCCGAGAGTCGCTCCATATATATCTCCATACCTAATCCCGACCTCGTTACCGACGATGCCATCTTCTACTCGTTCATGATCTCATGTCTCCGTGACCTAGTCACATGCTTGCAAGCTCATTAGACATGATCTCACCGAGAGGGCCCGAGAGTATCTATCCTGCTACGCGGACTGGAAAATCCCGCTCTTGACCCCTCGTCTCAATACTCCTTTCCAATACCCAAAAGTATCACCGTTATTGTCATACTAAATAAGATACGACGTTTGGTGCAATCAAAGTATCTTCCGGGAATATCGATAAGAGTTGATCTCACGGTCAAAGGTGTAATGACTATGTTCTCCAAAACTGGGTATGTCCATCACATCACTCTCCAGCGATATGACTCTCATTGCCGACCGGCGCCATGCCCCATGACCGGGAAACCTCGATCATCAATCGCGCAACGAAACTAGTCTTAGTAGAGGCTATTAGGGACCTGGTTGTTTACGTATCACACCCGCATTAATGTTTCCGCTTAATACGGTTCTAGCATGACACAAAAACATATTATGAACAAACGAGATATGATAAAGAATACACTTTTTTAATTGCCTCTAGGGCATATCTCCTTCAGTCTCCCACTTGCACTAGAGTACAATTTAATCTAGATTACAACTTGGTAAAAGCCTAACACCCATAGCTAACTGGTGTTGTTCATGCTTATCAAGCGGTAGAGGCTTCGTCAGCGGATCTGCCACATTCAGATCCGTATGCACTTTGCAAATCTTCACATCGCCTTCCTGTACGTATTGACGTATCACGTGGAAGCGTCGGAGAATGTGTTTGGCGGTGGAGTGAGTCCTTGGCTCCTTGGCGTTCGCAATGGCACCCGTATTGTCGCAGAAGAGGACCACGGGGTCTTGCACGCTCGGGAACACTTCAAGTTCGATGACGAACTTCCTCAGCCACACAGCTTCATTCGCGGCCTCGCAGGCAGCAATGTACTCCGACTCCATTGTAGATTGTGCGACTATGGGTTGCTTCCCACTTCTCCAGCACACGGCGCCTCTATTCACCTTGAACACGTAACCTGTCTGTGACTTACAGTCATCGGTGTCTGAGCAGAAACTTGCATCTACGTAACCCGTTACGCCAAGTTCCTCATCGCAGCCACCATACACAAGGAACATTTCCTTTGTCTTATTGATATACTTAAGAATGTTCTTAACAGCTATCCAATGCGGCATTCCAGGATTACTCTGGAACCGGCTGGTCAAACTTAGAGCTAATGCCACATCTGGTCTAGTACTCAACATTGCATACATGATTGATCCTATGGTTGAAGCATAAGGATGTTTCGTCATTTCGGCCTTACCCAGTTCCGTCACCGGACACTGCGCCTTACGCAATACCTTATTCTTGATAACCGGCAGAGAACCCTTCTTTGCCTTCTCCATATGAAAACGCTTCAATATTTTATCAAGATAAGTACTCTGACTTAGTGCTAATAGGCGCCTTGATCTATCACGGTAGATCTTTATGCCTAAAACATACGCAGCTTCTCCTAAGTCCTTCATGGAAAACTTACTGTTTAAATATTCCTTCACGCTATTCAGAAGTTCCACATCATTCCCTATTAGCAATATGTCGTCAACATACAGTGCTAAGAACACAACCGAGCTCCCACTCATTTTCTTGTAAATACAGGTCTCTTCCACATTCTGGATAAATCCAAAACCTTTGATTACCTCATCAAATCGAAGATTCCAGCTCCGAGATGCCTGCTTCAATCCATAGATGGATCGCTGAAGCTTGCACACCTTGTTAGCACTTCCTGGATCGACAAAACCTTCCGGCTGTACCATGTACAACTCTTCCTCAATGTTTCCATTCAGGAAGGCCGTTTTGACGTCCATCTGCCAGATTTCATAATCATAGTAGGCAGCTACCGCTAACAAAATCCGAATAGACTTAAGCATCGCTACCGGTGAAAAAGTTTCATCGTAGTCAATTCCATGAACTTGTCGGAAACCCTTTGCGACAAGCCGAGCTTTATAGACGGTCACATTACCATCAGCATCAGTCTTCTTCTTAAAGATCCACTTATTCTCGACGGCCTTGCGCCCTTCGGGAATATCCACCAAGGTCCACACTTGGTTATCATACATGGATCCTATTTCGGATTTCATGGCTTCAAGCCATTTCTCGGACTCTAGACTCTCCATCGCCTCCGTGTAGTTCGTAGGTTCGTCTTGCTCGACTAGCATTACGGTGCAAACCATGTTGTCATACCATTCTGGTGGGATCCGAGATCTACCAGACCTACGAGGTAGAACATCTTCCTCGACAGTTTCTCCCACTCCTTCCACGGAGGACGTTTCCGGAATTGCTTCCGTTGCGCCACTCGGAATCTCGAGTTCAGGATCAACGATTTCATCGAGGTCTACCTTCCTCCCACTTACTCCTTTCGCGAGAAATTCCTTCTCTAGAAAGGCACCGGTCTTCGCGACAAAAGTTTTGCCCTCAGCTTGGTTGTAGAAGGTGTACCCAACGGTTTCCCGTGGATATCCTACAAAGACGACTTTCTCCGACTTCGGTTCGAGTTTGTCGGGCTGTAGTTTCTTAACGTACGCCTGACAACCCCAAACCTTCAGAAACGATAACTTAGGCTTGTGGCCTTACCATAATTCATACGGCGTCGTTTCAACGGATTTGGACGGAGCCCTATTTAAAATGAATGCGGTTGTTTCTAACGCATAACCCCAGAAGGACACTGGTAGATCGGTAAGAGACATCATAGATCGGACACTATCCAGTAGAGTACGATTACGTCGCTCAGACACACCGTTACGCTGCGGCGTTCCGGCGGGCGTAAGTTGGGGCACTATGCCACAACTCTTCAGATGTGTGCCAAACTCAAAACTCAAGTACTCTCCACCGCGATCGGATCGGAGATGCTTGATTTTCCTATTAAGCTGATTCTCAACTTCACTCTGGAATTCTTTGAACTTTTCAAACGTTTCAGACTTGTGTTTCATCAAATAGATATAACCGTATCTACTCAAGTCATCAGTGAAGGTGACGAAGTAACGATAACCATTGCGTGTCGAAACGCTCATTGGTCCACATACGTCTGTATGTATGATCCCCAACAAATCCGACGCCCGTTCAACGAAACCTTTGAACGGTGTCCTGGTCATTTTGCCCATGAGGCATGGTTCACATGTATCGAGGGATCCGAAATCCAACGAGTCCAAGAGTCCATCGGAGTGGAGTCGCTTCATGCGCTTTATACCAATATGACCAAGACGGCAATGCCACAAAAACATGGCGGTATCGTCACTACACTTAATTCGTTTGGCCTCTATGTTATGGATGTGAGTACTACGATCGAGATTCAACAAGAATAAACCGTTATTCTCGGGGGCATCAACATAAAAGATATCATTCATATAAATAGCACAATTGGTTGACACTGATTTAAATGAATAACCGTCTTGTAACAGGCAAGACCCACTTATAATGTTTACACTCAAGGATGGCACAAAATAACATTTATTTAAAACCAAAACTAATCCCGATGGTAGATGCAGAGGGAGCGTGCCGATAACCACCACGTCGACTCTCGATCCGTTGCCGACGCGCATTGTCACCTCATCCTTCGCCAGCCGCCTTCTATTTCGTAAGTCCTCCTGAGAGTTACATATATGAGCAACAGAACCAGTATCAAATACCCACGTGTTGCTCCGGGCGGATGTAAGGTACACATCTATAATATGTATATCAAATATACCTTTCTCTTTGTCGACCGTCTTGCCAGACTTCCTATCCTCCAGATACTTGGGGCAGTTGCGCTTCCAGTGACCCTTCCCCTTGCAGTAGAAACACTCCACGCTAGCTCTGGGACCAGACTTGTTAGTCCTGGACTTGGCAGCCGACTTGGCCTCCCTCCGGGACTTCCAGCTCTGCTTTCCCTTGCCACCGGACTTCTTGAAATCAACGGTCTTGTTGACCATCAACAGCGTGTGTTCCTTCTTAATCTCTACCTCAGCAGTCTTGAGCATCACGAACACTTCACCCAGGGACTTAGCCATGCCCTGCATGTTGTAGTTCATGACGAAGCCTTTGTAGCTCGGTGGCAACGATTGCAACTGCCTGTCAATCGCCAGCTCATCGGGAATCTTGCACTCCAGAGCATTCAGGCGTTGAACGTAGCCAGACATCTTGACTACATGCTCGCTCACACTGCTATGCTCTTCCATCTTGGCTGAGAAGAAAAGCTCAGAAGCCTCATATCTCTCAGCCTTAGCCTGCGGCGCAAAGACAGCCTTAAGATCCGAGATGATCTCGAAGGCGCTCATCTTCTCAAAACGCTTCTGCAGGTCGGCTTCCATGGCGTAGAGCATGCCACTCTAGACAAAGGCAGAATCCTCCGATCGGGTCTGGAAGACCTTCTTCTCATCCTCAGAGGCTTCATCTGCAGGAGGGTCACCTATGGCGGCCTCAATGACGTAGGCCACCCTATGGGGAGTGAGGAGGATCCTCAAGTTGCGGAACCAGGCCATGAAGTTTGACCCATTGGTCTTAAGCTTTTCTTTCTCAAGGAACAGACCTAGGTTAAACGAGGGGCGAGACATCTACAATGGAATTTGCAACAACATAAGACTTTGTTCATAATAATTTTGAGTTATAGTATTTTAGAAAATAACTGACATAACTCCCACTCAAACGAAATCCCTCCTGGTCGTTTAAGCGATTACACGACCCCCATCCATTGCACCACCCCTCATCATCAAAGCCGGCGGCACAACTTCAAGAGTAGACAAAATCGTCCGCCACACCAATTTTGTGACTCGTGCTCGGCCTTTCGGCCTTCCTGTTCCGAGGCCATACCTCTGAGTATGCTAGGCTCGCCACCAAAGACCTCCACGCTGACGCTTGTGCAACATGGCTTACACCCACCGTATGCGAACGAAGATATGTCTGACACCCGATCATCACGGCCTGCCTCATAACGTAGAACTTTATTGGTGGTGCGCGTTGGAGGGAGAACACTAGTGGTATTTTGAAGGGATCATCTTATTCAACTACCGCCGTGTAACACACAATCACACACAAAATAAGATGCACACAAAACATCAAATGTAATGCAATGTGATATAGTCCATCGCGCCATTGTCTTCTTGGCGCCCGCAGTTTATAAACAATTTAATAAACCTACCTTGACCATATCACATAGCCCCTGCAAAATAAAGTTAGACGCTTCTACTTTATCTTTTGCATATTTTACGTGGCTTGGGGCTTTCGTAAATAGAACCGCTTCATACCTACGAATCTTATGACCACAACAACGATCCAATAATTGCATGTTTAAGCATCCCTTTCGGGCCCTCCATTGAAAATGCGAAGACCAACTAAAGAGAGAGAAACTGTCACCCGCCAGCCACAGATATGGTACAAGCCGTATGTCAGTAGTGGGACTAGTCTCGCGTAAGCGTACGCGTAAAGTCGGTCCGGGCCGCTTCATCAACTCAATGCCGCAGGAATTTGCAAGTGCACGCTAGAGGGTAGCAAATAACAGGAACGGTGCCCCCGTGCAGAGCACGGGTTCTAACAGCGTACAGCTATATCTTACGATAGATCGGCTCTGATACCACTGAAGGGGATCGTGGGCAGAAAACAATAATTTTCCTAGCAACGATATCCTTAAACTAGCCAAGATCTATTCTATGCAGATATAGTAGTACGAACGGAGATCGGAATACATACCCTTGTAGACCGAAAGCGGGGATTACGTTCCCGCACAAACGTTGTCGATGAAGACCGACGAAGCCGACCTCAAGGTCGTGTAGTGGAAGCAGGCCTCCGAGTACCGCTAGCGCAGCACCTCGCAGGGAGTCGCACACGTACGGTGGAGACGACGCCTCCGAAGCTCCAGTCCAGGACGAGCAGCGGAAGACTTGGACCGGAACACCAGCAGCGCGGCAGCGGGCTATGGTGGAGGACATCTCCGACTCCTCTTGCTCGGCGCGGCTCCAACTTGGGAACCACGAGATCGAGAGAGAAATCAGGAATTAATTGGTGAATTAAAAGGCTGGGGGTGCCCCTTCTTATATAGGCTCCCAAGGGGAGCCAACCTTGCCAGCCAGGCCATGTGGGACTATTCCCACATGGCTGGTTCGGCCAAGGGGTGCGCCGGCCACCCTGGTGGGCCCCTTGTGGCCCACCTAGGCCGGCCCCAGGCTCCCACCGAATTCCCCAAGGGGGTTTCCCCCCCCCCTCTTGGGCCTTCTTTCGTCCGGAAGGCCCATTTAGAGAAATCTGCCTTAATAAATTCGAAAATAAATATATAAAATCATATTTGCATATTAATAACACTAATTAATATCAAACATAATATATAAAATATTTCCTAGCTCCGAAAACTCTTTCGGCGCTGCCCGATCTCCATCGGACCTCTCTCGGGACTGTCCCGGTGATCTCCTTCCTTTCCGGTTGTCTTGTCGAAACCCCTTAAGTGTGTTACCCTAGCGGTTCGATATAATATCAGGTATGACCAAGACTCCTCAATGGTCAATGACTAACTCGTAGGCCTGGACCCCCTGAATTAATCCCTGAGATATAACGAATGACTTTCATCTATCAAACCTGAACGTGTAGTCTTAGACCCTTTGCCATGGCGATACTTAGCATGTCCGAGAGTCGCTCCATAGATATCTCCATACCTAATCCCGACCTCGTTACCGACGATGCCATCTTCTACTCGTTCATGATCTCATGTCTCCGTGACCTAGTCACATGCTTGCAAGCTCATTAGACATGATCTCACCGAGAGGGCCCGAGAGTATCTATCCTGCTACGCGGACTGGCAAATCCCGCTCTTGACCCCTCGTCTCAATACTCCTTTCCAATACCCAAAAGTATCACCGTTATTGTCATACTAAATAAGATACGACGTTTGGTGCAATCAAAGTATCTTCCGGGAATATCGATAAGAGTTGATCTCACGGTCAAAGGTGTAATGACTATGTTCTCCAAAACTGGGTATGTCCATCACATCACTCTCCAGCGATATGACTCTCATTGCCGACCGGCGCCATGCCCCATGACCGGGAAACCTCGATCATCAATCGCGCAACGAAACTAGTCTTAGTAGAGGCTACTAGGGACCTGGTTGTTTACGTATCACACCCGCATTAATGTTTCCGCTTAATACGGTTCTAGCATGACACAAAAACATATTATGAACAAACGAGATATGATAAAGAATACACTTTATTAATTGCCTCTAGGGCATATCTCCTTCAATTTCTAAACTAGCACGTTGCATATTTTGTCAACTTTTAATATTCTTTGGACGGAGCCTTAAATAAGTGCAGACAAATAAATAAACTAAACCCCTTATGATGTATCTCATGGCCAAGTTAATGAGCAACGCAAGAATTATTAAGACATAAAAGTCACACCATAGCTATAAACTCTAGGGTCCCTGCTATATGAATTCCCCTAATGTTACTTTATGTATTGGACTAAGATTTCATGTCCTCTGAAGTCCTACCCACTCCATTACACACTATGGTGTTACCCTATGAGACCATATAGGTTATGTGATTTGTAGTTGATGCATGACTCCCAAGTGCAGAAGATCAATTGTAGTACCTTTCAAATAGAAAAGGTTGTCGAACCCACGAGGAGCTGAAGGTATTGGTTAGTAAGAATGATAGATAAAACGATGAAAGATGCAAGTGTTTTGGGGGTTTTTGGTTGTATGGTTGCAAACAAAGTACAAGTGCAGAAAGTAAATAGTAACAGAAAGCCCTCAATGAGAGAAAAGCCCAATACTCTATGTGACAAGAGGACAAGCTCAAGTGATGTGTGTCTTATATTTGGAAAGCGTTCCCGAGGGCGGCATGGATGTAACTAGGCATATAGATTTATTAAACAACACATTGAATATCTTGTCAAATTTTAATCTTGTTTAGGACGGGGCCACAATTTTATCATTGTTTTTGCATGTTTAAGATGATTTATGGGATTTTTATACAAAGTCTCTATTTTTATTATTTAATTTATGGTAGGCAGAAAACCTCCTTTTCCTTGTTTATTTTTTAGGACCTACAGGAACCCAAATGAAAAAATTGCACAACTGGTTTTTCACCAAGAGAACGGCCTTGGGTAAAAGATCGAATAAGGAAGAGCCACAAGGGCATAATCATGTTAGGAAGCATATATAGTGCTAAGCAGATGAACGAACGAGAGAGATACGATAAGCTACTGCCACAAAGCAATAGTCCAGAGGTGGACAACCCCCCCCCCCCCCCCTTAATCATGGTGATGATGGTGGAGCCGTTGGAATTTTTCCCTCCAATTTGGCAGCTTATGTCTCCATTTTGGGTTTCTGTGTTTCTGCGACGCTCCTCTCAAGGATCACGAAAAGGCTTCTTATATAGACCTTTTAGGTCACGAGTGATTTTTAGGGCAAAAGATCGACGGATGGATGTGCCCGAGGGGGAAACGAGTATGGTTCATGCGGCCTCCCCTCATGTATGCACCTAGCATGCCCTAGCATGCCCGAGGGGAGAAAGAGGATCCAAAGCCCACAAGCCTCTTTCTTCCAAAAATAAATTGTCAAAAATTTCCAAATCCTTTTGACATCGTTTAAGTCCCTGAAAGTCAAAAATACACAACATGGTTTTCCTGGTCTACAGGGTTAAAACAAAATATGGGGGGACAATGTGGATTAGCCCAAAATCATCATAAATCATAAACATAACCCTACAATTGTTGCAAATGTGTGAGAGTATCAAGTAATAAAGTGCAAAATTCATGTATGCATTTTATATGCATCTCGAGGAAAAATGGAACGTCCAAGCAATCTTTGAAGACAAAAACAATTTCCCTATTCCATAGATGGCGCCAACTATAGGAGACATAAGTGACCAAATGGTAAGGGGGCGTTCAGATTTTATTTGTGACGGTCTCTTGGTGAAAGCTAGGTATTGGTTCGGGATGCCCCGTCACAACCTTGGCACTTCACTTGATCTTGTGGAGGACTTACACGAGTGTAAGAAGCTAGACGACGACTTAAAAATGAGTGTTGATTGCCAAAGGGGGTCCTTAGAGGATCCAACGTGATTCAGTGAACCTCCAATGAAACGCGTCGAGGCCCGGCGATGGTCTGCGAGGTCATACTGACTCAAGAGAGTTCACGGCTAACTCTACCAAGGTTCTAGCAAAATCATGCAAATTTGTGGGGACTCTAGCAAGGTTACAACAAACTATGGCCAGGTGCTGGCGGCTCTAGAGGGGTTTTAGTGAGGATCGATGGTGACTAGAGTGGGAAGGGAGTAGACAAGAGTCGACATACCGACGAAGGACCGCTACCACTAACATAGGTCCATCCAATGTACAACCATCTTCCGTCGATAATCTGGCGATGCTTCGGCAAGAGAGGATACAAAATTTGTTCGTCAAACACCGCAAAGGGGAGATGTGGTTTCCCGCGCGGGAGTGCTCCTTCCTGAATGCGTGGATGGCGCTAGAAAACTTCATGATTGTTGAAATTCGAACTGTAGAGTGTAGTAGCACTGGAAGCTTTCTCCACGGGGTAACTTGAGGGTTTAAATATTGAACTCTCGGAGAGCTGTGTGTAGAATAATGTCTTCTTATGCTTCTTCAAACAACATACAAAATACAAGAATTAATCATGAAATTATTTCCTAATTATCCAACAGAACTATGAGTCAAAACATCGTGTCCAAATAAATTTGGTTTTCCATATCGTGAAATCGAGAAAACACACTAATTAACGAGTTTTAAACCTTATTTCTTTTCCATGCTGAACAAATGAAAGATTTCTCAATAAGATCACTTGTAGGTTGACGGGCTATAGCTAGTAATAGGGTTTGTAGTAGGCTAAAGTTCGCAGCCGGCCATTCAAATGTCACATCATGTAAGTTGGCTGCCAGAATCGAGAGAGAATATATATCAACTGGACGCCTGCATGCATCACATTATAGCATGCATGCTTGCACAAGCAAGCGATGATTAATTAGCTATTCCTAGTGATTATGCTCCGTTCGTCGATGCAACGCTGACACAGCTAACTAAACTGTGCCCTCTTGCGATGCTGATCTGACGGCAAGTAGACTGTGGTGATCGAGAACATCATACACTAATCCATCTTGGTGTCAACTCTACAAGATTCGCAGCGAGTTTATATATACAGAGATCAGATCCTAGTACTGTTTCCGAGGGAGCGTATAGACTCGCTGTGTGGTCGATCCAACTTCCACCTGACATGCTTCCTTTAAAATACAAGTACGAGCATCAAACTAATTGGGATCTCGGTTCACAGTTAGCTGGAAGATAATAAGTGATATATATATATATTTTGCCAGCGCGCGCACGCAGTGAGTGGGTAAGTAAATTACAGGAGTCGATGTCGTTGGAAGTCGTATATTTCGAGATAATGCATGCACACAAAGCGTAAAGATTACTGTTTCTTTTTTCTGCTTTGCTGGGCTAATGAAAGGATTCTGATTTGGAACCCTTGTATTTTTTGATGATTTGTTAATAATGAATTAACGTGGTTTGTAACTACATACAATGACGTTACGGTAACATTTGCTTCTGAAATCTTATCTACAGTAGTGCTTTGGAAGCCAATCAACAGTTCATGGTGTGCCAGCTCAAGCTCATATGCTAACAGCATCATGGATATAGAATGTCAAGTGGATTGCATTATAACACGAAAACAGCCAGTCCGAGAGATGATTAACTATTCTTCCAACTACTAGAATGCACGCGCCCTCGTGATCGAAATATGATTCGTCAGTCAACTCCGCCGACAGCTAAAATAGACTACGCTGATCAAGGACAGTGATAGTTCGCCAACTTGCGAACGGCTAATATGTACACACATGTGATCCTGATCTGATTACAGCTAGATGAATTACATGTGCAGCCGTAGGCAGAGAGATCAGATGCTATTGTTACTTTGGAGACTATACATTTGGGCTACTAATTTATCCCAGCAACCTAAAAATAATTCTAGTTTCTTCTCACAGGGATTCAGCTATTGATCCCCTTGCTACTGTGACATGTATGAACAAAATCTAACGGAACTCCTGTTATTTTCTTTGTTGATTCTCTCCACTCACGGTTACTTGGGTAGTCTATACCAATGTTGACATATGGTCATACTGTACAGCAAGGTATGAGCCGGCCAAGTTCGGCCCAATATCATAATATTTTGGACGAGGCATCCTTCAGCAAAAGCCCACTGGGTTCTTACGAAAAGCCAACTAAGGCTCCAATCAGTCTGATTTTTTTTAAGTACAAACCTGCGTATAATCTAAGGATACAGACACAAAGTACATACGCAAACTCAAACTCGTACAGAACGTACTCAACTCAAAGCACTACAGCAGCGAAGAACTGCTGAACCACCAGAGCTCCTCGTCGCCGACGACCGCCGGAGAAGAAGAGACCAAACCACCTCCCGCCTGGAAGAGGGAAAACCTCCAACGTTGAAGATGACCGCATGATCCACTCGCCGCAAGCTACAAGATCTTGCCGATGAACACGCACGGCCAAGCCACCATGGCCGGCCATGAATTCTATAGATGCCCCAAGTGGAATAGGACACGAATTGCTTGATGTTTATACAAATAACACCATAGAGTTCTCCGAAGTGATAAATAGGTCGATGCTGGCATGGTTTTCGTAAGAAAACGCCATGCACTACGCAAGAACTATAAGCAGGCGCCCAAATGGCAGTAATTTTTCAAAGTTTGGGCACACCCAAATCAAAAGCTTGGCTAGGGCATGCCGCTCGCAGTTGTGATCGATCGTACGTGGTTCGTCCCCTGTGGTCGGTCGCGAGCAAGAATCGATGGATTCCTCTTGTCTGGCTTCCTTAATGTGGTATGCATATTGGTATGTACTCTGGAGTGAACGGGCCTAGTTATGCAGCACTAACAACACTAACAGACTAACTACGTGCAGCTACCAAGCCACTAGCTATGACCTCTTCTTCGTCCTAGCATCACTCTAGGAGCCATGGATCCAACCAGCTCATGCACATGCTCCGATGCTCGCATAATCAGCCATTCAGCCCAGGTTATGCACGCCAGCATCTCGCCATGATGCTCTCCGCCTAACACGGTCCTGCGCCTGAATTTGTATCTCCTCGAAGCAGGCTTGTCCTCCGATTTATAAATAAAGCAACTGTCTAAAGTTTACAAATCACCAACACACAAACCTGAGGTGCGAGAGAATAAAGGTTTTGCTGGGCCCACAGCACAACAAAGCCCGAAGGTAAAATTACAAGTCCTAATACAAAATCTACAAAGCAGAGCTCAACGGCCAGCCGGTGAAGAAAGAAGGCGTGCCGCCTTCAGGAGATCGTTAAGAATGCCGTCCAGCCGTTGCATGTCCCGCTGTCTAGCCAATGTGTGCCACTCCTGCAGGAAAACCAAGAATTTGAAAACTGAGTCAGCGGCCCGTCGTGGTAAGACATGCTCGATGACCATCTTGTTATGGATCGTCCAAATGGTTCAGGTCATAGCCGCGAACACCAACCAAAAGAGGGACCTCCTCCTTCCGGTATGGTTCGACTGCACTTACAGGAACTCTGCTAACTCAAGGGCCTGCCACTCAGGCCCAAGGCCTCAGCAAGGAAGCTCCACAGGAACCGCGCTGCATGACAAAAGAACATGATATGGGACCCTACTCGGGGACCACACAAAGGGGACATGTGCCATCATCAGGTCCCACACGCTGAATTTGTATCTTGAAATCATGTGAGTGTTTATTGGATCTGGTATCCAGAGAGCATCTCTAGAAGATCCCCAAATCGTAAACCCTGGATGCTGGCCACATCGTAAGGTTTTTGTAGCTGAAAACAAGAGAATATGTTGTTATGCGATTCACGATTGCGGTGTCTGGTCTGCACGACCTGTTTTCAGCCCGCAAACCAGAAAGACAACACAATTTAATTATTTATGTAAAATATGAAGAGAAATCATCCGACAAATTCAAGATATAAATCTTCCAAAGTGAATGTCAAAGTACTCAATTATACAAAACATGATAATGAATCACACGATCAAGGCATCGAGCATCGCCGAAGGCTGCCAGATCATCCACACCATCTCCACCGCCGCCATTCGTCGCTGCATCACCTCCAGCCATGGCAGTGCGTCCTCCTGATGCCCTCCTTCACGTTATGATCTCCGCCCTCGCAAGGTTCCACCACTCTAGGCGAAACTCATCCATCTGGGGGGGGGGGGGGGGGGGGTCATCATCATTGTCACATTCTCCGTCGCAATGAATCCGCCATGGCCCGAGTCTCATCGGAACGTGCTCTCCTCTCCTCCAACGTGGCCTTCCGCCGCTTGGCATCTTCCCGGAAGCAGAGGCTGTGGTCGGAGGGAATGGCGTGACCTTGTCTACGACCTTCGACGGGGTAGGGGTGGCCATCGCGGTGCCGAGCTCGCCACGGCGAGGCCGGAGGAGTGGGAATGTGGAGACTGGCAGCGGTGAAAGTGGGGAGGCGGGAGGAGAGGGAGGTGAAACTTCTTTCGCGCCAAGGAGGGGAGGGCTCCCGAAATTGGGTGTATTGTATGGAGGTTGCACATATTTTGGGGTTTAGGGTTCTGATGCGGGATCTGGTCTACGTGTGTTTCACGACCGAAACCGCAATTCGATGGTTATTATGCGGATGCGGGACGCATCTGTTAGAGATGTTCACTAACACACTAAAAGACGTTTAGGGAGCCGTCTGATCATCTGTACTTTCTTAATTTAAGCTTGCGGGTGCAAGTTAATTTCCAATTAGAAACAGGTTATAGGATCTCACAGCAAGAGCGCGAAGAGAAGGGTCTCTGCGAGCACTCCCATAGATCACCAGTCACCACAATTGCCTCGTGCTCTATAGCTAAGCCCGCAACACGACGTAAATTGGTACCCCGCTCGGCAAACCATGGCTACGAGATCTGGATCACAACAGAGTAGACTAATTCACAAAATCCGGAATCTACGAGTAGAGCACATGCACTTTGCATCGATCTCAATGTAACCTAACTAGTATATTTGTTGCAGTTACATATGCTTGTTTGTACCATCATCCAACTGGTTGCAGGTTTACACCGGTGTATGGCTCATGCAGCTAATATTCGTACCGATGCGTGCAGCTTGCCTATATAAAATGAAGATAAGACTATAGGGAGAGCAAAAGTTCAGTCCCGTCTATAACTTGCTCCAGTCTAGAACTTCCAGCACCACGTCCTCCAGTCTGATCTGATCGCAATGACTTCCTCCAGTTCCATGTTGCTTCCCCTCGTCTTCCTGCTAGCCAGCTCGTCGGCGTGGGGCATGGCGCATGCATACCGCGGTGGCGGGCTCAAGCACATCTGCCTGTACATGCACGAGACCACCGCCGGTGCTAACGCCACGCTGCTTGCGACGGTGATGCCTCAGGCCGGCACAACCTTCGGGATGATCGGGCTGCTCGACGACGAGCTGCTCGACGGTCCCTACCCGGGAAGCTCCACTGTCCTGGGCCGCTTCCAGGGACTCGTCGCCTTCGCGGGGCAGGTCACTCCGCCGGGCATGCAGTCGGCGATCAGCTTCGTCTTCACCAACGGGAGGTTCAGCGGGAGCACGCTGGTGATGGTGGGAACCGTCACCAGCTTCGACAACTCGTTCGAGCGTGCCATTGTGGGCGGCACCGGCATGTTCAGGATGGCGCGGGGGTGGTGCGTCGTCAAGGCCGTGTGGAACCCGACGACGGTGTCCACAGTGTACGAGGTGAACATCTACGTCAAGTTGGAGGGAAACCAGCAGATGGCTCTCAGGATGGAGGCCTGAAAACACTTCTGTTTATTAATTAGCTCCCACGTGCTGTATCTTGTGATGTTTCCTTTGTGTTTTTGTTTTCATTTGTTTTCTTAGAACGTACACCACGCACTGTAAAATGTTGGACTGTTTTTGGAATTGAATAAAAATGCACGTGTTAGTCGACTCACTGTTTCTCAGCTATAGGAGTTATATATTTGAAAATTTAATTATGTGTTATATTTTCTAACCATATTTTTTGTTGTATACAACTATTGTTATATTGACAAAATCCATGATCGATCTAGTGGCACACAGACCCTATAAACCAAACTGGAGGTATACTAATACATTACACAATAATATAGACTTTAAAATTGAATTTACTCGTAATACATTTGACATATATTATAAAATTATACCACATCAAACTTTGTTTGAATATAAATTAGACAATATATTTCTTATAGTACGTAACACATATTTTCCTTATCAAACAGGTGATAAAAGGTGATTGAGAAATGCATGGGTGTATTCATTAGGAAACTGAGACGGAGAAAGTACTAAGTCAATCTCAGTCTCTTAGTCACGTACATACACTAATTTGAGCAACCACATCGCCGGCTGACATAATATCGGCAAATGACCTGTCATCCACAAATTATTTGTTTATCTATGGTCGACACCATTTGGCCCGGTTCATAATCCGAACTCACACATTTGAATTTCTTATTAAATATACTCATTATTGCGACCAAATTTAACAAAATCTACTTTTATATCTTGGTTATTGTAAAAAAGAGTTTTTCTTGAAACCGGTGTTGGTGAAATACTACAAAGACGATAATTGAGGTTATTATTTTAATAGACATGTACTAAAGATGTTATAAAAAATATCCAACAAGTGGGTTCTTCATCGCATCAAGAAGAACATAATTTATATTGGAATCATGTCAATCCTACCTCATACGCAAAATTGACGGGGAGATTAGTCAAATCATCTATACTCAACAATATTTATACTTGTTAAATTTTTACTCCCATATTTGATTTCAATATGATAGATACACATTATGACAACATAATTTTAGATCATATATTTTCATATATATTGGCTATTGTTTGCGGAGAGAGTTCTCTCCACGTAACGGCGTAGGTGGAATAGAGGAGTGAATATCATAGTGTTTGGTTATTTTAAAGGGCATGTATTCGATTTGATGTAAACTGAAGAATTATCCCACCAAATTTTATCATCTCATCAAGGAGGACAAAATTGATTTCGGGATCATAGCCTAATGCTCATGTATTAGTATGCAAACTCTTGTGAAGCCCACATTTCCCGATGTATGTCCTCTAATGCTCTTCTAGCTATGACCCATTGGCCCATTAAGTGTAGCATGATAGAAGTAAAATAGAAAACTGAAAGAAGCAAGGAAACCGAAGGCCTGTCGGCACCATAGCCCAGGCCCAACAACAGATCGTCATGTAAGATAATGGTAGGCCTGGTTATAGAGCTAGTTCGACCCCACTTTCTGTTCAACTTTTTACTCGTCTATATTTTATTTTTCGAGACACAAAACAACTCAACCCCTAATATACATGCGCGCACACACATACATATGAACCCAGGCACATACACCCTACCCTTATGAGCACCTACGAGAGATTAAGCTGGCGGGTCAGGTCTTAAGATTCACGAACTCACCATACGCGTCTCGCTGTCGACGGGAAAGTCGTATCCAACTGAAGAATATTCCGTCTAAATGAGAAACATTAGTGTGAAATCTGAGATTTGTACTCTGCTGAGATAGGGTATAACCACACTCCTAACCATCTTGCCAGAGACAAGTTCTCCACTTTTTACTAGTCTATAATTCGACCTCGTATCTTGCCTAATTATGTCGCGTCTCATGTAGTCTCACGTGCAAGTTTTTTCTTTTCTTTTGATTACCAACAATTCAACCAAGAATCCAAAAAGTAATAATAATTACAGATAGGTATTTAGACCACCTAGTGATGACTACAATCAGCCTCTATCCTCACCCCTTTCTCACTGAAGTCAGGTAAAGTTTATCGTAGTAGAGCTTATTGTATTAAATAGATGGAAAGTCGTCGTGCTAAGACCCTGAAAGAGCAACACACCGGAGCAGCAACCATTACCAACCGTAGAACAAAGGAATCAGACCTACAACCACACACAAACGACTAAGAAAACATATCAGATCCAAAGAGAACGTTCGGACAACCCTTTGTAGGTGCTAGGCACACTATTAGAGCGAGGATAGGAGGGGGTGAACTTATTATGCCTTTAAGATGTCGTTGCTGCCACACCATCTCAAAGAATACACTCGACCAACCTAAAAAAGTATGGAAACCTTTCCATCGGTGAGAGGCCGCAGTCCGCCACACCTCCGAGGCCCCAAGGGCCGACAGAGGCGGGAGGACCAGCAGCTTCGCGGACGACGTGATTGATTGCAACAACGTTTGTAGTTCTCTCTATACATTATATGTGTATGCATTGTTAATAGATTTAGAGATTATCGCATGTTCCCAATATGTGAATTAATCGGGCCTTCTTTGGACGAGCAGTGAACTGATGATTTGGTGGAGACTAAAACCGATCTACAAATCGGAGAAAAATGCCTCTCGAGTCTCGAGTAATTAAAACGGAAGGCGGACAAGGAAACATTTCAAACTTGAAAGAGTAGGGCATGCAATATGCATGCATGTGGGAGCTTTGGACGGACACGAGGAGCTCAGACTGCCATTGCATGGTTTATTGTGCAGCTGCTGCCATTGGAGCTTCAAGCAGCTAGGGATTCATCCACAGCGAGCTACAAATATGCGAGAGGCGCCGCAACGACGAAGACCTCACATAACCATAGCTAGCACTTAGCAAGCAAGGCAAGAGCATAGCAATGGCGTCGTCCAACTCCAACACTGGAAGAAGGCCGCACGTGCTCCTGCTGCCGTACCCGGCGCAGGGCCACGTGAACCCGTTCCTGAGGCTGGCCAAGGCCCTGCACGCCCGCGGCTTCCACGTCACCTTCGTCCACACCGAGTACAACCACGGCCGCCTCCTCCGCTCCCGCGGCCCCGACGCCGCCGACCCGCCCGCCGACGGCTTCCGCTTCGAGACCATCCCCGACGGCCTCCCCCGCGCCGACGTCGACGCCACGCAGGACATCTGGGCCCTCTGCGAGGCCACGCGTCGGGCGTGCCCGGCCTACCTCCGGGACCTCGTTCACCGGCTCGGCCGCACGGAGGGTGTCCCGCCCGTGACCTGCGTCATCGCCGACGGCGCCATGGGGTTCGCCGTGCACGTGGCCAAGGAGCTGGGCCTCCCCGCCTACCTCTTCTTCACCACCAGCGCCTGCGGGTTCCTGGGCTACCTCAACTTCGACCAGCTCGTGAAGCGAGGCTACGTCCCGTTCAAAGACGAGAGCTCCGTGAGCAGCGACGAGTACCTGGACACGCCGCTGGGTGACTGGATGGCCGGCATGACGCGCGGCGTCCGCCTCCGCGACCTGCCGACGTTCATCCGCACCACCGACGCCGACGACGTGATGCTCACCATCAACATCAAGCAGTGCGAGCTGGACGCCCCTGCCGCCGACGGCATCGTCCTCAACACCTTCGACGACCTGGAGCTGCCCGCGCTGGAGGCCATCCGCGCGCGCCTGCCCAATACCTTCACCGTGGGGCCCCTGGGCCCGGAGCCGACGTACCTGCCCTCGCTCACCTCCAGCCTGTGGAAGGAGGACGACCGGTGCGGCGCGTGGCTGGACGCGAGGCCGGCGGACGGCTCCGTGCTGTACGTCAACTTCGGGAGCATCACGGTGGTGACGCGGGAGCAGATGGCGGAGTTCGCGCGCGGGCTGGCCGACACCGGATGCCCGTTCCTGTGGGTGGTCCGTCCCGACATGGCGCCCGTGCCGGAGGGGTTCGCGGAGGAGGTGGCCGGCCGCGGGATGATGGCCGGGTGGTGCGACCAGGAGGCGGTGCTGGGCCACCGCGCCACGGGCGGGTTCCTCACCCACTGCGGGTGGAACTCCACGGCCGAGAGCCTGTGCGCCGGCGTGCCCATGCTGTGCTGGCCCTTCTTCGCAGAGCAGGTCACCAACTGCCGGTACGCGTGCGAGGAGTGGGGCGTCGGCGTGGAGCTGCCCAACGACGCAGGACGGAAGGAGGTGGAGGCCGCCGTGAGGGAGCTCATGGGCGACGGGGAGAAGGCGGCGGCGATGAGGCGCAAGGCGGCAGAGTGGAAGGGCAAGGCTGCCACGGCGGTGGACGCCGGCGGGTCGTCGCAGTGTGGGCTCGGGAGGCTCGTCGACGAGATCGCGCGGACGTCTGCTAATTCTATTGATATTGATGCATGATCAATGGTCGTTCGATCGTTTCCGGCCTTGGAGTCTGCGAATCATGTGTCGCCGCTTTGCACTTAGTTAATTTGTTCAGTTTTATTGTTTGCTTAGTTAGTTGTTAATTTCGTGTTACTAGTTAATTTGCTTGGACTTGTGACCATGCATGCATGATCGTGGGATGGCACGGCCAATGTTGATCATGCATGGAAAGTAAGTTTGTAGGGCTTTCTTTCTTTTGAGTCGTGCCCGGGCTCTCAATAAAAGAGATTAATTCTCATCTGTCCAAACTCGAAACCTAGATGCATGAGTACTGATCACCTTCACTCCTTCAGCAATGGCACGACGCACTCCCGCATATATACATACCATTTTATATATTATGCATAGACATAAGAATCACCTTTTCTCTCGCCAACCGGATGATGCTGGAAGTCGGTGACGTCTCATATACCGGTACACTTTCAGCCAGCCAATGTCACATGCAGTCATGCACTACTTAATTTCGATCGAGTAACAACAATAAAACCGCTTGGACGCCTTTGGAAGAGACGTTGTGTTTGCGAGAACATGCATTGCCTCCACATTAGACTTAGTATGTACCACCCGCATGACTTGATACCTAAATAAAACATACTCACTCTATTTTACTTGTCGTGGAGATTGAGCTGATCAAGTACAAAGGCCTAGTACAAACGGCAACGAGTAATACCGACCGGGGGGAGTAGTACATGTTGAGTCTCCAACCTGAAGTGGAGGGGGCCGTCAACCTCGACACGTTGGCAAACAACTTCATCGTACGTACCAAGATGATCACAATGTTCGCCATCGTCGGAGAGATAGGACAGTCACCCGACCAAAATTCCTACACGGCCAACACATCATGCATGACATCTGCTCCCATAACGGCGTTATGAGATACTCCCTGTGTTTCACAATATGAGATGTTTAATTTACGTGTATTATATGTTATATAGATTTGAAATAAAATGAGTGCACATATATATAAAAACATATCTATATACATGTGTGTAGATATGAATGTGGCAAACAGCTAAAACATGTCACTACGAGACTCACTAGGTATAGCCAGCATAGCTCCAAAAGTCGTCGGCGTACACCTATGTCGACGGTAGGTTTTATCGGCGTAGCTTTGTGGCCGTCGACATTATTTTTTTCAAAATTGTTTTAAAAAATATTCATGTTTTTCAACAAAAAAAAATTTCTTCTTATTTTCAAATTCTGAACCTCCAGACCAAGCACGCTTAACTATTGAGTTCCTTCCTAATGAGCTTCCAAGTAAAATGTCATATCTTGTTGTTATTACTATCATATCAATCATATTAATCCTGACTCACGATATTATACTTCTTAATTGTTTAAATTTGAAAATAATATTTAAATTAACAACAATAACTATGTAATAATACTTGAATAATAATAAATTACTTTATTTTGTCTTTTCCATTAAATAACAAATAACTTATGTTTTTAAATTTGTATATCGGAATTTAAAAAAAAATGTCTAAATGGACCAGAAAGATGAGAGGAATCGAAATATGACATCCATGTCATCTTTTTCACAATGAATAATGTATTTTTAAATAAAGTAAAAAATAGGTGAATTTAGATAGAAAGTACCTTTTTGTGAAAACTAAATGGGTTCTATTTTGAACCATATTTTCTTTACTTGCTTCATAAAAAAGTCATTTTTAGCACTTAAATAGAAAATGATATTTGTATTGTAAAAATTAGTTCGCCGACGTTGTTGACCATAACATGGCACACATATGTGTTGAATATGAGCACTTTATCATAAATTATGACACGATAATGGCTATTGACCGTTTTGTGAAGTTTTCTTTTGAAAATTTTGTCAAAACTCAAGGTTTCATTTTTGCTATACACATAAAGAGACTCCTTTCCAAAGGTTTCTTTTTTTTAGTATTTTTTCACTTTTTTGATTACTTTGAAAAAAGGTGAAAATGGCCACCAAGGCTATTCATTGAATGTGGTCGCATTTTTTTGAAACTATAGATAGTTTTATTATGTAGCCACTACTTGTGTACTTTCAAATTATTTTTATATAATTTTCAGAGCAAACTGGCATCAGACAACCCTTGTAGTTCAAATTTGAATTACTTTTCAAAAATTGACATAAAGTCAATTAAATAGGAGAATTTAAATAGAAAGTAAGAAAATTCCTAATATTTAGGGATTATCCATCAAATATGAACTACCCTTTATGAAAAATATATGAGTTCCATTTTGGACCATATTTTATGTACTTGCTTCATAAAAAATCATTTTAACACTTTATAAATGGAAAATAATATTTCTAAAAATAATTTGGACAATCGGTTCGGAGACGTTGTTTTCCATATCATGGCACACATATGTGGCAGCCGTCGACGTAGCTCCGTCAAAACTGTATCGACGTAATAGCCTACGGCCCCGGTATTTGGCAGTCGGCATAGCACCCAACTGTCACGTATCTCAGTGGCGGAGCTCCGTGCAACACAAACTGGGCCATGGCCCGCCCAACCTAGTCCACAACACTGAAGATTTTTTTTGTTTTTAGCGCATTAAAGGAAAAAAAACGTATTACTCTTTGGGCTGGCCCGTCCAGGATTGTGGCTGAAGCTCCGCCAGCGACGTATCTATTAATTCCCGTAGTGTTATATTATGAAACGAAAAAAAGTATAAGTCGGAGAAAATCCATATTCCCCATGCATACACACACTTCTCTCTTGAGTGAACGTTGGAAACCACCGCGCCAAAGACGGTGACAGATCTGGAAAATAGCCCGCCGTGCCCGGACGTCTTCTCACCTCCCCAAGTCGTAAACACGTCTGACAGCCCACTTGCACTTCTTTGACCCTTAACAGGCAGCAGTAACAAGTTGGGTTCGAACCTAATTTAAGTATAAATTCCCGCTCTCACGTTTATTGGCTCAACGTTTGTCAGCCTGTTGTGTGATAATTAATTAAACATTTTATGTTTTGTCATCTCTCATCTCTACAAGAAATGCAGCACACAACTAGCTAGGCTTCAGACCTAAATTAAACGATCTCCTAAATATGCCTGACACGCCGCTTGCTCTTTCAACAGTTTCATGTCCAAAACCAGTCAGCTTGATTTCCGATCAGTGTAAGGGATCATCCTTGTTTTATAGTCTTCATTGTGTCAGTCTCGGGACTAATTAAACCTCTCTTCTCTGCCCTCGCCTCAGGCCACACACACAAAAAAAAAAAGATACAGACATATCAGGACATATACGCTGATCGATCGAGCAGCGAAAATAATTTGGAACCATCTATGGACGTAGATTTGTGGCACCCCAGAATCATTATGTCCGGTGCAATTTGTTTTTGAATATCTAAGTTTGATTTTTTTTCATACGATACACATACACATATTTTGTATGTATCTGTAAATTAAGGTATAAATAGTCGTATCGGAGCAACATAAAATACAAAACGGTGGCTGTGAATATAGCTCCTTTTTCATGAAAATTATCTTTTTTATGTAGCTCAAAATACAAAAAAATTGTAGAAAACTTCTAGCGTACTAGATAATGTGTATACTTAGCTATATACTTTAATTCAGAAAATTTTATAGCCCAAGAAATAATATTTCTAGATTTTGAAAATTAGCTCTAGTGAGTTCGGGTGCCGGACGACATACGTGCTCCCGCGACTCCTCCCTCCCTACAATCCTAGCCCCCATCGGCGGCCAGCCCGTTGATGAACCCAAAATGAATCTACTTTTCCAAACACTTATGACATCGGCATGTTTCTTCAACCTATGGATTTAATGACAATGGACTTTATGGCATTTCACATCTTTCGATTAGGATCTGTGTTGTGCAAATTGATTGTCACACTGGGTTAGAGCCTTGCCATGCTAGGTTTTTATTTGATTTTCTAGTTTTCCATTCCACTCTTAACCAGGTTGCCTATCAGATTCGCTGGCAACAAGTTCAGAAATACAATCTGGGGCTAAAACATCCCACACCACACACTCAGCGTCGGCTTGCGAGCCGAATCTAGCAAGGGCATGAGCCACCTTATTACACAGCCCGCTGCAATACACGAAACTGTAAGAATAAAAAGAAACGATTTAGTTGCTTCTAATTTCGTGAATGAGGACTCCCATCTCGGAGAACTCATGACTGTTTGAATTAAGAGCCTCCACTACTAAGGTCTTTGAGTCAGATTCAAACGCAACCCTGTTTAATCCAAGTGGTGCAGCTTCTTCGGTTGCCGCAACACATGTCTCAGCTTCAGTCTGAAGTGCGTTTCGCATGTGTCTCAGATTGCGTGCCGCTGCGACGACGAACTCGCAATCTTCATCTCTGGCCAAAAAAAAAAACAAAAAACCCACGCACCCGTACCACTGGCCGGCCGCAGATGGTTTGCCTGTTCCTGGCCCAGTAACTGGCCCAAGAAAAAGCAAGGGCATATGCACTGATCCGCGTTGGCAAGTCCACGTGTTCTTCTAGACACAGTCGACTGACACTGAACTCTAGACACTCGGAGCGCTTAAAACATATACTGCCAGCCCGGGGATTGTTTCTGAGAAGGTAGCGCTCCTCTGCTTGCTCCGGCCACCATGGACACCGCCTCTCCCGCGCCGCCCAGCAACAGTTACAACAGCAATCTCCTCCTCTTCCTCTCCACGTGCCTCCTCTCCCTGGTGTCCACGGCCTTCCTCGCCGTCCTCGCCTGCCTCCAGCTTCGCAGCTTCCTCACGTCCCGCCGGCGGTCCCATGATGACACCCTCCACAAGCGCCTCGTCGACACGACGGAGGAGCAGCATGAGCAACAACGTCAGCCGGTTGGCGCCCGCTACATCTTGGCGCTCGCGGCGTCCGCGTTCCTCGCCGCCTTCTACGCCGTGCTTCTCGGCCTCTCCGTCGTCGCGGTCGCGGCGAGGACCTCTTCCAAGCAGGAGGCGGCGTTCCTTGCGTTGCCGTGCGCGGCGCACCTCGCCGCCGTGGTGGTCGTGGCCAACGAGAGGCGGTCGCGCGCAGCTCGGCACCCGCTCGTGCTCCGCCTCTTCTGGCTCGCCGCGTCCACGCTCGCCGCGGTCACCGCCGCAGCGCGCCTCCTCGGCTCCGGCGCCACGGACGACTCTCTCTTTTCCATCGCCGCGCTCGTCCTGTCCCTGCCCCTCTCGGCCATCGCGATCTCCGGAGCCACGGGCATCTACAGCGACGACGTCGTGGAAGTGGAAGATGCCGGCGACGAGGCGGAGTTGGAGAACGTGACGTTGTACGCGGCCGCGTCGTGGGCGTCGCAGGCGTCGTGGTGGTGGATGAACCCGCTGATCAAGCGGGGGTACCGCGCGACTCTGAACCTGTCCGACGTGCCGACCCTGGCGCCGCGGCACCGGCCGGAGCGCATGCACGAGCTCTTCGCCGCCCACTGGTCGTCCTCCAAGGACTCCGGCGGCTGCGCGCGCACCCTGGTCCGGTGCTTCTGGCCGCAGATCCTGGCGAACGGCGCGCTGGGGCTGGCCCGCATGTCGGTGATGTTCGTGGGGCCGATGCTGATCCAGAGCTTCGTGGACTTCACGTCGGCGCCGGCGTCGGAGCGGCGGCCGCTGTGGGAGGGCGCTCGGCTGGTGCTGCTGCTGCTGGCGGGGAAGGCGGTGGAGGCGCTGAGCAGCCACCAGTACAACTTCCAGTGCCAGAAGCTGGGGATGCAGATCCGCGGCGCGCTCATCACGGCGCTCTACCGCAAGGGCCTCCGCCTGTCGTGCGCGTCCCGGCACCGCCACGGCCTAGGCGTCATCGTCAACTACATGGCCGTCGACGCGCAGCAGCTCGCCGACATGATGCTCCAGATGCACAACCTATGGATCATGCCGCTACAGGTACGATCGATCGATGAAGCCTAGTCATTGGCAACTGTGCATTGGAACGTGATCCTATGCATGTTTTGGTCAAAGGATGGAGTATTACTTACTATACGTAGATCCTGCTGACACGATCACATGACAGTATTTTTTCAGAATCTCACTGACTATGAGTCTGAGATCACATGACGAATGGTTTACTTCTACCACTTACTCTGCGTACTAGCTAGTTCTGCCAATGGAGTTGATACTCACACTTAATATAACACTCCTTTTTTTTAGAATAATTTGGGGCGGAGGGAGCATATGTATGAGTAACTTGGAGCGGAGGGAGCATATGTATCAGCTGGCAAAATGCATGGTTTTTCAGTTCTAATACTAGGATATATAAATTGTGAAATGGTCCTTTTAAATTTGCCAACTCGGTGTACCTTTTCAATATGGGGTAACCTCACTTCTCGAACAAAAATAGAGAATAAAACGAGCGATTACATTTAGTCTAAAGACATGCTTTACATTTTCTAGTTTAGCTAGCATTTGTACATATTAATTAATGCTTTAGTTACATATTTGCAGGTATGTGTGTCCCTTGGGATGTTGTACCTGTACTTAGGCCCTCCAGTGATGTCGGCGCTAGTCGGACTTCTTGGGGTCATGGCTTTCATCGTGCTTGGCAACCGACGGAACAATCGGTACCAATTCTCCCTTATGGGGGAGCGTGACCGGCGAGTGAAGGCGACGAGCGAGATGCTGAGCTACATGCGCGTGATCAAGCTGCAGGCGTGGGAGGAGCATTTCCACGCGCGCATCGCTGGTTTCCGATGCCTCGAGTTTGGGTGGCTCACACGCTTCCTCTACTCCAACTCGTGCAACATGATCGCATTGTGGAGTGCTCCGGTCCTCATCTCCGCGCTTGTCTTTGGGACATGCATCTTTGCCGGTGTGCACCTTGACGCTGGCCTTGTCTTCACCGCCACGTCCTTCCTTAAGATCCTCCAGGAGCCCATGAGGAACTTTCCCCAGTCGCTGATCCAGGTGTCCCAAGCAATGATCTCTCTACAACGCCTTGACTCGTTAAGTATTATTATCGCACTCTTAATTTATCTCATTATTCCAATACATATTAATTGTTAAATGTACTGAATTTTGAAACCTTGTTATGTTTCGGGCATCCATGGTTTGAAGATCAATGATTGACCTAGTTTTTTTTTGTAAATATCTTAGGTACTTAACAAGTGCAGAGCTAGATGATGACGCGGTAGAGAGGGAGATGACGGTCTCATCGAAAGGGCGTCTCGCTGTGCAGGTGAAAGATGGAGTGTTTGCATGGGATGATGAGGAGGTGTTGTGTGGGATCAACCTCGAGATACAAGGCGGTGCAATGGTGGCGGTTGTCGGCATGGTTGGGTCTGGAAAGTCTTCGCTACTAGGTTGCATCCTCGGCGAGACAAGAAAGTTCTCCGGAAAGGTATACCTCATCAAATTTTCTGTCCTATATTTGTTTCTACTACATGTAGAATGTCTATGGCATGGTCTCTATGTTATATAGTCTTAATTTAAATTTTACCAAATATAGAGAAGGGAATATCAACACATGCACACTATGGAATAAAAATACATTTCATTGTGGAATCCACTTATATTGTGTATTATCGTATTAATGTAGATATACTTTTAAAATATTGACGTTATAATTAAGTGTATACATCATGTATCGACGAAGGCTGGTTGTGGGTGGTGACATATCTTACTTCTTATAAAGAGATAGAATTCCCACATTCATCATCAAGTTCATGTCAAAATTCATAAAGGCTGCGTTTTGGATGTTGGTATTGAGTGTCTTGTAATTGAATTGGGTTCAAGTTTTCTGAATTCCATTAGTTGGATGTCCCTGGAATTCGGAGTTGGAATTGTTGCTCAATTCCTTGGAATTGAAGGACAACTAAACATGGCTCTTCTTGATTTAGAGCCTCACCCTTCCGAATAGGATGGAATTGGTTGTACCAAGATTCCAACTAGCAATTATCTGTACATCCAAACATCAGAATTGGTATTATGGCCATTTCAATTCAGAGTGGTGATTTGGAATTGAGACCAATTCATTTCTAACGCTCTCAATACCGACATCCAAATGCACTGAAAGAGATTTTTTACTTGTGGGGCGCGAGCCCCCCCCCCCCCCCCCCCCCCCCGAAAATTTTAAAAGAAGATATTTTTTACTAAATTTCACTAAATCAAAAGCACACACATTACTAACTCATGACCGGTTTGATGGGTGGCTGATGGGGGTGTACAAACTTATTGTTGTTATGTACATAATGCAATGGTTGTACAACTTGAACTAAAGATTTCTTAATATACCTATAATAATAGAATGTGTGTACGTCTTACCATGTTAGGAATAAGTATTTAAAGATGTCGTGTAGAATCATTGACATTCTTTATATATTACCTAAAGAATTTCTCAATGTGTCATCTAAGTTATTCTATCAAAACATCAACCACGTTTAACTCAAATAAGTCTTGCGGATTATCCATCAAGCTCACAAATCACAATAGAATGCATGCTATACCACTCAAAATTACTAGCCTTTCAACCTATTGCATCAACGAAGACACATTATTGATCATCTTCTAGATTTATCGATCAGTAATCAAACATTATGGTAAAACTTGGGATAGACTAAATATAGTTATCTGTTTTGCTAATTCTCAGGTGCCTGAGATTTTCTTAAGTCTCGGCAAAAATATGCACTAGTTGCACTTTTCTGGCAGAAAAATACAATTGCACTGTTATGCCAGAAAAGTGCAACTCGTTTAAGTTGCATTTTTTTTAAACTGCAGTTGCACTTTTCTGAGTTGATTGAGACTTAAGAAAAAATCTGACGACCGAGACATAAGCACTCCTAGAGAATTATGCCTAACTCATGAATAGTTCTATCACAGAGACATAAAGAGGAACAAAGGTGAACCGTCGCTCTTCTCCAAGGCAGATGCTTTGCAAAATGTCTTTCTCCAGCATTTTCTTACGCTGGAAGTTATGCATGATCACTTTCGCTAGCAAGAAAATGTCATTAGACCTCGCAGTTCAGAGATATAATACCTGGAGTACGCGCCGGAGTAGTATGATAGGAGGTATTCACGCCGCCTTCGTATTTTTGTCCCCGACGAAAATGCAAACCACCCAGCCCTCATCTTCCTCCCTCCTCTGTCTCCTAGGAAGGGCGCCGCCGCCGGCCGCCGCAGCCCTTTCTTCCATCGCCCTGCATCCCTACTTCCGTCGCCGCATTGCAGCCCTCAGTTCATCAGAAAGGGGGTGGCTCCTCAGTACCCGGTCGGAGGTTGCAGATCGAGAGGTGCTCGTCTAGGCCGCATCGAGGGTTGGTGACTCCTCTTCAGGCCTAGATTGCTGCCTTACGGGGTTCGTTCCCCTTGCCCTCTTTTTTTTTTGTTACGAGCAGTGGAGTTACACAAATCTGCATCTCATTCTTCCTGGATCAATACGGCTTTCCTCATTGTGTCCTAGCAGAGTGGGCGTGTGTAATTTTTGTTACCAGGCAAGGATGCACATGAAGCTTGTCTGGAGTAGAATTATTTAAGTACTCAATTAATTGTAGATATACTTCTATTCGTTTTACGTAAGAAAGAGTAATTTAATTATTCGTGTGTTGTGTGTGTGAGGCCCGGCGTGTGCTCATTGTGTTTCTATCCTCTTAGATCCTCGATTTTGAGCTAACAAAGTTCACTGTTTGTCCAAAAAGATGCTTTTCCGTTCATTTTCTATAAAAATATGCTGTTCTGGGTACATTTTCAAAGGAACCTACAGGAATATTTCATACATTTTCTTTCGTTGCAACTAATGCTTGAAATTCTGCATCGGTCTGTTAATTGCAGGTCAAGGTGTGCGGCAGCACCGCCTACGTCGCACAGACGTCATGGATCCAGAGCGGCACCGTGGAGGAGAACATCCTGTTCGGCCTGCCAATGCAGAGGGAGCGTTACAGCGAGGCCATCAGGGTGTGCTGCCTGGACAAGGACCTGGAGATGATGGAGCAGGGCGACCAGACGGAGATAGGCGAGCGTGGGATCAACCTCAGCGGTGGCCAGCAGCAGCGCATCCAGCTCGCCCGTGCCGTCTACCAGGACTGCGACGTCTACCTCCTCGACGACGTCTTCAGCGCTGTCGACGCGCAGACTGGCACCCAGATCTTCAAGGTAAGTAGATAGTAGGTGATACCAGGCTACTCCCTCGGATCTAAAACATCCATTTGTCTAAACGTGGATGTATCTAGACATGTGATAAGTGTAGATACATCTATTTTTGGAACGAAATAAAGTCATCTATATATTTAGGAACAGAGGGAGTATATAGCAACCGACAGACAGACTGAATTTGTTTTCATTTACAGGAATGTGTGAGAGGTGCCCTCAAGAACAAGACCGTGGTGCTTGTGACTCACCAAGTCGATTTCTTGCACAATGCTGATGCCATATATGTGATGAAGGACGGCATGATAGTGCAATCTGGCAAGTACGACGAGCTTCTCGCGGCTGGCACCAACTTCACCGCACTCGTTGCTGCGCATGACAGCTCCATGGATCTCGTGGATAACGCAACACCAGCGAAAGGCGACCGCAAGCTGCAGCTCATCTCTTCCCAGAAGCCGGCAGGTAGATCATCCAATGGCGATGCTGCTGGTTTCTCCGCCGCCACAGCTGAGAAGGTGTCGGTGGCACAGCGGCTGACCAAAGACGAGGAGCGTGGGAGCAGCCACATTAGCTTCGACGTGTACAGGCAGTACATGACGGAGACTTGGGGGTGGTGGGGCGTGGCGGCGATTATCTTCATGTCCGTTGTGTGGCAGGTGTCCATGGTGGCCGGTGACTTGTGGCTCTCCTACGAGACCTCCGGCGAGTACCAATCACCGCTCTTCATCCAGGTGTATGTCATCATTGCCGCTACATCAGTGCTACTCGTATCAGTAAGGTTGTTCCTTGTGGCCTTCATTAGCCTCAAGACCGCCAACCGGTTCTTCAAGAAGATCCTCCATAGCATTCTCCACGCTCCAATGTCCTTCTTTGACACCACCCCCTCGGGAAGGATCCTTACCAGGGTATGTATGTAGGTGTATAGTAAAAAAGTAAAACACTAGTGCATCTTATGAACCAACCAACTAGCTAATTAATTTGATGATCTGACTGGCATGGCACGGCTTTACAGGCATCATCAGACCAGATGATCGTTGATCTCTTGCTCCCGTTCTTTGTCTGGAATAGCGTCTACATGTACATCTCCATGATCAGTGTCGTTGTTGTCACATGCCAAGTGGCATGGCCGTCTGTCATTGCCATCATCCCGCTGCTCATACTCAACATATGGTACCGGGTAAATAGTAACCAGCTACCTGACCAATTTAATTTTTTATTTTTATTTTTAGTTTCATTTTGTATCTACTTGGCTAATTACTAGCTTGATTTGCAGGGGTACTACCTGTCGACGTCGAGGGAGCTTACTCGTCTTGAGTCCATCACCAAGGCTCCGGTGATCAACCACTTCTCTGAGACGGTTCAGGGTGTCATCACCATCAGATGCTTCAGGAAGGGAGACAGCTTCTTTCAGGAGAATCTGAACCGCCTGAATTCTAGTTTGAGGATGGACTTCCATAACAACGGCGCAACGGAGTGGCTTGGCTTCCGTCTAGAGCTCATGGGAAGCTTTGTTCTATGCTTCACCGCCTTGCTCATGGTAACATTGCCCAAAGGCTTTGTCAAGCAAGGTGTGCTTCTCTTCCAGTTTTTCACATTCTATGTGTGCATGTCCGACATCCAATTGATCATACGTTATGTATTTCAGTGTTGAAATATTGTCGACTTCACACAAGTTTAATGACTAGAAATCTTTCATGACTAATACATTTCTCTCAACTCTAAATAAGGACTTTTTTTTTCAAATCTAAACATGGAGTGTTGCCATAATTAACAATTGTAAGCTACTTCTGGTGCAGAATTTGTGGGTTTATCGCTCTCCTATGGTCTATCCCTCAACGCAGTGTTTTTCTATGGCATATGGATGAGTTGCCTCATTGAAAACAAAATGATCTCAGTCGAGAGGATAAAGCAATTCACAAGCATCCCATCCGAGACAGAGTGGAGGATCAAGGACTGTTTACCTGTTGCAAACTGGCCAGCAAAAGGAGATATCGATATCATTGATCTCAAGGTAACTTCTTGATAGTTGTATATTTAACAATGCATATGCATAATATTTTTATCATGTCAAAGCACATCGATCAGCAAGTAGCTTCTTGATATTCTTTAGAAAAAAATGAAGTGAACAACAAATTATTATGTGTGTATATGCAGGTTAGGTACCGCCATAACACTCCACTAGTGTTGAAGGGCATCACAGTAAGTATACATGCAGGAGAGAAGATCGGAGTCGTCGGTAGAACTGGCAGTGGAAAATCAACACTTATCCAAGCCTTTTTCCGAATGGTTGAGCCATCTGAGGGAAAGATAATAATCGACGGTGTTGACATCTGCACGTTAGGACTCCATGATTTGAGGTCTCGGTTCGGTATCATCCCACAAGATCCTGTCCTCTTTGAAGGCACAATTCGTAGCAACATCGACCCGCTTGAAAAGTACTCCGATGAGGAAATTTGGCAGGTATTTTTGCCAGAAACAAGTTACAAATTTTGCAATGACTTTTGTGGAATCCTGAACTTTCTTTATTTTAGGCCTTGGATCGTTGTCAGCTGAAAGAAGCCGTGGCTTCAAAACCTGAAAAGCTCGAGGCATCAGGTACAAGCTCCTCCAATTATTTTCTCACACTATTTACATTTTGACAATTGACTATATAGTACTGTTCTACCTCAGCCAGCATGCACTTGAGCAAATTAACTGAACTTGCCTAGAATTTGTGCGTATTAGTATGCTTGGTGTATTAAACCTCTTTAAGTAAAACATGTTGTTAGAACTTAAAACATTTGTTGCACTCTCATACAGATGTACTAATACTCTGTAACTTTTGCCACGTCAATGTATCATAGTTGTCGACAATGGTGAGAACTGGAGCGTGGGGCAACGCCAGCTGCTTTGTCTGGGTAGGGTGATGCTGAAACACAGCAGGGTACTGTTCATGGACGAGGCTACTGCGTCCGTGGACTCCCAAACCGATGCCGTCATTCAGAGGATCATCCGGGAAGACTTTGCGGCATGCACCGTCATCACTATCGCACACAGGATACCGACGGTCATGGACTGCGACAGAGTCCTAGTTATAGATGCAGGTAACACATTGAACAGCCTGATTGATGTTCTATCTCTTTTTTCACTATGTTCGGCCACTGAAAATTCAGAACTGAACTAATCCATTGCTCAAAATCAGTAACCTAGTGATCTTAAGTTCTGAATCGATTTTGATGTAAAAAATTTCAGGACTGTCTAAGGAGTTTGACCGGCCTGTCAACCTGATTGAGAAGCCGTCACTGTTTGGAGCGTTGGTTCATGAGTATGCAAAGCGGTCGTCGGACGCCTTGTAGTCTCGTATCCAACGAAATGGTGGCTGATTTCTCGCCACATGTTCACTCTGCTTTTAGTGGAATGTTGCCCATTGAAGGAGAGATTCTGTTTCTTATCTTGCCTTGAGACATGATTCGAACTATACAAGTAGAATATAATAGTAGAGAAGCAATGAGCAGTCCAGCGGTCGCTAGAGATGGAGCAAGGTGGTGATTTGTATTGAAAAATTTCTCAAATTTTGGGCAGAATCAATGAGTATCATGATGTCGCAGCACCTTGTGAAACTGTTTCGATCATACTTTTGGATGCATTAGTTAAATAAAATGCAACCAAAAGTGTCACGAGCAGCAACAATTCGTCATATTATGTTTGTACAAGTAAAATCGTAAATACCCTATTCTTAGTGGTAGATGAGCTAATGAATGAGCTGTCAAGTGCTCAGTTCTTGGCACTTAAATACGAACGAAAAAATCGTCAAAATCGTGTGACGGGATCCTGAACCATTTAAATTCACGTCGGATACTAAAATCGTGTGCTATAACCTATGAAAACGGTCAGAAATGTCCGAAATCACGAGTTTTTTATGATTTCTTAAAAATCGTATGATGGGATCCGGACCGTTTAAATCCACGTTGGACCCCAAAACCGTATGCTATAGCCCACTGACGTGAGGCTACCTTTCGACTAGCCCACGATGAGTCTACCTGGGCCGCGCCAAGCTGGAGAAGGCCCACTCGGGGTAACGTGTAACCTAGTCCAAATCGGTTAGGTCCCGTAACTTGCCATATCTGTAATTACCATCGATACCGACCACCCGAGACCTGACTACCTATAAAGTCAGTAGGGTTGCTCGTCCTAGAGGACACGCCAAGAGCCACCACCACAAACCCTAGCGAGATCGCAATCTCGCCGCCGTTGTAATCGCAACTCGCCATCAATAACAGACAAGCATGAGTAGGGTGTTATCCTCCGGGAGCCTGAACCTGGGTAAAATCCCCGCTTGTTAGCCGTCGTGATCACAAACGCTCTTATCTATCCCTCTCAATCAACCCGGGGTGCACAACCCTGGGATTTGTCGAGTTACACCCTCGTCAATTGGCGCCGTCTGTGGGAAAAACATCAAGCGTTGGAATCATGGTCGCACCGGCTCCATCCGCAATGAAGATCGAGGTCTGCATCACCCGGGAGCCCATCCGCTTCGGCTCCTTCGAGTACGCCTTCCACCCGCCGGCCCACCGCTCGGTGTACGCCAATCTGCGCAAAGGTATACATATCACCTTCGGCTCCATATACTGTTTCGTCGACAGTCGTGGCATATTCAGGTCTGCGACAACCGCGCCACGCGCGGCGGCGGCACCCGCATCGGTCACCCGCGCGCCACAGTCGACGTCACCCGCCACGGGAGCCGCATCTGCCACACCTACGAAGATCGTACCTGCATCGATTACATCGGCGACCTCGGCAACGGCCGCGCGGATCAAGTCTACTCCAACCATCTCGGTCGCACGATCGACAAGGTCAAGGTCTACCTCAACTACAACTGTACCCGCGCGTGCGACCAAGGGCGTGCCGTCGACTGCCGCGTCACACACATCTTCGTGGGACCATCAAGTCTACCCCAAACCAATCGCACTCGCCCCTGCGACTACGAAATCTCCGTCCGCGACCACGGTGACGATCTTGCGAAGACACAATGGTGACTGCGCTGCCCACCACGTAGCAGCAATTTTTGATCCCGAGCAAGATTCAGATCAAGGAAGCAGCAGCGGCAGCGTAAACACTCCTACCGAGGTTTACCCCCAGCAAGTCTTCATGGCCGACACAGAGCCCCAGAAGGCAACGAGGAACCCGCATATCCACTGGAGGTGGTCATGCCTGACCAGACACAACTCACCATCACGCGGGACATGGGGATCAGGGCCCCGAAGCATGTCGACGATGGCACTTTCCCTGCACCCGACACGCCTAGAGAAGACCACCTGGCGGTCCAGTACTTGCTACGCAAGGAAGGCGAGTGACTTCGTGCCGAAAAGGCCGAACTGCTCAGGCGCAAGAGGGATGCGGATGCATCAAGTGCCAGATGGGCTGCCATCTCGTTCACTTCCTCCACAGAAGTTAACCAAGGAGGACGGCGACACAGAGCTCGTGTTCCCCACATGACAGACGCTGATCGAACAAGGGTCACCCGCAACCTCGACTCATCCTTCGTCACCGAGGACGAGAAGGGGATACCTGTCCCCAAAACGGCAAACGCCGCCATCATGTCAGTCGAGACATATCTCCGGCTCACGCAACCGCTGGAGGGAGATCCACGCGCCCTTCTCCACAAACAGCAGATCATGTCCATGAAGGCAATCGAGGAAGCTCTGGCGACTGGAGCACCAAACAACCGGGCACGTGAAGAATGAGAGCGCCAAACCCGCGAGCCAGCAACGTCAGGGGCCCCGGCAGTGCAGCCACTGAGACAAGCCCAACCAGGCGAAGATCTTCACAACGTCATCACACAAAGGACAGTGGACCGTAACCACAACCAGCGTTCGGCCGACGCGATGAACCTGGACGATCCGGCCGATCGCAACTTCGAGCCGTGCGGTGCCGCATGCTTCAGCTTCAACATCCGCGACACCCGCATGCCTAAGGGTTTCAAGCTGACAGCAGGAACCCCCAAGTACGACGGAAAGCAAGACCCGCGCCTGTGACTCGAAGACTACCTCATCGCCTGCACCTGCCAAGGCGGGACGTCGACTACGGCAATGCAATACATCCAGCTCATGCTCACGGACTCAGCGCACGGGTGGCTCACCAGCCAGCCCAAGGACTCCTTCAAAACCTGGGAAGAATTCCAAGATACTTTCATAAAAAGTTTCTCTGGAACATACGCAAGGCCGACTACCTACATCGAGTTGCAAGCCTGCAAACAAGGAAGAGACGAGTCGCTCCGCGCATACATCCAACGGTGGACACTTCTCCGGAATACCATGGAACCCGTCTCAGAAGACAGGGTGATGGATGCTTTCATGCACGGCGTCACTCGCCGCGACCTCCGTGAGGAATTTGGTAGGCTCCAGCCAAATACTACGATCGAGCCCATGAAGGTAGCCAACCAATGGGCCGAAGGAGAGGACTACGTCCGCGACACCTCCCCAAAGAAGAAAGCCGAAACAAGTAACTGGCGGGACGGACGCCAGAAGAAGAAGCAACGTTTCACCATTTCAGACACCATCGAGCTAGTAGCGGCGGGATATCAAACCCCCCGTGATGACACACGAGATAACAGTCGACAATATGATCAGAGTCGACATTCCAGCTCGGGGCAGTACAATCGCAGCGGCGACAACATTAGCCACAACGACGTAAGCCAGAAACGTGAGTGGAAGCGTCCGCTGACCCCGGCCGAAGAGCTGATGCAACCTTGCAAGCATCACTCGTTCCGCAACCCGGAGATAGGCAAATGGGGCGCCAACCACCTGTTGAAGGACTGTCGCAAAGTGCGCAAGATTTACCAGGCTATGCAGCAGATCATCACTCCTGTGCAAGCACTGACGGCGACCCCGCAGCTCGCTATTCAGGCAGCACCCGCAAACAACAACACAACATAAGCGGCTGGAACTTCCCCCAGCAGCAGCCACAACATGACGTCCAGATGGCGGCGCACGACGCATACCCGACTGCGCGAGGACAGATCAACATGATCCAAAAAGGACGCCCTTCGAACAGGGCCCTGAAGCTCATCACCCGCCAAGTACTCCAGGCTACCACCAGCACGTGCGCGGTACCAGACTACCTGAGAGGGTCAGAGACACCAATCACATTCTGCAGGGCAGACCACCCGTCGGAGGTGCCGCGACCCAGTCACGCCGCTCTGGTCATCGAAGCCCTAATTGGCGACTACAGCCTGAAGACATTATTCATGGACGGAGGCAGCGGCATCAACATCATATTCGCCGACACCCTGAGAAGAATGAACAAGTCGACAGAAAAGCTGCCAGAGTCGGAGACCACCTTCCACGAAATAGTACTAGGGCAAGCAATCACGCCCATGGGAACAATCACACTCAACGTCATCCATGGCACACCCGAGCACTTCAGAAAAGAGTCGATCGACTTCGAAGTTGTCGACTGGAAATCACAGTACCACGCCATACTTGGGCGCCCAACTTTTGCCAGGTTCATGGCCATACCTCATTACGCCTACCTGATGATCAAGTTGCCTGGACCCAAAGGAGTAATCACTGTGCGCGGCGACTTCGATCGCTCCAACAACTGCGACCGAGAGTTTAGCAGGATCTCTGAGTTCTTCGGGGTCGAAGAGCACTTCAAGGCCATATCAGCCGAGAACGACAAGACCATTTTTCCACCTCGCAAGAAGCCAGCCAAAGACGCTGCCTTCAACACGAACGACGACACCGTCACCCACCAAGTCCATCCGACTGACAGCAGCAAGAAGGTCAAAGTATCATCAAGCTTGACCCTTGCATAGGAAAGCGCGCTCGTCGAGTTCCTGCGTGAGAACTGGAAAATCTTTGCATGGCAACCCTCTTACATGCCAGGAATACCCAGGGAACTCGCCGAGCACTTTTTAAAAGTCCACAAGGACGCAAGACCAGTCAAACAAACCATGTGACGCTTCTCAGGTCCCAAACGGGACGCAATCACCGCAGAAATCGACCGGCTGCTGCACGCCAAGTTCATCCGAGAAATCAAGGACTCGGACTGGGTCGCCAACCCTGTCCTGGTAGAAAAGAAGAAGACAAAGAAACTATGCATGTGTGTAGACCTTACATCAGTCAATAAATGTTGTCCAAAGGATCACTTCCCGCTCCTGCGGATAGACCAGATCGTCGACTTGACAGCAGGCTGCGAGCGCCTATCTTTCCTGGACGCCTACTCAGGTTACCAGCAGATCAGGCTGAAAGTCGAAGACGAAGAGAAAACGGCATTCATCACACCCGACGGTGTCTTTTTCTACCAGACGATGCCCTTCGGATTGAAGAACGCTGGCGCCACATATCAGCGCACCATGCAGGCATGCCTCAAAGGACTCATCGGGCAAATTGTCCAAGTCTACGTCGATGCCATCGTTGTTACGACCCGGAAAGAGGACACCCTAGTCGACAACCTCCGCAAGGTCTTCGCAGCGCTTGACGCATATCAGATCAAGCTCAACCCAGAAAAGTGTGTATTCGGCGTGCCAGCCGGAGAGTTACTGGGTTACCTTGTCTCCGCAAGAGGAATCGAAGCAAATCCTGAGAAGGTGCAGAACATACTCACGATGCCAGCACCCACCAAACTCTGGGAAGTGCAACGATTAGCCGGCCGAGTCGTAGCTCTCAGCCGGTTCATAAGTAAGTTGGGTGAGAAGGCCTTGCCTTTCTACCAACTGATGAAGAAGACATACAAATTCAAGTGGACACAGGAGGCGCAAGAGGCGTTCGACCATCTCAAAAAGACCCTGACGACTTCCCCAGTCCTGGTGGCACCACTAGAAAACGAGCCACTATACCTATACCTCTCAGCGACAAACAGGGTGGTGAGCACGGTACTCGTAGTCGAACGGGAAGAAGAAGGGCACGGTCACCCTGTCTAGAGGCCAGTCTACTACCTCAGCGAAGTTCTAACACTGTCCAAGCAAAACTACCCGCACTACCAGAAGCTGGCGTACGGGGTCTTCATGACTTCAAGGAAGGTTGGCCACTACTTATCCGAGCACCCGATCACGGTGGTAAGCTCCTCCGGCCTAGCAGACATCCTCACAAATCAGTGCGCGACAGGACGAGTCGCCAAGTGGGTTGTCGAGCTAGGACCCTGGGGGCTGAAATATGCTCACCCGAAGTCTATCAAGGCCCAAGTCCTTCCAGAATTCACTACCGAGTGGATAGAAGCTCAGCTAACAAACGTCCCCGACTTATCCAATGCATGGACGATGTATTTCGACGGCTCCAAGAAATTCATGGCGGCTGGGACAGGAGTTGTGCTCATCTCCCCCAAAGGCGACAAGTTGAAGTATGTCTTGCAGATGGATTTCCCAACACACTCCAACAACGAAGCCGAGTACGAAGCCCTGATCCACGGCATGCGGATGGCCAAGAACTGCGGCGCCACGCACCTCATGATCTGCGGCGAATCCTACCTGGTTGTGCAGCAAACCATGAAGTCCTGCGACGCCATCGCTGACAACATGATCCCCTACAGAGACCTGTACAACCAGCTGGAGGGCGCCTTCGACGGCTGCGAGCTACGACACATCAGCCGCGACAGCAACGAGGAAGCCGACATCCTCGCCAACATGGGATCAGATAGGGTACCGGTACCACCTGGCGTCTTCCTCGAACACATTACGCAAAGGTCCATCAAGACTCGACCCGCAGCAAAACCTTCCACACCGCCAACAAGGACCGCGAACCCGCCAAGCCAAGAAAAGGAGCCCATGGAAGTCATGCTAGTCGAAGCTACCTGGACAGGGCCGTACCTGACATACATACTGCACCAGAGGCTGCCAACAGACCCAGTCGAAGCAAAGCGCATCATCAGGCGCTCCAAAGGTTTCACCGTCATCAGCGGAGAACTCTACAAGAGAAGCATCTCAGGAATCCTACAAAGGTGCATAGACCCAGTCGACGGCCAAGCTCTCCTACTCGACATCCATGCGGGTATCTGCGGGCATCACGCCAGCAGTCGAGCACTGGTGGCCAAAGCGCTGAGAGCCGGGTTCTATTGGCTAACAACTATGCAAGACGCAGAAGATCTAGTAAAGAAATGTACCGGGTGCCAGGAGTTGGCCAACATGCCGCACGCACCAGCATCCGAGTTGAAGACAATACCGCTAGCCTGGCCCTTCGCCCAATGGGGACTGGACATGGTGGGCCCACTGAAGAAATCCTCACCCGGAGGACACACTCACCTCCTAGTTGCAGTCGATAAGTTTACCAAGTGGATTGAGGCCGCGCCCATCACAAGTTCGACTGCATCATCAGCGGTAAACTTCATCAGGTCCATCATCTTCAGATTTGGAGTGCCGAACGGGATCATCACGGAAAACGGCTCGAACTTCACAGCCGAGGAATTCAAAGACTTCTGCTCAGAACAAGGAATCAAGCTAAACTATGCGTCTGTTTCGCACCTGCAATCCAATGGGCAAGTCGAGAAACCCAACGTCCTAGTCTGCAACGGCATCAAGAAGCGCCTACGGGTACCTCTGAGACGCGCAACAGGCGCATGGGTGGAAGAACTACCATCAGTCCTATGGAGCTTGCGGACCACGCCTAACAGATCCACCCAGTACACTCCATTCTTCATGGTGTACGGTGCAGAAGCAGTGCTACCCTGGGACATCAAGTTTGACGCACCATAGGTGGTCGCCTACAACGAGTCAGACGCAGAAGAGGCACTCGAAGACAGCATGGACATATTGGACGAAGTACGCGACATCGCCCTGGCGCGATCAGCCGTATACCAGCAAGACCTGCGCAACTACCACGGACGGAGGTTACGACCAAGAGCTTTCGTCGCAGGCGACCTGGTCCTCCGCTTCAAACAGAAGAAAGTGCCCAAGCTCGCCTCCCCATGGGAAGGTCCATACATTGTGACAGAGGCAATTGGCAACGGAGCTTATCGCCTAAAGGACTCGAAGACAGGAGCAACCCGCAGCAACCCATGGAACGTCGCACAACTCCGGCGGTTCTATGCTTAGTCGACTCAACCATTGTACCAAGGATAGCATGTCAAGGCGACATGTTTCATACGCACTCTTTCCCTTACCGGGGTACCTAAGGGGACTGGAAGGGTTTTAATGAGGCGGCCTGTTCGCAGCAATCAACAAAGTGATTTGAAGAAAATGCTGTCAACTTTACCTTCTCAGCCAAGGCAAACAAAAATCCTAGGCCGTCACTCGAATCACTCGGGGGCTGCGCCACGCAGGTTGAAAGAAAAAGCCTAGGCCGCCACTCGAATCACTCGGGGGCTGCGCCATACAGGCACAACTCGCAAAATCCTAGGCCTCTACCCGATCTACTCGGGAATTGCGCTGCACAAGTCAAGTCAGAAATCCTAGGTCGCCACCCGACGAACTCGGGGGCTACACCTCACAGGTCACACTTGAAAAAGCCTAGGCCGCCACTCGAACCACTCGGGGGCTGCGCCGCACAGGCACAACCCAAAAAATCCTAGGCCTCTACCTGACCTACTCGGGAGTTGCGCCGAACATGTCAAGTCAAAAATACTAGGTCGCCACCCGACGCACTCGGGGGCTGCACCTCACAGGTCACACTTGAAAATCCCTAGGCCGCCACTCGAACTACTCGGGGGCTGCGCCATACAGGCTCGATCGAAAAAATCCTAGGCCGCCACCCGAGCTGCTCGGGGGCTGCGCCATACAGGTCAAGTCCTAAATCTAAGTCGCCACCCGATACACTCGGAGACTGCGATATACATGTCTCACTTGAAAAATCCTAGGACGCCACTCGGTTCACTCGGGGGCTGCGCCACACAGGTTCACAACGCAGAATTAGGCTGTCACCCAAGGTACTCGGGGGCTGCGCCACACAAGTCAAAGCCGAAGCAAATACTCGCACAATACTGCAAATAATTTCACTCATTACTCGAGAACCCTTTTAACTTCATACATTGTCATTTACATTGGCATACTCGCCACCTATAGCTAACCCTGTACAGAAGAAGAAGGCTATTCTGAATCTGCAGGCTCGTCCTTCGGCGCGTCGAGTGGGCCTACAAGGCGCTCACTCAGCTTCTGCACCTGCTCGATCATCTGGCGCGCAGCCGCCAAGGTATCGGCGTAGTCGGCATCGCCAGACAATCCACCCATCAACCTCTCCAGCGGAAGGTTCGACCGGTGCAGCCGGACGTACGCCAGCGCCACATTTGCCCCGGCGACGAGCTGGGCATGGACGATCTCCTTCAGCGCATCACCCTCGCGGAACCTCTCCAGCAAGGCGGACAACCCGTGCGGCTGCCCATTGTGTGGGAAGTACACACGATGGATGTGCCAGAGGGTCTTCCGGCAATTCTCCAGAAGAAAGGCCGCGCGCCAAGTCCGATCAAGCACAAGAGCAAGAGTACGCCCTCTCGACTTATTCACCCAGAATTGGCGAGCTTCATAGGAGTCGCCAGATGCCTCCCGAGTAACACGCTCCTCAACGCGATCCCGCTCAGCCTGCCAATCCGGGTTCACATCTGCATACAAAAGCTAGAAGTCAGAACCAGCAAGTTTTAACAAAGAAAGCATCCACAAAGGATACAAACCTTGAAGCTGTCGACTGATCAGATCGATCTCCCCGAGCAAAAAATCTTCACGCTGGGAGAACTCTGCAGTAGGATGCGACCTGGAGCGATGCAGCAACAACTCGGTATTCTTCAGAGTCGCCTCAAGCTCAGCCACCTTATTCTTCAAATACGTGATTATCCGCTGGTCGTTCGTGCTCCGTGGAGGAGCTGGCGCCGCTCGACGACGGCGAGCACCCAAAGAAGATCACTCGCCACTCGGACCAGCCGCAGAAGCAGAAGAAGTGCCGCCGCGCACGTTAGTCTGCCATGAGTGCGCAGAGTCAATACAGATATGCGACTGCTCAGCACAAACAAATATAGTGGGAAGAGATACTCAATTTCGGCACAAAAAATACTGTTCAAGGCCAGAAGACCAGACAAAATATCAGTCATTACAAGCAAAAGTTATAATTACAGGCCAGCACAACTGCCGAATCCCTACACAACAACTACTCCAAGGCAGCAGACTCCGACCGGGAGCGGGTCTTCCGGGAAGCAGCCGCCTCAGTCGCCTTGGCAAGCGCCCTCTCAAAGGTAGCCACAAGCTTCACAGCTAGCTGTGTAGCCTGAACCTTCACTCCGCTCAGGGACGCGGTCCGTCCATCAGGCCTCCGAGGGAAGCCGCTGACGACCTTTTCGAAATCACCCGGAATCTGGTGGCCTAGAGGAAGATTTGGGTTCACATCTGCATACAAAAGCTAGAAGTCAGAACCAGCAAGTTTTAACAAAGAAAGCATCCACAAAGGATACAAACCTTGAAGCTGTCGACTGATCAGATCGATCTCCCCGAGCAAAAAATCTTCACGCTGGGAGAACTCTGCAGTAGGATGCGACCTGGAGCGATGCAGCAACAACTCGGTATTCTTCAGAGTCGCCTCAAGCTCAGCCACCTTATTCTTCAAATACGTGATTATCCGCTGGTCGTTCGTGCTCCGTGGAGGAGCTGGCGCCGCTCGACGACGGCGAGCACCCAAAGAAGATCACTCGCCACTCGGACCAGCCGCAGAAGCAGAAGAAGTGCCGCCGCGCACGTTAGTCTGCCATGAGTGCGCAGAGTCAATACAGATATGCGACTGCTCAGCACAAACAAATATAGTGGGAAGAGATACTCAATTTCGGCACAAAAAATACTGTTCAAGGCCAGAAGACCAGACAAAATATCAGTCATTACAAGCAAAAGTTATAATTACAGGCCAGCACAACTGCCGAATCCCTACACAACAACTACTCCAAGGCAGCAGACTCCGACCGGGAGCGGGTCTTCCGGGAAGCAGCCGCCTCAGTCGCCTTGGCAAGCGCCCTCTCAAAGGTAGCCACAAGCTTCACAGCTAGCTGTGTAGCCTGAACCTTCACTCCGCTCAGGGACGCGGTCCGTCCATCAGGCCTCCGAGGGAAGCCGCTGACGACCTTTTCGAAATCACCCGGAATCTGGTGGCCTAGAGGAAGATGGAAGGTGAGCTCGGAGCCGCGTACCGTCTGCGTCCGAGTGAAGTCGGCGAGGGTGGTCGCGCCATCTTCAAACGGAGCGGCGAGGGCGTCCATGGCAGTCCGCGGCGGGTCGCTCGGGAAGATGCTCCGGTGCACCGTCGTAAGCGCCCCCATCGACTTCCCAGCGCGGCCGTCGATTTCTTCAGCGCATCAGACGCATACGCGCAGACACGGTCGAGGAAGCCAACATCAGTCGCCAAATCAGCGGTGTCACTCGACGAGCCTTCCGGAGGAGCTACACCACATGTCTCTACGCAAAACTACAAACTGTAAGCGAGGAAAAAAAAAGTAAGTACAAGTAGGCGCCAAAGCAGAAAACTAACCTCCAAGGGTGCCGACGAGTGTGAGAAGGCGGTCGACTTGAGTCTTCTCCTGGGTGGCCCGCACTTGCTCATGCTCATGGGATTCGTGCAGGGCTTTCTCAAGCTCAGCCTGAGCCTGGAGCTTCAGCTCCAACTCAGCAACCCGCCTAGTAGCCTGATCCAGAGAAACACGCAGATGGTCCCTCTCCTTCTCAAGGCAAACATAAGCCGCGGCTGCGTCAAGCTGCTGGCGGTAGTACGGCTGAAACACAAGCAAGAAATTAATAAAGTTGCGGGCGACTATACTAGTCACCCACACCTTCGGGGGCTACTCCCACCGGGAGCGCTGATCGCGCACCATGAAATTGCAAGACTACAAGTACAAGCATAAAGGACTTACGTGGTCCAGGAGGTCGACATCTTCGGAAGCCGAAGGAGGAGCACGACTCGACGACGCGAGGCCAGCAGGCTGCGTGCGCTCCTCGATGGCCACCCGAGTCACCAGCTCCGTCGAAGGGGCGGATGTGTGCTCCGCTTCACGACGAGGGGAGCTGACACCGCCAGAACGACGGCTGGAACAAAAACAATACGATGATCAACTCGAATACTGGAACTACAAAGTGCAACTAGGAAAAACAAGATAGAAAGGAACTCACCTGATGGTCTCGAATTCGTCGTCGCTCCCCAGGGAGAGAGATGGCATCCGACCGAACAGGCGTGGTGGCGCGGAGCTAGCAGGAGGAGCGGCTAGAGGCTCGTTCCCGTCGCCCGGAGACCGCACACCCGAAGACGTCGCGACGGCTTCCTCCAGATCAGCATCCGTACCCCTCGCGGGCGACGAAGCAGTCGCAGAGTCACCGCCACTTCGGCGCCTTTGCCTCTTTGGTGCGGGTTCCTCTTGGTCGTCATCATCCTCCACCTCTTCGTGAGGAGAAGTAGCGGACGGAAGGTCGTCCTCGTCACCCTCCTCCTCCACAACCTTCGACTGGTCGTCGGGGCCGTTTTCAGGAAGAGGAGGAAGACTGACCAACAGAGATCGACCCTGAAACAAGTAGACGCAAGTCGAATCAAGAAGCAGGAAATCAAGAGACAAAGCAACGAAGAGAACAAGTTGAAAACTTACCTCGGAACAGGGTTCGCGGCTTCGTACGCAGCGACTGGACATTTTACGTTGCAGAGGTCCGCGACTCAGAGGTTGGTGATGCCCCTCACCTTGGTTTCCACCTCCTCGTCGTCGAGTGGCTGGTCGCCGGCGCCATCACTAGCCCACATCGGGTGAGGCCGAGCAGCGAGTGGTTGAACGTGAAGCCGGAAGAAGCTGACCATCAGGAAGACGCCACCCGTCTCGCGCCCCAGGGTCTTGGTGAGGTTGCGCAGCAGGCTCAGCAGCGGCCTTGCGGACTCCTTCTCCTCCTCGGCGAGCGGGTGCGACCAGGCGTGAGTCTTCAGCAGCCTGCGCTCGCCGTCGAATTGCGCAAGGCCGTCCGGGTTCCACTGGATGTAGAACCACTTCTTCCGCCACCCCTGGACGGAGTCAGACTTCTTCATCTGAAAGTACACGGTATCACCGTGCACCTGGATTCCGAAGCCACCCACGGGGAATGTCAACCCGCTCTTCCCAACATTCTTGCGAATGAGGAAGAGCGACTTCCATAGCGCCCAGTGGGGTGCGATCCCCAGAAAGCACTCACAGAGCACGATAAAGCTCGCGATGCTCAAGACGCCATTGGGAGTCAGATCGTGGATCTGAACCCCATAGGCATACAGGAGACCACAAACAAAATCATGGAGAGGGAACCCGAAGCCCCGCGGAAGGAAATCCACGAAGCATACGCGTTCCCCCTCACGGGGTGCGGGGTACACCTCTTTGCCAGGAGCGCGTACCTGGGCCTGGTCCGATGATGGCAGGAGGCCCTGCGCGCGGAGGAGCTCAAACTCCGCCTTTTGCACCGACGATCTTTGCCAGTCGCCGTCGGGCTTCTTCATCAGCCCGGCTTCAGCGGCGACGGCGGAGGTTCCAGCGGCGGCCTTTGGCTTGCCCATGGCTCCGGTGGACAGCAACATGTGGGAGCAAAAAAGCACATATCTCGGATGGTGGCGATAATGGTAGGGAGCAGAGGAAAGGAGGCGCAGATGATGGGAGAAGATGATGCCCTTGCGCTGCAGCGCAGTACTTATGCCTCGAATAAATTCATCTCAGCCGTCCACAGAGCAACGGTTCCGAGCAGCTACATCCAGCCGTCCACGTGTCGCACGGAGAAACCAACCGTCGCCGCCCACTTCGTCCACTACGCACGGGAATCAAGGCGTCATCATCGTGCAGCGAAAATTTCACGCCCAGTTCGGACACGTGACAATTGCTGACCGCGGTCAGCTCTGCTAGTGGGCCCCGCTGCGTTACGTCCCATCGGGCACAGAGGCGTGCAGTGGAGCGTCATCGATGACGTCATCAAGCCAACAACTCCGAACAAGTGAAACATCACGACAACTCGACCTAACGATTCGAGTAGTAAGCTTCTCAACTGAAAACAACCAAGTAGGACAAACTGCTGATCCGAGAACCCGAAACAATCATTCGGGTGGCAGAGAAAATCGAGTAAGCTCGAACAGCCGAATCCATCTGGAAGTAAGCCCACGGGCCGAATAGAAGCAAGCTTCACACGAAGGCCAAGGAGAAGTAATTCGACTGCAGAAGATTACTCCCATCGGGAGTGTCCTGTTCGACTGAAGAAAACGAGTGCAAACTTAAGAACAAGCAATCCGGTGGCGCACCCAGGAGGAAGAAGTCCTTTGCCCGACTCTGCGATTCGACCAAGCACTCAGGGGCTACTGACGTGGGGCTACCTTTCGACTAGCCCACGATGAGGCTACCTGGGCCGCGCCCAGCTGGAGAAGGCCCACAGAAGGCCCACTCGGGGTACCGTGTAACCTAGTCCAAATTGGTTAGGTCCCGTAACTTGCCATATCTGTAATTACCATCGATACCGACCACCCGAGACCTGGCTACCTATAAAGCCAGGAGGGTTGCTCGACCTAGAGGACACGCCAAGAGGCACCACCACAAAGCCTAGCGAGATCGCAATCTCGCCGCCATTGTAATCGCAACTCGCCATCAATAACAGACAAGCAGGAGTAGGGTGTTATCCTCCGGGAGCCTGAACCTGGGTAAAATCTCCGCTTGTCAGCCGTCGTGATCACCAACGCTCTTCTCTCTCCCCCTGAATCAACCCGGGGTGCACAAACCTGGGATTTGTCGAGTTACACCCTCGTCACCCACGTAAACGGCCAGAAATGCCCGAAATCACGAGTTTTAACGATGCCACGCTAGAGTCGTGTATCGAGGGTTACGGGGCTTCGAAATCTTCCCGGGACCCAAAAACCGTGCACTATAGCCCACGAAAACGGCCAGAAATGTTCGAAATAACGAGTTTTGACGATGCCACTACAGTCGTGTACCGGGGGTTACGGGGCTTCGAAATCTTCGCGGGACCCAAAAACTGTGTGCTATAGCCCATGAAAATTGCCAGAAATGCCCGAAATCACGAGTTTTGACGATGCCACCCGAGTCGTGTTCTAGGTGTCACAGGGCTTCGAAATCTTCCCGGGACCCAAAAACCGTGGACTATAGCCCACGAAAACGGCCAGAAATGCCCGAAATCACGAGTTTTTTATGATTTCGTGAAAATCGTGTGACGGGTTCCTGGACCATTTAAATCCACGTCGGACCCCAAAACTATGTGCTATAGCACACGAAAACGGCCAGAAATGCCCGAAATCACGATTTTTTTTTATGATTTCGTGAAACGAGTGTGACGGGGCCTCCGAACAATTTAAATCCACGTCGGACCCCAAAACCGAGTGCTATAGCCCAAGAAAACGGTCAGAAATGCCCCAAATCACGAGTTTTTAATGATTTCATGAAAATCGTGTGACGGGTCCCGGACCATTTAAATCCATGTCGGACCCCAAAACCGTGTGCTATAGCCCACGAAAACGGCTAGAAATGCCCGAAATAACGGGTTTTGACGATGCCACTTGAGTCGTGCACCGGGGTCACGGGGTTTCGACATCATCCCGAACCCAAAAAAACGTGAACTATAGCCCACGAAAACAGCCAGAAATGCCCGAAATCACGAGTTTTTTATGATTTCATGATAGTCGTGTGAGGTCCCGGACCATTTAAATCCAAGTCGGACCCCAAACCGTGTGCATAGCCCACGAAAACGGCCAGAAATGACCGAAATCATGAGTTTTGACGATGCCACGCTAGAGTCGTGTACCGGGGGTTACGGGGCTTCGAAATCTTCCCGGGACCCAAAAACCATGCACTATAGCCCACGAAAACGGTCAGAAATGCCCGAAATAAAGAGTTTTGACAATGCCACTATAATCGTGTACCGGGAGTTACGGGGCTTCAAAATCTTCCCGGGACCCAAAAGCTGTGTACTATAGCCCACGAAAATGGCCAGAAATGACCGAAATCACGAGTTTTGACGATGCCACCAGAGTCGTGTACTAGGGGTCACGGGGATTCGAAATCTTCCCGGGACCCAAAAACATGGACTATAGGCCCCGAAAATGGCCAGAAATGCCCGAAAGCACTAGTTTTTTATGATGTCGTTAAAATGATGTGACGGGTTCCAGGACCATTTAAATCCACGTCGGACCCCAAAACGGTGTGCTATAGCCCATGAAAACGGCCAGAAATGCCCGAAATAACGAGTTTTTTAATGATTTCGTGAAAATCGTGTGACGGGGTCCCGGACCATTTAAATCCACATCGGACCCCAAAACCCTGTGCTATAGCACACGAAAACGGTCAGAAATGCCCGAAATCACGAGTTTTTTTTTATGATTTCGCGAAACTCGTGTGACGGGGTCCTGGACCATTTAAATCCACGTCGGACCCCAAAACCGTGTGCTATAGCCCAAGAAAACGGTCAGAAATGCCGAAATCACGAGTTTTTAATGATTTCATGAAAATCGTGTGACGGGTCCCGGACCATTTAAATCCATGTCGGACCCCAAAACCGTGTGCTATAGCCCACGAAAACGGTCAGAATTGCCCGAAATAACGAGTTTTGACGATGCCACCTGAGTCGTGCACCGAGGGTCATGGGGCTTTGAAATCTTCCCGGGACCTGAAAACCGTGGACTATAGCCCACGAAAACGGCCAGAAATACCCGAACTCACGTTTTTTTTTATGATTTCGAGAAAATCGTGTGATGGGTCCCGGACCATTTAAATCCACGTCGGACCCAAAAACGTGTGCTATAGCCCACGAAAATGGTCAGAAATGCCTGAAATAATGAGTTTTGACGATGCCACTAGGGTCGTGCACCGGGGTCACGGGGCTTCGAACTCATCCCGAACCCAAAAAACGTGGACTATAGCCCATGAAAACGGCCAGAAATGCCAGAAATCATGAGTTTTTATGATTTCGAAAAAATCATGTGACAGGTCCCGGACCATTTAAATCCATATCGGACCCCAAAACCGTGTGCTATAGCCCACAAAAACGGCAAGAAATGCCCGAAATCACGAGTTTTTTATGATTTCGTGAAAATCGTGTGACGGGTCCAAGATATTTTAAATCCACGTAGGACCCCAAAACCGTGTTCTATAGCCCACGAAAACGGCAATAAATGCCCGAAATAACGAGTTTTCACGATGCCACTAGAGTCGTGCACCGGGGTCACGGGGCTTCGAAATCTTCCCGGACCCAAAAAACGTGGATTATAGCCCACGAAAACCGCAAGAAATGCCCGAAATCACGAATTTTTTATGATTTTGTGAAAATTGTGTGACCGGGTCCCAGACCATTTAAATCCACAACGGACCCCAAAACCGTGTGCTATAGCACAGGAAAACGGCCAGAAATGCCCAAAATCACAAGTTTTTTTATGATTCCGTGAAAATCGTGTGACCGGGTCCTGGAACGTTTAAATCCACGAAGGACCCAAAACCGTGTGCTATGGCCCACGAGAACGTCAGAAATGTCCGAAATAACGAGTTTTGACGATGCCACTAGAGTCGTGCATCGGGGTCACGTGGCTTCGAAATCTTCCCGGGACACAAAAACAGTGTACTACAGCCCACGAAAACGGCCAGAAATGCCCGAAATCACGAGTTTTTATGATTTCGTGAAAATCATGTTACGGGGTTCCGAATCATTTCAATCCACGTCGGACCCCAAAATCGTGTGCTATAGCCGACGAAATCGGCCAGAAATACCTGAAATCACGAGTTTTTTATGATTTCGTGAAAATCGTGTGACGGGTCCCGGACCATTTAAATCCACGTCAGACCCCGAAACTGTGTGCTATAGCCCACGAAAACGGCCAGAAAGGCCCGAAATCATGAGTTTTTACGATGCCACTAGAAACGTGTACCGGGGTCATGGGGATTCAAAATCTTCCCGGGACCCAAAAACTGTGGTCTATAGCCCACGAAAACGGCCAGAAATGCCTGAAATCACGAGTTTTTTATGATTTCTCAAAAATCGTGTGACGGGTCCCGGACCATTTAAATCCACACCGGACCCCAAACCCTTGTGCTATAGCTCACAAAAAACTTCCAGAAATGTCTGAAATCACGAGTTTTTTATGATTTCGTGAAAATCGTGTGACAGGTCCCAGACCATTTTAATCCAAGTCGGACCCCAAAACTGTGTGCTATAGTCCACGAAAACGTCCAGAAAGGCCCGAAATCACGAGTTTTTACGATGCCACTAGAGTCGTGTACCGGGGGTTACGGGGTTTCGAAATCTTCCCGGGACCCAAAAACCGTGGACTGTAGCCCACGATAACGGTCAGAAATGCCCGAAATCACCACAGTATGATTGGGGATGTACATCCGAAGTTTTTCATCATCGTAATAGTCCATCCGAAATATAGATAAAGAGTTTTTATGACTTTGAGAAAATCTTTTGACGGGTCCCGGGACCAATTAAATCCAAATCGGAACCTAAAATCGTGTGCTATAGCACACGAAAACGGCAAAAAATGCCCGAAATCACGCGTTTTTTTTTATGATTCCGTGAAATCGTGTGACGGGTCCCTGACCATTTAAATCCACGCAGGACCCTAAAACCGTGTGCTATAGCCCAGGAAAATGGCCAGAAATGCCCAAAATCGCGGGTTTTATTGATTTCGTAAAAATCGTGTGTCGGGTCCCGGACCATTTAAATCCACGTCGGACCCCCAAACAGTGTGCTATAGCCCATGAAAACGGCAACAAATGCCCGAAATAACGAGTTTTGACGATGCCACTAGAGTCGTGCACCGGGGTCTGGGGGCTTCGAAATCTCCCCGGACCCAAAAAACGTGGACTATAGCCCACGAAAACAGCCAGAAATGCCCGAAATCACGAGTTTTTTATGATTTTGTGAAAATCGTTTGACGGGGTCCCGAACCATTTAAATCCACGCCGGACCCCAAAACCGAGTGCTATAGTCCACGAAAACGGGCAGAAATGCCTGAAATCACGAGTTTTGACGATGCCACGCTAGAGTCGTGTACCGGGGGTTACGGGGCTTTGAAATCATTCCGGGACCCAAAAAACCGTGCACCGGGGTCACGGGGTTTCGACGTCATCCCGAACCCAAAAAAAACGTGAACTATAGCCCACGAAAACAGGCAGAAATGCCCGAAATCACGAGTTTTTTATGATTTCATGATAATCGTGTGAGGTCCCGGACCATTTAAATCCACGTCGGACCCCAAACCGTGTGCATAGCCCACAAAAACGGCCAGAAATGCCCGAAATCATGAGTTTTGACGATGCCACGCTAGAGTCGTGTACCGGGGGTTACGGGGCTTCGAAATCTTCCCGGGACCCAAAAACCGTGCACTATAGCCCACGAAAACGGTCAGAAATGCCCGAAATAAAGAGTTTTGATAATGCCACTATAATCGTGTACCGGGAGTTACGGGGCTTCAAAATCTTCCCGGGACCCAAAAGCTGTGTACTATAGCCCACGAAAATGGCCAGAAATGCCCGAAATCACGTGTTTTGACGATGCCACCAGAGTCGTGTACTAGGGGTCACGGGGATTCGAAATCTTCCCGGGACCCAAAAAACGTGGACTATAGCCCACGAAAATGGCCAGAAATGCCCGAAAGCACTTGTTTTTTATGATTTCGTTAAAATGATGTGACGGGTTCCAGGACCATTTAAATCCACGTCGGACCCCAAAACGGTGTGCTATAGCCCATGAAAACGGCCAGAAATGCCCAAAATAACGAGTTTTTTAATGATTTCGTGAAAATCATGTGACGGGGTCCCGGACCATTTAAATCCACATCGGACCCCAAAACTGTGTGCTATAGCACACGAAAACGGTCAGAAATGCCCGAAATCACGAGTATTTTTTTATGATTTCGCGAAACTCGTGTGACGGGGTCCCAGACCATTTAAATCCACGTCGGACCCCAAAACCGTGTGCTATAGCCCAAGAAAACGGTCAGAAATGCCGAAATCACGAGTTTTTAATGATTTCATGAAAATCGTTGTGACGGGTCCCGGACCATTTAAATCCATGTCGGACCCCAAAACCGTGTGCTATAGCCCACGAAAACGGCCAGAATTGCCCGAAATAACGAGTTTTGACGATGCCACTTGAGTCGTGCACCGAGGGTCATGGGGCTTTGAAATCTTCCCGGGACCTGAAAACCGTGGACTATAGCCCACGAAAACGGCTAGAAATACCCGAACTCACGATTTTTTTTTATGATTTCGAGAAAATCGCGTGATGGGTCCCGGACCATTTAAATCCACGTCGGACCCAAAATCGTGTGCTATAGCCCACGGAAATGGTCAGAAATGCCTGAAATAATGAGTTTTGACGATGCCACTAGGGTCGTGCACCGGGGTCACGGGGCTTCGAACTCATCCCGAACCCAAAAAACGTGGACTATAGCCCACGAAAACGACCAGAATTGCCAGAAATCATGAGTTTTTATGATTTCGAAAAAATCATGTGACAGGTCCCGGACCATTTAAATCCATATCGGACCCCAAAACCGTGTGCTATAGCCCACAAAAACGGCAAGAAATGCCCGAAATCACGAGTTTTTTATGATTTCGTGAAAATCGTGTGACGGGTCCAAGACATTTTAAATCCACGTCGGACCCCAAAACCATGTTCTATAGCCCACGAAAACGGCAATAAATGCCCGAAATAACGAGTTTTCACGATGCCACTAGAGTCGTGCACCGGGGTCACGGGGCTTCGAAATCTTCCCGGACCCAAAAAACGTGGATTATAGCCCACGAAAACCGCAAGAAATGACCGAAATCACGAATTTTTTATGATTTTGTGAAAATTGTGTGACCGGGTCCCAGACCATTTAAATCCACAACGGACCCCAAAACCGTGTGCTATAGCACAGGAAAACGGCCAGAAATGCCCAAAATCACAAGTTTTTTTATGATTCCGTGAAAATCGTGTGACCGGGTCCTGGAACGTTTAAATCCACGAAGGACCCAAAACCGTGTGCTATGGCCCACGAGAACGTCAGAAATGTCCGAAATAACGAGTTTTGACGATGCCACTAGAGTCGTGCATCGGGGTCACGGGGCTTCGAAATCTTCCCGGGACACAAAAACAGTGTACTATAGCCCACGAAAACGGCCAGAAATGCCCGAAATCACGAGTTTTTATGATTTCGTGAAAATCGTGTTACGGGGTTCCGAATCATTTCAATCCACGTCGGACCCCAAAATCGTGTGCTATAGCCGACGAAATCGGCCAGAAATACCTGAAATCACGAGTTTTTTATGATTTCGTGAAAATCGTGTGACGGGTCCCGGACCATTTAAATCCACGTCAGACCCCAAAACTGTGTGCTATAGCCCACGAAAACGGCCAGAAAGGCCCGAAATCATGAGTTTTTACGATGCCACTAGAAACGTGTACCGGGGTCATGGGGATTCGAAATCTTCCCGGGACCCAAAAACTGTGGTCTATAGCCCACGAAAACGGCCAGAAATGCTTGAAATCACGAGTTTTTTATGATTTCTCAAAAATCGTGTGACGGGTCCCGGACCATTTAAATCCACACCGGACCCCAAACCCTTGTGCTATAGCTCACAAAAAACTTCCAGAAATGTCTGAAATCACGAGTTTTTTATGATTTCGTGAAAATCGTGTGACAGGTCCCAGACCATTTTAATCCAAGTCGGACCCCAAAACTGTGTGCTATAGTCCACGAAAACGTCCAGAAAGGCCCGAAATCACGAGTTTTTACGATGCCACTAGAGTCGTGTACCGGGGGTCACGGGGTTTCGAAATCTTCCCGGGACCCAAAAACCGTGGACTGTAGCCCACGATAACGGTCAGAAATGCCCGAAATCACCACAGTATGATTGGGGATGTACATCCGAAGTTTTTCATCATCGTAATAGTCCATCCGAAATATAGATAAAGAGTTTTTATGATTTTGAGAAAATCTTTTGACGGGTCCCGGGACCATTTAAATCCAAATCGGAACCTAAAATCGTGTGCTATAGCACACGAAAACGGCAAAAAATGCCTGAAATCACGCGTTTTTTTTATGATTCCGTGAAATCGTGTGACGGGTCCCTGACCATTTAAATCCACGCCGGACCCTAAAACCATGTGCTATAGCCCAGGAAAATGGCCAGAAATGCCCAAAATCGCGGGTTTTATTGATTTCGTAAAAATCGTGTGTCGGGTCCCGGACCATTTAAATCCACGTCGGACCCCCAAACAGTGTGCTATAGCCCATGAAAACGGCAACAAATGCCCGAAATAACGAGTTTTGATGATGCCACTAGAGTCGTGCACCAGGGTCTCGGGGCTTCGAAATCTCCCCGGACCCAAAAAACGTGGACTATAGCCCACGAAAACGGCCAGAAATGCCCGAAATCACGAGTTTTTTATGATTTTGTGAAAATCGTTTGACGGGTCCCGAACCATTTAAATCCACGCCGGACCCCAAAACCGAGTGCTATAGTCCACGAAAACGGGCAGAAATGCCTGAAATCACGAGTTTTGACGATGCCACGCTAGAGTCGTGTACCGGGGGTTACGGGGCTTTGAAATCATTCCGGGACCCAAAAAACCGTGCACCGGGGTCACGGGGTTTCGACGTCATCCCGAACCCAAAAAAAACGTGAACTATAGCCCACGAAAACAAGCAGAAATGCCCGAAATCACGAGTTTTTTATGATTTCATGATAATCGTGTGAGGTCCCGGACCATTTAAATCCACGTCGGACCCCAAACCGTGTGCATAGCCCACGAAAACGGCCAGAAATGCCCGAAATCATGAGTTTTGACGATGCCACGCTAGAGTCGTGTACCGGGGGTTACGGGGCTTCGAAATCTTCCCGGGACCCAAAAACCGTGCACTATAGCCCACGAAAACGGTCAGAAATGCCCGAAATAAAGAGTTTTGACAATGCCACTATAATCGTGTACCGGGAGTTACGGGGCTTCAAATCTTCCCGGGACCCAAAAGCTGTGTACTAGAGCCCACGAAAATGGCCAGAAATGCCCGAAATAACGAGTTTTGACGATGCCACCAGAGTCGTGTACTAGGGGGTCACGGGGATTCGAAATCTTCCCGGGACCCAAAAAACGTGGACTATAGCCCACGAAAATGGCCAGAAATGCCCGAAAGCACTTGTTTTTTATGATTTCGTTAAAATGATGTGACGGGTTCCAGGACCATTTAAATTCACGTCGGACCCCAAAACGGTGTGCTATAGCCCATGAAAACGGCCAGAAATGCCCGAAATAACGAGTTTTTAATGATTTCGTGAAAATCGTGTGACGGGGTCCCGGACCATTTGAATCCACATCGGACCCCAAAACCGTGTGCTATAGCACACGAAAACGGTCAGAAATGCCCGAAATCACGAGTTTTTTTTTATGATTTCGCGAAACTCGTGGTGACGGGGTCCCGGACCATTTAAATCCACGTCGGACCCCAAAACCGTGTGCTATAGCCCAAGAAAACGGTCAGAAATGCCGAAATCATGAGTTTTTTAATGATTTCATGAAAATCTTGTGACGGGTCCCGGACCATTTAAATCCATGTCGGACCCCAAAACCGTGTGCTATAGCCCACGAAAACGGCCAGAATTGCCCGAAATAACGTGTTTTGACGATGCCACTTGAGTCGTGCACCGAGGGTCATGGGGCTTTGAAATCTTCCCGGGACCTGAAAACCGTGGACTATAGCCCACGAAAACGGCTAGAAATACCCGAACTCACGATTTTTTTTTATGATTTCGAGAAAATCGTGTGATGGGTCCCGGACCATTTAAATCCACGTCGGACCCAAAATCGTGTGCTATAGCCCACGAAAATGGTCAGAAATGCCTGAAATAATGAGTTTTGATGATGCCACTAGAGTCGTGCACCGGGGTCACGGGGCTTCGAACTCATCCCGAACCCAAAAAACGTGGACTATAGCCCACGAAAACGACCAGAAATGCCAGAAATCATGAGTTTTTATGATTTCGAAAAAATCATGTGACAGGTCCCGGACCATTTAAATCCATATCGGACCCCAAAACCGTGTGCTATAGCCCACAAAAACGGCAAGAAATGCCCGAAATCACGAGTTTATTTATGATTTCGTGAAAATCGTGTGACAGGTCCAAGACATTTTAAATCCACGTCGGACCCCAAAACCGTGTTCTATAGCCCACGAAAACGGCAATAAATGCCCGAAATAACGAGTTTTCACGATGCCACTAGAGTCGTGCACCGGGGTCACGGGGCTTCGAAATCTTCCCGGACCCAAAAAACGTGGATTATAGCCCACGAAAACCGCAAAGAAATGACCGAAATCACGAATTTTTTATGATTTTGTGAAAATTGTGTGACCGGGTCCCAGACCATTTAAATCCACAACGGACCCCAAAACCGTGTGCTATAGCACAGGAAAACGGCCAGAAATGCCAAAATCACAAGTTTTTTTATGATTCCGTGAAAATCGTGTGACCGGGTCCTGGAACGTTTAAATCCACGAAGGACCCAAAACCGTGTGCTATGGCCCACGAGAACGTCAGAAATGTCCGAAATAACGAGTTTTGACGATGCCACTAGAGTCGTGCATCGGGGTCACGTGGCTTTGAAATCTTCCCGGGACACAAAAACAGTGTACTACAGCCCACGAAAACGGCCAGAAATGCCCGAAATCACGAGTTTTTATGATTTCGTGAAAATCATGTTACGGGGTTCCGAATCATTTCAATCCACGTCGGACCCCAAAATCGTGTGCTATAGCCGACGAAATCGGCCAGAAATACCTGAAATCACGAGTTTTTTATGATTTCGTGAAAATCGTGTGACGGGTCCCGGACCATTTAAATCCACGCCAGACCCCAAAACTGTGTGCTATAGCCCACGAAAACGGCCAGAAAAGGCCCGAAATCATGAGTTTTTACGATGCCACTAGAAACGTGTACCGGGCTCATGGGGATTCGAAATCTTCCCGGGACCCAAAAACTGTGGTCTATAGCCCACGAAAACGGCCAGAAATGCCTGAAATCACGAGTTTTTTATGATTTCTCAAAAATCGGGTGACGGGTCCCGGACCATTTAAATCCACACCGGACCCCAAACCCTTGTGCTATAGCTCACAAAAACTTCCAGAAATGTCTGAAATCACGAGTTTTTTATGATTTCGTGAAAATCGTGTGACAGGTCCCAAACCATTTTAATCCAAGTCGGACCCCAAAACTGTGTGCTATAGTCCACGAAAACGTCCAGAAAGGCCCGAAATCACGAGTTTTTATGATGCCACACGAGTCGTGTACCGGGGGTCACGGGGTTTCGAAATCTTCCCGGGACCGAAAAACCGTGGACTATAGCCCACGATAACGGTCAGAAATGCCCGAAATCACCACAGTATGATTGGGGATATACATCCGAAGTTTTTCATCATCGTAATAGTCCATCCGAAATATAGATAAAGAGTTTTTATGATTTTGAGAAAATCTTTTGACGGGTCCCGGGACCATTTAAATCCAAATCGGAACCTAAAATCGTCTGATATAGCACACGAAAACGGCAAAAAATGACCGAAATCACGAGTTTTTTTTATGATTCCGTGAAATCGTGTGACGGGTCCCTGACCATTAAAATCCACGTCGGACCCTAAAACCGTGTGCTATAGCCCAGGAAAATGGCCAGAAATGCCCAAAATCGCGGGGTTTTCTTGATTTCGTAAAAATCGTGTGTCGGGTCCCGGACCATTTAAATCCACGTCGGACCCCCAAACAGTGTGCTATAGCCCATGAAAACGGCAAGAAATGCCCGAAATAACGAGTTTTGACGATGCCACTAGAGTCGTGCACCGGGGTCTCGGGGCTTCGAAATCTCCCCGGACCCAAAAAACGTGGACTATAGCCCACGAAAAAGGTCAGAAATGTCCGAAATCACGAGTTTTTTATGATTTTGTGAAAATCGTGTGACGGGTCCCGAACCATTTAAATCCACGTCGGACCCCAAAACCGAGTGCTATAGTCCACGAAAACAGGCAGAAATGCCTGAAATCACGAGTTTTGACGATGCCACGCTAAAGTCGGGTACCGGGGGTTACGGGGCTTTGAAATCATTCCGGGACCCAAAAAACCGTGCACAATATCTCACAAAAACGGCCAGAAATGGCCGAAATAAAGAGTTTTTATGATGCCACTAGAGTCGTGTACCGGGGGTTACGCGGCTTCGAAATCTTCCCGGGACCCAATAACCACGTGCTATGACCCACGAAAATGGCCAGAAATGCCCGAAATCATGAATTTTGACGATGCCACTAGAGTCGTGTACCGGGGGTCACGAGCCTTCAAAGTCTTCCCGGGACCCAAAAATCGTGGACTATAGCCCACGACAACTGCCAGAAATGACCGAAATCACGAGTTTTGAATGATTCGTGAAAATCGTTGTGACGGGGTCACGGACCATTTAAATCCACGTCGGACCCCAAAAACCGTGTGCTATAGCCCACAAAACGGCCAGAAATACCCGGAATAACGAGTTTTGACGATACCACTATAGTCGTGTACCGGGGGTTACGGGGCTTCGAAATCTTCCCGGGACCCAATAACTGTGTGCTCTAACCAACGAAAATGGCCAGACATGCCCGAAATCACGAGTTTTGATGATGCCACCAGAGTCGTGTACTAGTGGTCACGGTGCTTCGAAATCTTCCCGGGAGCCAAAAACCGTGTGCTATAGCCCACAAAAACGGCTAGAAATGCCCGAAATCACGAGTTTTTTTATAATTTCGTGAAAATCGTGTGAGGTCCCGGACCATTTAAATCCACACCGGACCCCAAACCCTTGTGCTATAGCTCACAAAAAACTTCCAGAAATGTCTGAAATCACGAGTTTTTTATGATTTCGTGAAAATCGTGTGACAGGTCCCAAACCATTTTAATCCAAGTCGGACCCCAAAACTGTGTGCTATAGTCCACGAAAACGTCCAGAAAGGCCCGAAATCACGAGTTTTTACGATGCCACAAGAGTCGTGTACCGGGGGTCACGGGGTTTCGAAATCTTCCCGGGACCCAAAAACCATGGACTATAGCCCACGATAACGGTCAGAAATGCCCGAAATCACCACAGTATGATTGGGGATATACATCCGAAGTTTTTCATCATCGTAATAGTCCATCCGAAATATAGATAAAGAGTTTTTATGATTTTGAGAAAATCTTTTGACGGGTCCCGGGACCATTTAAATCCAAATCGGAACCTAAAATCGTGTGATATAGCACACAAAAACGGCAAAAAATGACCGAAATCACGAGTTTTTATATGATTCCGTGAAATCGTGTGACGGGTCCCTGACCATTAAAATCCACGTCGGACCCTAAAACCGTGTGCTATAGCCCAGGAAAATGGCCAGAAATGCCCAAAATCGCGGGTTTTCTTGATTTCGTAAAAATCGTGTGTCGGGTCCCGGACCATTTAAATCCACGTCGGACCCCCAAACAGTGTGCTATAGCCCATGAAAACGGCAAGAAATGCCCGAAATAACGAGTTTTGACGATGCCACTAGAGTCGTGCACCGGGGTCTCGGGGCTTCGAAATCTCCCCGGACCCAAAAAACGTGGACTATAGCCCACGAAAAAGGTCAGAAATGTCCGAAATCACGAGTTTTTTATGATTTTGTGAAAATCGTGTGACGGGTCCCGAACCATTTAAATCCACGTCGGACCCCAAAACCGAGTGCTATAGTCCACGAAAACAGGCAGAAATGCCTGAAATCACGAGTTTTGACGATGCCACGCTAAAGTCGGGTACCGGGGGTTACGGGGCTTTGAAATCATTCCGGGACCCAAAAAACCGTGCACAATATCTCACAAAAACGGCCAGAAATGGCCGAAATAAAGAGTTTTTATGATGCCACTAGAGTCGTGTACCGGGGGTTACGCGGCTTCGAAATCTTCCCGGGACCCAATAACCACGTGCTATGACCCACGAAAATGGCCAGAAATGCCCGAAATCATGAATTTTGACGATGCCACTAGAGTCGTGTACCGGGGGTCACGAGCCTTCAAAGTCTTCCCGGGACCCAAAAATCGTGGACTATAGCCCACGACAACTGCCAGAAATGACCGAAATCACGAGTTTTGAATGATTTCGTGAAAATCGTGTGACGGGGTCACGGACCATTTAAATCCACGTCGGACCCCAAAACCGTGTGCTATAGCCCACAAAACGGCCAGAAATACCCGGAATAACGAGTTTTGACGATACCACTATAGTCGTGTACCGGGGGTTACGGGGGCTTCGAAATCTTCCCGGGACCCAATAACTGTGTGCTCTAACCAACGAAAATGGCCAGACATGCCCGAAATCACGAGTTTTGATGATGCCACCAGAGTCGTGTACTAGTGGTCACGGTGCTTCGAAATCTTCCCGGGAGCCAAAAACCGTGTGCTATAGCCCACAAAAACGGCTAGAAATGCCCGAAATCACGAGTTTTTTTATAATTTCGTGAAAATCGTGTGAGGTCCCGGACCATTTAAATCCACACCGGACCCCAAACCCTTGTGCTATAGCTCACAAAAAACTTCCAGAAATGTCTGAAATCACGAGTTTTTTATGATTTCGTGAAAATCGTGTGACAGGTCCCAAACCATTTTAATCCAAGTCGGACCCCAAAACTGTGTGCTATAGTCCACGAAAACGTCCAGAAAGGCCCGAAATCACGAGTTTTTACGATGCCACAAGAGTCGTGTACCGGGGGTCACGGGGTTTCGAAATCTTCCCGGGACCCAAAAACCATGGACTATAGCCCACGATAACGGTCAGAAATGCCCGAAATCACCACAGTATGATTGGGGATATACATCCGAAGTTTTTCATCATCGTAATAGTCCATCCGAAATATAGATAAAGAGTTTTTATGATTTTGAGAAAATCTTTTGACGGGTCCCGGGACCATTTAAATCCAAATCGGAACCTAAAATCGTGTGATATAGCACACAAAAACGGCAAAAAATGACCGAAATCACGAGTTTTTATATGATTCCGTGAAATCGTGTGACGGGTCCCTGACCATTAAAATCCACGTCGGACCCTAAAACCGTGTGCTATAGCCCAGGAAAATGGCCAGAAATGCCCAAAATCGCGGGTTTTCTTGATTTCGTAAAAATCGTGTGTCGGGTCCCGGACCATTTAAATCCACGTCGGACCCCCAAACAGTGTGCTATAGCCCATGAAAACGGCAAGAAATGCCCGAAATAACGAGTTTTGACGATGCCACTAGAGTCGTGCACCGGGGTCTCGGGGCTTCGAAATCTCCCCGGACCCAAAAAACGTGGACTATAGCCCACGAAAAAGGTCAGAAATGTCCGAAATCACGAGTTTTTTATGATTTTGTGAAAATCGTGTGACGGGTCCCGAACCATTTAAATCCACGTCGGACCCCAAAACCGAGTGCTATAGTCCACGAAAACAGGCAGAAATGCCTGAAATCACGAGTTTTGACGATGCCACGCTAAAGTCGGGTACCGGGGGTTACGGGGCTTTGAAATCATTCGGGACCCAAAAAACCGTGCACAATATCTCACAAAAACGGCCAGAAATGGCCGAAATAAAGAGTTTTTATGATGCCACTAGAGTCGTGTACCGGGGGTTACGCGGCTTCGAAATCTTCCCGGGACCCAATAACCACGTGCTATGACCCACGAAAATGGCCAGAAATGCCCGAAATCATGAATTTTGACGATGCCACTAGAGTCGTGTACCGGGGGTCACGAGCCTTCAAAGTCTTCCCGGGACCCAAAAATCGTGGACTATAGCCCACGACAACTGCCAGAAATGACCGAAATCACGAGTTTTGAATGATTTCGTGAAAATCGTGTGACGGGGTCACGGACCATTTAAATCCACGTCGGACCCCAAAACCGTGTGCTATAGCCCACAAAACGGCCAGAAATACCCGGAATAACGAGTTTTGACGATACCACTATAGTCGTGTACCGGGGGTTTACGGGGCTTCGAAATCTTCCCGGGACCCAATAACTGTGTGCTCTAACCAACGAAAATGGCCAGACATGCCCGAAATCACGAGTTTTGATGATGCCACCAGAGTCGTGTACTAGTGGTCACGGTGCTTCGAAATCTTCCCGGGAGCCAAAAACCGTGTGCTATAGCCCACAAAAACGGCTAGAAATGCCCGAAATCACGAGTTTTTTTATAATTTCGTGAAAATCGTGTGAGGTCCCGGACCATTTAAATCCACACCGGACCCCAAACCCTTGTGCTATAGCTCACAAAAAACTTCCAGAAATGTCTGAAATCACGAGTTTTTTATGATTTCGTGAAAATCGTGTGACAGGTCCCAAACCATTTTAATCCAAGTCGGACCCCAAAACTGTGTGCTATAGTCCACGAAAACGTCCAGAAAGGCCCGAAATCACGAGTTTTTACGATGCCACAAGAGTCGTGTACCGGGGGTCACGGGGTTTCGAAATCTTCCCGGGACCCAAAAACCATGGACTATAGCCCACGATAACGGTCAGAAATGCCCGAAATCACCACAGTATGATTGGGGATATACATCCGAAGTTTTTCATCATCGTAATAGTCCATCCGAAATATAGATAAAGAGTTTTTATGATTTTGAGAAAATCTTTTGACGGGTCCCGGGACCATTTAAATCCAAATCGGAACCTAAAATCGTGTGATATAGCACACAAAAACGGCAAAAAATGACCGAAATCACGAGTTTTTATATGATTCCGTGAAATCGTGTGACGGGTCCCTGACCATTAAAATCCACGTCGGACCCTAAAACCGTGTGCTATAGCCCAGGAAAATGGCCAGAAATGCCCAAATCGCGGGTTTTCTTGATTTCGTAAAAATCGTGTGTCGGGTCCCGGACCATTTAAATCCACGTCGGACCCCCAAACAGTGTGCTATAGCCCATGAAAACGGCAAGAAATGCCCGAAATAACGAGTTTTGACGATGCCACTAGAGTCGTGCACCGGGGTCTCGGGGCTTCGAAATCTCCCCGGACCCAAAAAACGTGGACTATAGCCCACGAAAAAGGTCAGAAATGTCCGAAATCACGAGTTTTTTATGATTTTGTGAAAATCGTGTGACGGGTCCCGAACCATTTAAATCCACGTCGGACCCCAAAACCGAGTGCTATAGTCCACGAAAACGGGCAGAAATGCCTGAAATCACGAGTTTTGACGATGCCACGCTAAAGTCGTGTAACGGGGGTTACGGGGCTTTGAAATCATTCCGGGACCCAAAAAACCGTGCACAATATCTCACAAAAACGGCCAGAAATGGCCGAAATAAAGAGTTTTTATGATGCCACTAGAGTCGTGTACCGGGGGTTACGCGGCTTCGAAATCTTCCCGGGACCCAATAACCATGTGCTATAACCCACGAAAATGGCCAGAAATGCCCGAAATCATGAATTTTGACGATGCCACTAGAGTCGTGTACCGGGGGTCACGAGCCTTCAAAGTCTTCCCGGGACCCAAAAATCGTGGACTATAGCCCACGACAACTGCCAGAAATGACCGAAATCACGAGTTTTGAATGATTTCGTGAAAATCGTGTGACGGGGTCACGGACCATTTAAATCCACGTCGGACCCTAAAAACGTGTGCTATAGCCCACAAAACGGCCAGAAATACCCGGAATAACGAGTTTTGACGATACCACTATAGTCGTGTACCGGGAGTTACGGGGCTTCGAAATCTTCCCGGGACCCAATAACTGTGTGCTCTAAACAACGAAAATGGCCAGACATGCCCGAAATCACGAGTTTTGATGATGCCACCAGAGTCGTGTACTAGTGGTCACGGGGCTTCGAAATCTTCCATGGATCCAAAACCGTGTGCTATAGCCCACAAAAACGGCAAGAAATGCCTGAAATCACGAGTTTTTTATGATTTCGTGAAAATCGTGTGACGGGTCCAAGACATTTTAAATCCACGTCGGACCCCAAAACCGTGTTCTATAGCCCACGAAAACGGCAATAAATGCCCGAAATAACGAGTTTTCACGATGCCACTAGAGTCGTGCACCGGGGTCACGGGGATTCGAAATCTTCCCGGACCCAAAAAACGTGGATTATAGCCCACGATAACGGTCAGAAATGCCCGAAATCACCACAGTATGATTGGGGATATACATCCGAAGTTTTTCATCATCGTAATAGTCCATCCGAAATATAGATAAAGAGTTTTTATGATTTTGAGAAAATCTTTGACGGGTCCCGGGACCATTTAAATCCAAATCGGAACCTAAAATCGTGTGATATAGCACACAAAAACGCAAAAAAATGATCGAAATCACGAGTTTTTTTATGATTCTGTGAAATCGTGTGACGGGTCCCTGACCATTAAAATCCACGTCGGACCCTAAAACCGTGTGCTATAGCCCAGGAAAATGGCCAGAAATGCCCAAAATCGCGGGTTTTCTTGATTTCGTAAAAATCGTGTGTCGGGTCC